>JBAMHV010000001.1:22143231-22154362 GCA_037177535.1 Pseudomugil gertrudae
TTTGCCATGCAGTAATATAATTTCTACCAAAAACAGGTTATTCATGTTGGACTGCTATTATTTTGAACACAACTGTACAATGCTTCTACTTCTATTTATCATTAGCAGAGGTGATGGCTGGTGGTGTAAGAATAAAACTGAAGGCCCAAAAAAAACAGAAAAAGTGTTAATGGTGACTTCTGGTGAAGAAATGCACAGAGAGGTTTTCTTTTTTGTGGAAGGAAAGTTGTACCTAAATGTACCTTTTGCACCTAAATTGAACCAAGCTGCATTAAATCTGGAGTGAAAAGGTTTGGATAGAATAGTTTAAGAAACCCTCACTTTGGGGCTTTGGATCCCAGTCTCTTAAATGAAATTCCAGTAACGTATTTCTCACACATGATCTGGTCCCTGTGTGGACTTTGTTACTCCAGATAGGATTTTACTATCCTCTCTGTAAGAAAATCCTCAATCAAACTTCTCTAGCTCGCTATATGCTTATGGAATTAACCGAACTGGTGCTGCTGAGGAGGCTTTCACTGACTGCAGACTGACTGGTTTTCTTCCAAGCTTAAACTGGACTTTTAAAAGCTCAGAGAATGAGGATGCAGGGATCCCATCAGGCATACTGCCAGTACCTACACTTTACTCTTGTTGTGAGTCACTTTGGATGCACAGAGTAACCCATAACAGTCACCAGTAAGACTTCCAGTTGTTACTGTCAATCTTCACAACATAATGATGTTAAAACAGATTTAAAATGGGAAGATGTGTCAAAACCTGGGATTAAAGCCGTGGAGATGAATCTCATTAAAAAAGAGATCATGATGACTGAAATGTGTGGTGTTTGTATAGCACTGGGACAGTGCCAGTCTGTGCAGTATGCAGTGATAAAAACCAGTAATTAATCCTTCTGTGTACGACATAGCAGCGGATGTGCTGCTCCTGCTGAAATTAAAGGAAAACAGAAGAGGAACATATGTGTGAAGATGTTTTTAAGCTGGGAGGGGCAGGGATTTTATTACCTATAGAGAGCTAAAACCAAGCTTGGTGGGATTCTGTCACGTTTGTACTGGTTTAATAACATCCAGGCTGTTGTTGAAGGGAACGATAGACTGATGGACTAACTGTGCGCTGGGGTTGGGTGGGCTCTGTCATAGACACAAGGTAACATGGTGGAGATCCCTGCTGAACCCCAGGCTCCATCTGAGAAAGTAAGACTTGTTACCATCCACTTCTTTCATTTAACTTGTTTTTGTCCTTTTTCTTATGTTGCATCCTGCTTGTATTGGAAGAGATGGGGGGAGGACAAGTACTTTTCATACTTCTAAATATATCAAATGTATTTGGTTTTATATAATTATATAATTAAAACTAACATGATTTTAGAATATAATAATTTTATTAAAAGGACATATACGGTAATAAGATTTCCTTACAATGCAATCAGGAAAGCTTTTTCTGTCACTCTGGGTGAAATTATTTGGTTTAGTTTCAACACCTTTCACAAAGAAATGCCAGTAAACACATACATCTTAGTCTATAGATCTATAGAATCTGAACTGAAGAGAAGCTTTACATTAGTGCACATATTTGGTAATACTAAAAGAGCTAAAATGCAGCTGAGCAGTCAGGACACATTCAGACAATACAGGTACATCCTACTAATTCACATCGATGTGTTTTCAGCACTGATGGTGGAAGTAAAGTGGAAGTAAAGGAATTGTAGCATTGAGCTACATTTACAGGATGTTTGTTTTCTCAGCTACCTGTGGTGATGCGTGTTCCACGGTTCTCAGCTTGGGCTCAGAATCTCTGTGGGATGCAGTTCTCCATTCTGGGCTATGGGGATATCATTGTTCCAGGTAGGACTAAGATGTCACAGTCTAGTAGTTTGGTAGAAATGATTCATGTTCAATCACTGTAAACTGCAGAAAATCCTGATCTGAACCCGCTCATGGCTGTGTTAGTCTCATTGATTCTTCTTGGAATTGCTGGATGCAACTTTGTGCTCGTTCTCAAGGACGTGAGAAGGAAATTACATCTTTTGTTCTCACAGACGGGATTGAGGACGTCTTGCGATTTTTTTTTCATGGAAGCTTGAGTTGGGCATGGTTAACAAGCCCAAAAGCATTCAGCGAAAAGTTGTTGCTTCCACATTTTTACTGATGCGAGGATGAATGGATGGTTTTCATAAACAGCTAATCAATGAGGTGAGAAGGTACCAAAATGTAAAACAGGGTAAGTTGTTCGTATAAACACTGCCCACCTCCAGAACAAGAAGTTCTCGCATCCTGTGGCGTATTTAACAAGCTGGACACATCAAAACTACTGCTTTTGTTTGCTCATTTGTCTTTCTCTAAATCCCCAAAGCAACTATTTTTTTAAAAAAAAAGTAAATTCAGACAGCGATGAGGCCGTCCAGCTAATGCCATAAAGTGATGTGTGCTTTATAATCTGCACTCTGAACCAACAGGTCTCCTGGTGGCCTACTGCAGCAGGTTTGATGTTTGGATCAACAGCAGGAAGAAGATCTACTTCATCAGCTGCTGCATAGGTACCTTCCAGCTCCACTGTTATTGATCTGCTGTATTGTCTTGTAGTTTTTGTTTGTTTGACACCAGGATAAGTTGCAGTCCTCGCTGAGATGAGCTGGTGTACTGTATAATTTTTTTAATGCTTCTAAACGTATTGCACAGCTAATTTTATTGGCACCCCTATTTTTTCAGCTCCAGGCTGCAGTAAATCAACATGTTTTTCTTTTTTAGCAATGTCCTGCTATTCTCATAGATTATCAGTAGATGTCTCTGTTGTATCTAAGCACGCTCTGAAAGTTTTCACTCCCTTTCCCTGTGATTGTGAAATAGCCTACCTGCTGGGGATGATCCTGACTTTTGCAGTCATGCTGCTGTCAGGGATGGGCCAGCCTGCTCTCCTCTACTTAGTGCCTTTTACCCTGATAACCTCTGCTGTGGTGGCGGGGTGCAGGGGGGAGATGAAGCAGTTCTGGGCAGGAACCACCTACCAGGTGAGAAGAGCAGTAGCTAGTGTTTATGTAAGAGTTTGCCAGCTGTGATTGTGACTGTGCGACTGATGTTTAATGTCAAAACTAGTTCATACAGTGGCAATTTAATACAACTGATTTTTTAGACCGAATGACAGAAGAAGGACTGATGGCAGGATTTTAAGTCACTGATAAAAACAGGATGGTATTGTAAATACTGCTACTAATCTGTAAAAGGTTAAAGTGCTTCAGTTGCAAGCAGCTTGTGCATAACAATATAAAACCATGTCACCGTGTCCCGTCCTGCTTTACTGTTTGTGTCTGCATAAGTATTGTGGTCCTTACGAGCATACTTCACTTTTCCTTTTGCAAAGTCTTTGTAGAGCGATTCTTTAAACCCGGGATTGCTTTAAGCAAACCACAGATATCCAATCCCTTAGTTTCAGAAACTTTAACATCACGGCTTTTTTAAAGTATTTACTTTCTGAAATGTCACCTTGACAAGATGTTCCCGGTAGTGTTCGCTTCTCCATTTCCTCTGAAACTCCTGCTGAAATACGGGCTGCTGCTAATACAGACGTAAACGGCACAGCAGTCATGTGATCTCTGTGCTTTCTATAATTCAGCTTTTGTGGCATTGTGTGTCACACATTCAGTAATGTTACACTGTTGGTTTGATAACAACAAAAAACAGCAGGTTTTATGATTTTAATGTTTTCCAGATGCTCATGTTGTGAACTAACGGGAAAGCATAGAAGTATAAATACATATGCTTAGAAAGCCCAGAGTCCAACGTGGAAATGAAATACAACCATAAAGATTATGCTGTTTTTAAACGCACGAGAACATACATACTCATTATATATGAGTATTAGGAAGAAAGAAACCATCAGTCAATGTGATTAGTTCATCTTCTGCAGTATGCAGCAGTAAAGCATCACAGCAGCTTGATAACTAAAGTCCTGTGACCTTTCCAAACTCATTCTTCAGTCTTTACATTGCCTGAGTCATTACAGGTGAAAGTTATCGTTTGTATTGTGTGAAAATGAGTTTCAGGGCAAACCCATGAACTCATTTTGGAAAGCAGTTTATACAAGCAGTGCAAGTATTTTATTGTGTCCCCATACTTCCTCATGCTGGTTCCAAATAACCGAATATGTAAATAGTGATGTATATTCTGCATGCATTTGAGTCAGAAGGAGGGTTGAGGCTGCTGCGACTGACTCTGTTTAATTTTCACCAGGTTTTGGATTCACCCAGGGAACCTTTGCTGTCAGGTGTGCTTCCCTCCAACCCAGACCTCTCCTTTGCATTTTTCCTGCTATGGTGTTGCTTCCTGCAGTGCCTTATTGTCTCTTACCAGCTGCTTTTTTTGCCTTTCTATGTTTTGACTCATTTCCAGGGTCAGTGTGACATTTAAAGACAAGATGATTTCATTTAAAAATATTTAGCGACTGTTGGGTTATCCATTTATTGACCACTAGGTGTCTCTAGTCAATAGAAAATCCTCTTCTATGGTGCATTAACAGCTTTACAGCAACAGTCTTTAACTTGTCTAAAACCTTTGCCCCTGGAATACTATCATCTTCATCTCTATATTATTTTCTTTTCCCTTTTGTTTAAACCCTTTTTCTGCTCCCATCAGTCATTTACAGGATTTCAAACTTAACATGTTCATTTTGTCCTCCGCATGCTGCTGCTTGCAGTTAACATGGGACAGCTGTAGCATGGATTGTAAATAGATTTTTCTCTGTGATTTATTACATCTGCACACATTGTGCACTGGTAAATTAAAATCCCATCTAAGTGACTTATTACATATTGGTTAAATGATGAACTTATTCTTTTTTTTCCACAGAGGGAAGAACAGATGCTGAAAGATGCTGAACATGGACCCTGCTGTTAGATGTTTTTTTTTATATATATATATTTTGATTTTACATGTGCTAAGCAAGGGAACACGTATATTTGACGGATACTCTGACATGAATGGGGAATTACAAAGTGCTGTGGATGTGAAATAAAACAGTGCCTGAGACGTGTACGATTCACTTTAGAAAACTGAAATGACTTTGCCTTGGTTAAGATAACTAAATGAGAACACACTTTATAATGTTTAGCCTGAGTTGTTTGTTGGTACGGTGGGGGCAGGGGTTTTAAGTTTTTCTTGCTACTGAATAACATATTTTGATAAGTGGGGCTTCTCTGTAACCTGTTTGTAAGTTGTGACTTCTTTCATTGCCTTATATTAAACAAAGAACATCATGTTCTGTGTGGATCTTGTTCTTTTTAATTGTGTAAAATCTGACAGCTTTCTGTATGTACTTAGTGAAAAACATAGCAAACCATTGGCTGGGTAATGCTTAGTAAATTATATATTCACTGTACATGAATATTGAGAAACAAAGCACACTGTTGTCATAAATGACCTTTGACATATTTAAATATTCTGTGAGGTTAAATATACAAACATTTAGCCCAGTTTTTTTTTTTATTTTATTTAGATTTCACCATCTATTGGTGTTCAGTCTACCGATTAACTCGTAGCCAGGTTAAAATGTTAAAGAAATGGAGCAAAGTCAAATAGAAAACATTTCCATACTGGCTGCTTATGAGGAACTAAAACAAAGCGCACATGTGGCAGGTGTGATGCTGAGAACAGTATGTGTGCCTAAACTGCATGACTGTCGCGTGAACGCGCATAGCTCAACAAGCGGCGACTCCATGTACGTTTAATTAAGTAGTAATACAGAGAGATCTGTACTTTATGAGTGTTTAAAACTACTGTCTTAAATGTTTTTTATTCGCGTCATTAGCTTTTTAAAGATGTGTAACGTGTTTTTCTTGTCAGCTTACGACAGTGTTTCAGTTGTGTAAAATCCAGGTTTAAAAATGTGACGTCGCTATTAATAACCCGATCAAGCTATGGACACTTTAGTCTCTATCAGATGTGTAGTCAATGATAAGGGGATGGACAGTGCTGATTTTATTGCCTAAAATCCATACTTTTAAAACACACCAAGTAGTCAAAATGGACTCATAATTGATGAAACACTACTTTAACCTTTGTATTTCAGCAGAGCAGATTCTGGGCTGGTTGCTGGTTCGGTTGCGTATTAAACTCACACTGGTTTGTAAATGGACTCATACTCAGAGAGCGGATCCTCATTATCCCAGCACACACACACACACACACACACACTGTGTGTGTGTGTGTGGTCATGGGCGACGGGGGGTTGTGGCACGCACGACTGTTTTTTTATGTTTTTTATGTTTACACCTAAAAGCACTTTGAATTACATTTTATGTATGAAAAGAGCGTTATAAATAAGATTTGATTTGATTTTCCAGTCATTGTGGGATTCATTACTCTTGTGTTAGAAGATCCAATGCTAAAAAAAAATCCCTGGATCCAGATTATCATTTGCTCATTACACAATTTCTGGAATGACCTAAATCATCAATCCATTTGAAAGATATCTACATATAGATAATACAATAGCTTTACATCCGGTTTTTGTCTTAATTTATGTTTTCATCTTGACATTTGATCTTCATAGCCAACGTGTTTGACTCAGTCACTCTGTCAGTATGGGCACTTTAGGTTATAATGTTTGCTGTTTAATGTATTTTTGAGAATATAGACCTCTGTATTTAATTATTTTTTAACTTCTTGCTTGGAGGATTATGAAAAGCAGTTTCCTCATTTTATTCATAATATAATAATCAGACTAGGAACAAGGATAATAAAGTAAATTTATTTACGGCACTACATTAAATTCATTAGGCTATTCCATAATCGCACTTTAGTGTTAATCTAATGCTTTATTGTGTGAAATAGCTCTAAATATTCCAAAAAGTGCAGATATCAAAAAACATTGCTATAATACATTTGACAACAATAATAACTACATGTATTCTGCATGTGGCGCGTGACACGAGTAGATTCCGCTTGCAAACTGCGCGTGTTCGCGCGGTGGGCATGCAGTTTGTGATAGGCATGCAGTTCTCAGCGTCACACCTGTGACTCCGCCCCAGTCACGTGACCCATAGCTGGCTGAGTCAGCCGGCTAGTTGCGCAGCGTCAGTCTGGAGTCGCACAATTATGAAAAAGCAACCTTCCGTTGGAGCTGCAGCCGAAGCGGATCTCTCCAACCTCCAACGGGCTTTCATTCCAAGGGTAATCGAGAACACCGCTGATAGATGGATAAAAGCCACGACAAAGCTCTTCCTGAATCTCAACGGTGAAGAGAATGGTACGTAAGCCCCTCTGAGTATCCAGCAGACTTAATAGTCTTGTTAAATAGGCGCGGAAGATCGTCGTGACTGATTGGGGGTTTTGAGTGGCAGGTCTCCCCCTCCCATGCATGCTGCCGTCAGGTAGAGATCCTTGTAGAATTTGCTCTGTTTTCCGACTTTCGTGTTGTTTTGATAAAACACTGTGAAATAAGCATATCTAATAAAGGGTATACGGCGAGAGTGTCCAACAAGAGACCCCCCAAAGTACACACGGTCGTAACGTTAGCAGGCTAAATTGCTAGCTTGCTAGCGCTAAAGCTAGGTATTTAACCTATGCTAACTAGCTACGGCTGCCTAGGTAGTTGTGAAACGTTAGCGGTTTTGTTTCCACTGTTAGCCAACAGAACAAACATTTGTTCCCCAAATAATGAGGCAGACACTGAACGGATCAAACAGTGTTGTTCAGAGCAACTGGCACTTGTTAAAGACACATCTCTTCCAGCTGTCTACGATGTCAGGCAAGGCACGCGATCATTGCCAGTTAAAGTCAATGCCAGCTTGAGTGGCTGCCAGATCTTTTCGGGCTGAGGTCTTCTTTTATTCAGGCGGCGTGGGGAAAAGTTAAGTGGTTTCCAAACAGCGATAGATTTAATATTTCAGACTTGTAATCAAGCCATTGTACGCGGTGATGACTCTGGTGTGTTGCAGTCATTGTGTGAGATCCGGGAAATTTAGCGTCTTTTGTAGCAAACACTATCTCCTCTTTTCCTGAGCAGTTCCTGTCAAGCCCTTTGTTTTCTCTCAGCGATGATTGGAAGAGGAGATGTCATGTAGCCACAGCTGTGAGTCCAATTTCAGCACACTGATGTTGGCAAACAGCTGGTCTGATCACATCAGATCTCATGTCATCTGTCTGCTGTTACTGATCTGATCAGCACAGCAGGGATAACATTTTGTGTGTATATTTAATATTTTCAACATAATATATATTCACACCTGATAATAAAATCAATTTAAACATTGCTTCATGCTTTTATCATAGATTTCCCCCACCAGTCATCACGTTTGGGTGAAATACAGAATATCTTCCTATCATCATATCACAGTATCTGAGTCGTTTCATGTATAATATGTCAAGTCATTTCATGTATTTTATTCATGTCATGTCTTGTAAATGCTGTGATCGTCACGTTTCATATACTCGTAAAAGAAGGCCCCATCTCTGTTAAAGCTTGACCAAACCTGAGTCATGCATCTACACAGGAATGAAAGCAAAGCTACAAAAAATGCCTGTAAAATAAAGCAATCAAAACGCTGCAATGTCCAAGTCACAGTCCAGACTTCAACCTGATTAAAATGCTGTGGTACAACATTGTGAGTGTTGTCAATTCATGAGTGCATGTCACGTTAGGGTGAAATTATGTTGCAAGAAAATGAATATTCCTCCACACTGATGCAAGAGATGGATAATGTTATGCAGAAAATAAATAAACAACACCTCAGACAAACACCACAACACCCATCCTCATCTTTGCCTATTAAATACTTTGGTATTGAGACATGTTTATCCTTCATGGTATCAGTCTTTATTTAAAGAAGCTTTACAGCATCACTGTCTTTGGATTTTTATTTTCTATGGTGAGCTGATCATATGCTTCATCTTACCTCCATATGAGGAACACTTCAGTGTTGCTGCTCCAAGCAGTCTGGCAGTAACTCTGTGATTAGACCTGCTGTTGGGTCATCGGACTAGTCGTCATAATTTGTATGCATCACCAGCTTTGTTTTTAACTTGGGCTCTTAAATAATAATAGGTGATCTTAAGTTGTCCTCAGTTGGGGCTTTAGCCCTGTGTGAAATGGGTCTGTTGAAATGTGCAAAACTCTGTTGTGGTCAAAAATAGACTGATGTGCTCATGTGGGTATGAGTTTGCACACCCAGGCTTGCAGAGTTACGGTGGCGTGCTTTTCCCAGCTCTGTTATCTCACGACCCAGTCCATTTACACCACACACACGAGCCCATTTCAAGGAGATTGATGGTCTTTTTTTTTTCCAGCGGTCCTGGATTGGGGTTTAAAAAATGGTCACATCTTTCTTATCGTGCCCATTTCCTGCTCTCAGACATACCTGACTTTCCTATGCTCTAGGCTACCTAAAGACCTTTGTGAATTTATGTGATACTAAAGACATTAATGAATCTTTAAATGTATTTTTTGCATTTAAGGCTATATTAGCACTGTTTGATTTGAGGACAGATAGAAGCAGTAACTTTGCACTGACCCTGATGAGGTCTTTTAACTTTCGAGTTTTAAACGGTTTCACGTGAACACGCGTTCCCGATGTGTGAGGCGAAGCCGTCACGTGCTCTGCAACACTTAAATTTTACAGGTGCTTGGAGGGATAACTCAAAGCAGTATCTTGGCTCGTTCTGTACTGTGTTTCAGAGCTTTGCCCAGGGGGCACGAGTGTGAGAGCTGGAGAGCTGTCACACTTTGGTCTCATGACTGTATAGAGTTGTGTGCAGCCTTCCTGGAATCTTATCTGAAAGCTGAAATGAACTCGTCACCCCCTATTTAGTATTCTTTTATATGCAGAGATCTTGTAAAAGGAAGAAGTGGTAAAGATTACAAATTGATAAGAGCTGCATTACTTAAAATTTAACATTCACATTTAACATGTGATCCATTTTATTTTCTTCCCACTTCCTACATCCGTGCAATTAAAGATGCAGATACTTGGAAGATGGCATTTTAAATTACAGATTAAACTGTCACTTTTTATTATGATGACTGTCCGGAGCTGTAAAGCTTAGACTTGGGTATGAATGACATTTCATCTATGTCAGATCAACCTGACACATCCAAGGGTTTGTCCTATACAACCGCCTGGGAAGTTGTTGCTGGGATAATGAAACCAATAACATGTAAGTGATTGAATGAACCATTAAGTCTGTCTCTGTATAAATGTAACTGTTTGTGATCAACAGTTGATAAGATAATTGCAGTTATTGGAGATACAGATCAGGATTTCTAGATAAGAATTTGGCAAAACCAGCAAAAATGTAAGATTTTCCACACAATATGCTGCATTTTCTGCTGTTAATAGAAAATCTGCCATGAATCAGATGAATCTTATTATTTAACATAGTCATGGTGTTATAAAAATCTTATTTCTCACTATACTGTTTGTATGAAACAGAAATATTTAATTATTGCTGTCTGACATTTATCATGATGACTGTTGGTGACATCCTTTATAACATAAGGCCGTTGCACCCCTTTGATTCTTGTTCTGATGCTGGTTCTTTCTATTCTATAAGGGTTTTGAAGTTATTTATTGATTTATACTTTACCCGTGGCATTAAGAGTATTGGTAGATTAAATAGTCACAGTTATTTGTATGATAAGTTATCATGGCAGCAGTCCTACCTGTCAGTGAAACTGGTACAGGAGCTAGTTTGGAAACCCAACTCTACTTGAATCCAGTCAGGCCAAAAGAAATGACAATATCCAGTGGAGGCGTCTTTACTGTCCTTTACTCGCCTGTTGTTTAGAAAAATGCTCTGTAGAAATCTAATTACAGACACTGTAATGCTATCCTATCTATTCCCCCTTTGAGCTGCTGTCGTATCAGGGTGCAGGTATCCTTTCATTTTATTCACTGTTGATGGGATTCTAAAGATATAGATGATTATCTAAACATTTTTTTAAAATATATAATTTACTGCAGGTATTTTATGTGATTTGCATGATAAAGCTGTGGATCTACACGGTTCTCCCGATTTGTTTGTTTCACTACAATCTTGTTTTATTTGATTCAACAATGAATCACTGCATCAGCATGTGTTGCATCTTCAATATTCTTTCACAGCACATTGCTTCTATCTTCATCAATAAATACAAGCATATA
>JBAMHV010000001.1:22165658-22194014 GCA_037177535.1 Pseudomugil gertrudae
TAGCACCTTTCATGTACAGGACAGCTCAAAGTGCTTTACATTGAAACAGAAAGAAATTACAATAAAGAAATTACAAAGATAAACAGAAGTATCACTAAATGTAACTATCCACCACTAACTGTAACTAACAGTATTCAATTTAGAGGGGATAAAACGTCTGATCAAGCTATACATTTTTTTTGTCAGATCCTAAAGCTGGTCCATTGAAATAGTTTTTTTAAACTCAAGGTGACATTATTTTAATTAGTATTTAAACAGCACATTTTAAAAGACCCTGAGTCCATATGGAGTCATATGGAGTTTGTTTTTGTAAAAACACTGAGTTGAAGCACAGGTTTACTGTTCTGCTGAGTTGCTTTGTTTTTTATCAATGGTGTCTTACTAAGCCAGGTAAAGGTTGGTGGGACATCCTGGAAAAGCAGTTTGAGCAAACTAAGCACAATTCAAAAGTCTATATCCCTTCAGTTTTATTCGTTTTTTCTCCTTTTTGTTCAGGCATTTCAGTAATTGGCTGTTCAATTCAAGGTGTGAAGAGCATTTTAAGCAATGTTGTAAAAATGCTTGAAAACTTCTACCCTGCCTTTTAAAAGAAACATTTATTCAAAGTTAATAAAACCTCTGATAAATGTGTAACACCCAGAACTGTGAGATTTCCTTTCACACGAATCCCTAAAATAAAGTAAAAGTCTAAATCTGTATGTAGTCTGAGAGCAAGCTGTTAAATCTCTTCCTTGTTTTCATGTACATTTACCATACTTGTTTTCTAGGTCATATGAATAAATGAGAGTTAAAATGTAGTTAATGAACTGATACATTTGGATTGTACATCATTGGACTTCCTTATTTTCTCTGTATTTTACTTTTATGGCATTTGTCCATATATGATATGTAGATGTTGGAGAAGCTGGACAAAGCTAAGGCTACTCAGACTGGTGAGATTTTATAGCTATGTGCCTCATAAGCATGTTGTGCTGTATTCTAGTGGTCTTCCTGATGGAGTGGAGGTGGACATCATTGCAACCATCAAGAAAACGTTCAACTTCAGCCAGGGTGATGCCATCCATCTCTTTCAGACCCTAATGGAGTGCATGAAAAGCAAAGAACTGGTAAACATTTGCACATTGCACGTTATTCATCACATTGTAATTGCTTACATTATCATATTTGCTAGCTTTCCTTTTTAGTTTCAGTAAGAACAGCAGTAAAATCAATCATAAAGGTTATGTAACTCATTAAACAAAGTTCATAAAAGCCAAAAGCTGTTGAGCAACATTGGCACAGCTTTCTCGTAGAAGCAATTGGGGATGTAAACATAAAGTATAATGTTGCCACGGTTTCTTTTTTAGCTGTGGGTTGTTGCCTTGTTTTTTTTAGTCATGTTTGTTTACAGTTTGGCAAACTTGTGCCCATGAAACTTGGCTAAATCATCTTTTTTCACAATATCCATGAAAGCACGATTAATAATTTTAAGTATTTATAATTTAGTTTTTCATGTATATGTTAAAGGAAACCTGGCAACCTAAGTATTCTGAGCTATGTTGTGGAGGCCTTTTATTTGTCTTCACACTGAGCGATGTAATCAGTGAGTTTTCTACTGAATCCAACAAGATGTAGCTTGTATGCAGTTTGTCAAAATAGGAAGAAAAATCCTGGTGAAGATGGCAGCTCATGTCTTACATTTCTTCCTCTCTCTTGAACCGTCACACACCCTCATCCCAGCTTAAAGAACCTTTCAGAGAGACAATTACATTATCCTTTGACCACAGAGATAAATACATACAAACCCAATTTTCTAATCAGATTGCTGAATTACTGCACCGCTCACAGGATTTCACTGACAGCAGCTGATTATTCCTCTGTTAGTGTGAACTGGTGCCTTGTTCAAACAACTTAAAACATCTGGATAATGTCTGTGGGAACCTGATAACCAGTACGATCTTCTTTCTTGGAAAACAGATCACTGTGTTTGACATCAGCTCAGAAGAACACCAGGACATTGATGTAGCCATTCTGAAGGCCTTACTCCAAGGTTAGTAAATTACAGCTTTTTAAAACGTTGTCCTTAAACCTCTTTATTGAAGGAACTTTGTGAAAGTCACGTAAATTTGATTAAGTCTATTCATATGCTGCAGTTGTTGGCATTTAGAGGTTAAGATTTCAAGTCTTTGTAATGTTTTCTTTCTGATATAGATATGCTTTGAGAGTACACCCTCCGTGCCCTTTTCTTTCTGCTCCTGAGATCATGTTGCTCGCATTCACATGGCCTCTTTATTCCAACACAGTCAGTCACTGAGCCTCATGGTTCCCTGCATTATCCCTCCTTCTTTCTGCACTGTTCAGATAATTCCTTCAACGTGCTTTTTATTATAAAAGAATTGAGTTAAAACAAAAGGGGAAATAATAACTATCATTCTTCTAAGACACCGGACTTAGTCCTTTAACAGACATGTCAATGTAGGTAGGTGCAGCACATATTTTTCTTTTTGTTCAACCTTATTATGTAGACAAAGCCAGGTATTTGAAACTGAAATTGATTGATTGTTCTGGGAAACAAGTTATGAAAGACAAACCTCCCGGTCTGTTCAAGAGATGCATGAGGCATGCACGTGTCAGCCTCAGGTGCAGTCATCTTGGTGCAACAGCAACTCGGACAAAAGGTTGTACAAACACTCCAAAGCCCCATTAAGATATTAAATGCTGCTCAGAGGACTTTTCCAATTTCCACTAAATGATTTATCAGACAGCGCAGCGAATCGGACATTATCTCTGGGCATATATTTGAGAATTGGGGAGAATTCATAATGGGCAAGGTAACCGCTGCTACATTACCATCTAAAACTGAAGAAATGAATCGCACCAGATTTATTTTGTCTCCACATTTGAAATGTTTTCAGGTGCTTTTTTTAATTGCAGAATATTTCTACAAAACACTGAATAAATTCCTGGATGCATATAATTTTCTAAGTAAAGGTTTTTGTTACATGGGAAAGCTAAAATCTTTGCTCCCTGTTCTCTTGAGATCCTTTGACTTTCAGGCAATTAATTCTGTTTACAGTGATTATAATTATTTGAATCAGATTGCTCCCACAGTACAACCAGTGGTTACTGTGGTAAAGACCAGTAGACTGAACTGGGATTTACTTTATAGTCTGATCTACTCTGTTGTTGTATCGGTGTGTAATTGACTGTACTGTAGCTTTATGCTTGCTCTACAATCCCTTCTAATCCTGCTAACGGGCCATAAGAGAATGCACAGTTAATCACGTGCACTTGCTTGTTTAGTAATGTGTGTGTATATTTACACATGTCTGTACCTTTTTTTTGGTATTTCAGGCACAAATGCATCTGCCTTCGATCAGCTGGTCCTGACTCTGGCCTGGGACCGTGTAGACATTGCTAAAAACTATGTGTTTGTGTATGGACAGCAGCTACTGGTACGTTAATGTATTTGTTTGTGTATGTGTGCAAAAAGATGTTTGCTTGGCTCTGAATCGGCTAAAAACCTTTGGACTTACTCAGATTGACCCCAAAGTCCTTGTTGGCCACAGTTTGTGTCCTGAAGAGCTGGGAGACTGGCCTCCGGCAGGCTGCCATAAAGCGCTTGTCTTGACTGTAACCTGAACCCTATTACAGTTGTCTTTGTAAACAGCCTTTAGTGCCAATGTTTATTTTAAAACTGAAGGACTCCTGGCTCTTCCATGACTGATGGGATGGGTGTTTATTTGTGTGCTGTCTGTTTTGTGTTTAATTTGGTTATATTTTTGGTATTTTCCCTCTTTGTGTTTGTTTGATAAACAATGATTTGCAGCAAAAATTTGACTCATAACTGCATTTTTTATCTTTGCTTGTGTGTTTAGGTGAGTTCTTTGGAGCAAGCGATGCTGGATGCGCTTGTGATGGACAGGGTGGACTTTGTCAAACTGCTCATAGAAAATGGCGTCAGCATGCACCGCTTTCTGACAATCAGTCGGCTGGAGGAGCTGTACAACACGGTACCACTGTACAGAATAATCACTGGATAAAAGAGGTGGTCTAGGAAGAACCGTTTCTTTACCTGTTTGTGTTTTATTTTGTTCCAGAAACAACTTCCCAACAACCCAACTCTCCTTCACCTGATTAGAGATGTTAAACAGGTAGCCTGTCTAATGCATATCGGTTTAAAAGCTGATTCTGGCTGCTGAGAAGCAGAATCTTCCTAATCTTTGGGTTTTGTGTTTACAGAGTAACCTGCCTCCAAACTATAAAATCACTTTGATTGATATAGGCCTGGTTATTGAGTATCTGATGGGCGGGACTTACAGGTGCAATTACACCAGGAAACGCTTCCGAATAATTTATAACAATCTCCATGGCAACAACAGGGTGAGTGGGGAAAGTAGTTTCTGGTGTGTAGATTTGTGTGATGGTTTTATTGTTTAGCTTTGTTTTTCCCCACACTGATCTCCTTGAAGTTTAACTCAAGTTGTTATTGTTTAGTATTGTTCAACTACATCTAAAGTGTTTTCATATCCTGCACAGAGGTCTGGTCGCCACACGATAGGCCCCGGTTCTCATTTAAGAAAAAGCCATGAGACGTTTAGCATGCAGGCTGATAAGAAGGAGAAGACCAGACACAACCACTTCATAAAGACCGCACAGCCATACAAACCCAAGGTACACTTCTGCTGATCAGTAAAAAGAATAAAAACTCCTCCATACTGGTGCCTAATAATAATGAAGCCTGTAAAATAGGTTTTATACATCTAAGAAGCTCCGCCTCTCACTGCTGCTCCTTTTCCTTTCAGCTGGAGTCAACTGCTGAGCAGAACAAGAAGAGGAGCAGGGAGGAAATTGTGGACATCGATGACCCAGAGACGAGGCGTTTTCCCTACCCTTTCAATGAGCTCTTGGTTTGGGCAGTGCTGATGAAGAGGCAAAAAATGTCTCTCTTCTTCTGGCAGCATGGAGAGGAAAACATGGCAAAAGCACTAGTAGCCTGCAAACTTTGCCGCTCTATGGGCTATGAGGCCAAGAAAAGCGATGTGGTGGATGACACCACAGAGGAGCTCAAGGACTACTCCAAGTAAGATTTTCAATGCATTTAACTATCAGTTCTGAAATTGGCTTCATTTTTAATAAAAGTAATGCATGAACTAACGTTGGCAATATGTTTCAGTGAGTTTGGAACCCTGGCTGTGGACCTGCTGGAGCAGTCGTTTAGGCAAGATGAGACCATGGCCATGAAGCTCCTGACCTATGAGCTGAAGAACTGGAGCAACTCCACCTGTTTGAAATTGGCCGTGTCCTCCCACTTGCGGCCCTTTGTTGCTCATACCTGCACCCAGATGCTGCTGTCAGACATGTGGATGGGACGGCTGAACATGCGCAAGAACTCCTGGTACAAGGTTCATAATCCATCTAGATTTTATTTTTGGTTGTGAATTCAATGTTGGGGTCATTTTAGTGCTGGAATAAACACCTTCCCTTTAAGTTTTAGATCCAAAACGGTAGTTTTTAGACCAAAATCCACGAAGTTCTCCTTGAAAGTATGCAGATAGCCATTGAAGGAAACCAAGAGTCTTTCTTCTTCTTTGTATGTATTTCACTACAGCTTTGTAGCATAGTTTCTATCCAATCACAGTGAAATCAAAAGCAGGGAAGCTAGTTTCTTCAGCCAGTATTTTAATAGCTCTTACCACAGCTTGCATGTGGCTATTTCAGAGATATTTTACTCTGATAGGAATCGCTTATAACCCAAGACAAAGAACTTGAGGCAAAATTTGTAGGGCAGACGTTAACTCTGTTTGTCATAACTAAAGGCTGCATTGCACAGCAACTTCCTAAAACTGTACTCAGGTTCCCTGTTTAATATGTCATTAGGAAAATAACAGACTGTCTTTAACTGTCCATCATTAAGTAGTGATAATCTCTTTGCAGCTGACGTGACACGAGTTGCATCATGGTCACTCCTGGCTCTACCGAACAGCATCAGAAAAATATCTAAAATGGTGAAAAACTAAATCCATACAGAGCCCCACGTCAGTGCTGCAGCCACTGCAGCTCTTGCTGGTTGGATTTGGATTTGGGGGTCAAAGTACTTTTCCTATGACATTTCAAAGCAGGATAGCAGCCACCCACACAAGTGTGTGTGTGTTTGTGTGTATGCCTATAGGTGATTCTGAGCATCTTGTTTCCTCCTGCCATCCTGCTTTTGGAGTACAAATCTAAGGCTGAGATGGCTCACATCCCTCAGAGTCACGACGACCATCAGATGACCATGGAGGACAGTGAGCACAACTTCCAGAATGTACCTGAAGACATCCAGATGGTGAAACTGATTTTCTCACTGTGCATTTCTACCCCCTCAGATTTTTCCTTTTTCATTGTTCCTCCAATGTGGGCGTTATTAATCTCTCTGCAGGATGTTTTTAAGGAGGCCCGATCCCAAGATCATGTGGAGACGAAAAATGATATGGAAACACAAGTTCGCTCTCGAAAACTGCCCTTAACCAGGAAAATCTACGCCTTCTACCATGCTCCCATTGTTAAGTTCTGGTCTAATACGGTAGGTAGACTCGCATATAGTTTTTCTGGTGGTTTATTCAAATAGCAGTTTGAGTAAATGCAGCTGCAATGAGCATTTGTTTACACTCAGGGGGAAATAACACCACATTTTCCATGAAAACTGAAAGCTGACACTTAGGCTGTCTCAGTACCGTAGTGCACTGGAACGTAGTGTGCACTATGATGGATAGGTGCTGTCTCACTTAAACATGGAGTAAAGTAGTGTTGTGCGCTAATTGAGAGGCAGCCTTGGATTTTGCTCCTTTTAAACATGTCGAAGTCTCCAGAAATGTTAGCCAGAAGCTATTTATTCACTCAACACAATCCTCTTCCAGCTCCCACTAAATCCTGTAACTAATAGGGTAAAATTCTGCAGTCTGCAGGATTGAACAAATCAGTATTTCTCAAGAAACTGGTACTGAAAATGTCCTTTTTATGTTCTTTTGCATATATATTGACCTTGTCCTTTCTCAGCTAACTGCACTGAGGCTTCTTTATATATGCAAGCCTGTGGCTGGTTCCCAGGGGCCTTAGAGTCATCAGTTTTGGTTTAATTTGCTTAGATAGTGTTGTTTTTCAGGTTGTTCAAGAATGAGAGGTGCTGATAACATCACTGAACTAGCTAGTCTACATAATATTGCCTCTCTTCAAGCTTATCTACATCAGCTTTACCTGATTCCAACACACCAATGCAACCCTGCACCATTGACTCTTGCGTCATCCATGGAAAAATGGGAGATTTTTTTCCATCAGTTACCAACTTGCACGTCAAGGTTCAGCTATTTTGAAAACTGCAGACCCATTCAGAAAAATAAGTAAAACTTGTCTGAGAATCCTGAGAGAGAGAAAGAGAGAAGATAACATTGTTCTCACACTTGTCCTTCTTATGATGTGGTTCTTATCAGGACGCCCCCACCGGCTGAGCTCTGTAGCCAGATGTTTCAGTTCAAATGACCATCACAAGTGCTGCGTTGAGGCTCAACACCTTTATTCAACCTCCACTCACTGCATTTGGTTTAAAAAAATAAATAGGATCAGTAATTAGATGCTCTGCTTGCTTAGGTCTGTTCTCATCTCTACTGTGTAACATAATTTTTCACACACAGAATTCTTATGTGAGGATTAAAGGTTTTTTTGCATTGAATTTTCATGAGTCTTTCCATGATTTTCTTTGTTTCCTGTGTTTAGCTTTTCTACCTGGGCTACTTGATGTTGTACTCGTATGTGGTGCTGGTGAAAATGTCATCATTGCCCTCCCCTCAAGAGTGGGTGGTCATCCTTTACATCTTCACCTCTGCTGTGGAGAAAATCCGAGAGGTATGTGACACAAAGATGTTCGTCTCAAAAAGGAGAGGCTCTTGGAAGCAGGTTTTTACTCAGTGTTCTGGTACATGAAGATAACTCCAGCAGTGATGACTTTTCTTTTCACTTTCCACCATTT
This sequence comes from Pseudomugil gertrudae, assembly GCA_037177535.1. NCBI lineage: Eukaryota > Metazoa > Chordata > Actinopteri > Atheriniformes > Pseudomugilidae > Pseudomugil > Pseudomugil gertrudae. The sequence goes on from JBAMHV010000001.1 coordinate 22,173,643, forward strand.
CGCTTCCTTTTCCTCAGATGTTTATGTCCGAAGCAGGCAAAATAAGCCAAAAAATCAAGGTGTGGTTCAGCGACTACTTCAACGTGTCTGACTTCTTGGCCATTGTGACGTTTTTCATCGGTTTTGGCTTGAGGTTCGGTGACGACGAGGTTCGTATCGCAGGAAGGATAGTTTACTGTCTCAACATCATCTTCTGGTATGTGCGGCTCCTGGATATCCTGGCTGTTAACCAGCAAGCTGGACCATACGTCACCATGATTGCTAAAATGGTGAGTCTTTCCATACTACATGTTGCTGGAATTACTGACTAAATCACATTGTAACTTTCTGTATGGAAACATGATTGTTTGATCAAGTAATGCAGAAACGTGTCATTTATGTTCTTTTTGCCTTTCATCTGTCAAATTATTTTACTAGCAACGGTGATCTTGCTGTTTGTCGTGTTAAAGACAGTATAAAAGTTTTAGTTTGCTCTATTTTGAACATTTACAACGTTTTCACATCAGTGTTCATGTTTTCACTGTGAACATTCACGTTTAAACAGCATTAATCATCATCGTGCTGTTAGCAGGTATCGTACCAAACTATATTACCCTGAACAGCCTCCTCAGTTTCATTGTGTACTGTGCCGTGTGCTTCTTACTACTTATATAATATCACAAGTGATGGCATACCTTTTAACAGAGTATTGATTAAAACTGTGGCTTTTCCTCCCTTACCGTACATTTCATTTGACATTTTGTGAAAGGAATACTGGTTGGTTTTCTTGGTGAGAGTCAGATAAATATTGTTACCACATAACTACCTTAGTTTGGCTAAACTAGTTAGATGAGATATTTCCATTTTATTATAGTACTAAATTTGTAACTGCTTTAAAAAAATTTAAGCATTAATTTAATTCACTGAAACATAAAAGTACTGATTTGTATAGTTTCCTTTTTTTCAGTTTTTTTTAAGGCACATGATGGCTACAGCTCCGTATTTGCATATGTGTGTGTGTATAAGTGCTAAATGCACACTAGTATACACATACTGTGCCATTCAAATAATCTCTACAAGAAAACAAACAATTCCCAACTTACCAAAATTCTCCTTTAATGAAAGTAGATATTAATTCAAACATGTTCACCATGAAGCTCCATTATGTGTACATCGATCGTTTTTATCATCACCATTATTCTTTTTGCCCTGAGGATTTCAATATAGGCATTGTAGCTATTTGCTGTTTAGAAATAAAAACAGAATCAGGCAAATTAAAAAAAAAACAATTAAACATCAGCTTTGTTAATTTTCTTCTCATTTCTAAACAAAACAGTGAAGCAATTTGACATCAACACAAGAAGTTGCTCATTTGGGATCCTCAGTTCATACATTTACACTAAACTTTTGTATGTTTATTGCTGCAGGTGGAGACTTCATATGTTGTGTTTACTCTCTTTCAGGTGGCAAACATGTTTTACATTGTGGTCATAATGTCTATTGTCCTGCTGAGCTTTGGTGTACCACGGCAAGCCATCCTGTACCCAGACGAGCAGCCCAGCTGGACACTAGCCAGAGATGTGGTCTTTCAGCCATATTGGATGATGTATGGAGAAGTGTATGCCTATGAAATTGATGGTAAGAACATCACATAAATGAGTGAGGAAATTAAAAAAAAAAAACATCTTTATGCAGCCTGATCATCGCTGCTATTGCTTTTTTTTTTAAACAAATTAACTAGTTAGTTTTTTTAATGCAACATGTTTCTCAGACAGATACTGCCAGTGCAGGTCTTTTTGCTTTACTGTAGCATTGATGACTTCCACCTGGCTATTGATTAAGTGGATGAAAAACCACTTTGTGATCATCAAATCAGTGTACTTTTGAATTAAGGTGGTCAAATGCGCTTTACTGTATTATATAACCAAAGTTAGCAGGGTTTGCTTATTTTGACCTTAGCTTGTATATCAATATATGTCCAATACTACCATAAGTATACGAGTTTGTTCATCATAGGGGATAAACTTTTAATATGTCACGTCTTTGGAGGTTTTCCCAGCTCTGCACGGTCTGACCTTGAGCTAAACTGGACGTTCACTTCTGGGGAAGTTGGCAGCTCCGCTGAATGTTTAACATTTGTGAAGGACCTTCCTCACTGTAGACTGCTCCAAACTATTTCCAAATGGCTTTTATTACCCTTACCGAAATCGATGGGCAGCAACAGTGGCTGATGGCTCGCCTTGTGCTGTTGTAGTGACCGCATTCGACTGCTCCAGACCAGCAAACTGCACAAAGCTTTTCTAAAGCTGCTCACACTTTATGTGATCACTGAATCGAGCATGCTTTAAGTAGCATCACCTGACTGCTGCTTACCCCCTCACTTCCTTGGTTTAAAGCAGTTTTTCATACACTGCTTATGAATTTTGGCTTCATTTTTATTAAATGAAATGAAGTATGGTGTTGTTAAGCTCAGATTGTATTTCTTTTCAACAACACAAAGCTAATTAAACTTATTTTGCCTTGTGATTGCATATAAACAGATTCCTGTACATGTAAAGATTGAGAAATGGTTATATTTCTAGATTGGTGGATGTGTGCATGATTTTAGGTGTGTGTTCATCCTAACAAGTTTCCTCCTCCACAGTATGCTCTAACAGGAGCGACGAAGCATTACGCCACCTGTGTCAGACAGGAGTATGGCTGACTCCTTTCCTGCAAGCAGTCTACCTCTTTGTACAGTACATACTGATGGTTAACCTTCTAATTGCCTTCTTCAAGTAAGTGCACAACGCTTCAGTGTACAGTTGCCAAACCAGGAGTAATTTATAACATTTGTAAGACTTTATCAGCGTATCTTACCTCTGAAAGATTTTTGGTCTTTTTATTTTTAACAGTAATTCCAGACCTGACTATATGAATACAGAAAGTATTTTTAAATAATCGTCTGATACTGTTTTTCAGCAATGTATACATGCAAGTGAAATCCATTTCTAATCTGGTGTGGAAGTACCAGCGCTACCACTTCATTATGGCCTACCATGAGAAGCCTGTCCTCCCACCTCCCTTCATCCTCCTGTGCCATATATACTCCCTCTTTTGTTTGTGTAGAAAGAGAAAGAAGGAGAGTACCTATGGACCAAGTAAATAACCTCTGCTGTTTTCTGCAGGAATAAATACAGCAGATTTACTATTACACATTTAACCAAGTGTTGCTTCTTCTTTGTCGTCTTTCTTGTCAGAACTGTTTCTAACTGAGGAAGACCAAAAAAAGCTTCATGATTTTGAGGAGCAGTGTGTGGAGACGTACTTCCATGAAAAGGATGATCAGTTTCACTCTGGGAGTGAGGAACGCATACGTTTTACTTCGGAAAGGTACAGCCGTTCTTGGCCCTCACTGAGGCTCTTTTGTTGTTTGTAAGAATGAACATTAACACAATAAGACATGATGGTAACTGCAAACGTTGTGTGTTTCCAGGGTTGAGACGATGTGTTTGCAGCTGAAAGAGGTTGGGAACAAGGTGAACTTTATAAAGCGTTCGTTGCATACATTGGACTCTCAGATTGGACATCTTCAGGATCTCTCAGCTCTCACCGTGGACACTCTGAAGACACTGACAGCTCAGAGAGCATCGGAAGCCAGCAAGGTCCACACTCAGATCACCCGGGAGCTTAGTTTGTCAAAGAATGTGGTTCCAAGTATTGCGCCTGTGCCAACAGACTCCAAATCGTCCATGATGTGCAAGCGTAGCATGGGGCCGTACTTCGGGTCCTCTTTTCCCCAGGATGGAGCCAACATGGCGGACTCTCTTTTTGGGACTGGTGCAGGAAGAGGGGTTGGGGTGGAAAGTCACCTGAGATTTGGACCTGGTCCTGGGACAGAACTGGGGCTGGATCCCAGTATAAACCCAGCATTGAGTCCAGAAAGGAGGGGCTTTTTAGGGCTTGGACACCCTGCTGCAGAGGCTGGCTCCTTGTGCAGTGCCGGATCCAGTGCCTTTGTCCAAAGTGCTATGGCCATTTCCCCTCCAGAGCCGTGCCTCCGAGGCCACTCCCTCACCCGGAGTAAGCTGACCCGTCCACAAGAGCTTCGGCTTTCGGACTCGCCATCCAGCCTGCCCAATGTGCCCTCCCCTAGTGCTCAGTTCCACATCAGCAGCACCCCTTCCCAGCCCAGTGGCTCCAGCCACCCTGACCTTGCCCTGGCTGGGCTTTACAAGCAGCCCCAGGACAGCACCTCTGTAGAATTTGGGGCATTTGTTGGTAAGTATGGAAATGAGAAGAAAGAGGGGGAAGAGAAGTGTTGCTATCCTATTGTAGTTGTGTCTGAGATTTCAAGCTCTGCTCAGCCTGTCTGCTTGCCTGCTTGCGCTGTTGAGCCTGAAACTACTGAGGGGCTAAGAAGAGGAGGGACAGAGAGGGTTTTCAGTTGGGGGTACGTGAACGAGGCCTTTAGTGATGAGGAGGGTCTATCTGGCTCTCCGAGTAGTAAGGCTTCACACATGCAAGCTCTACCAGCTCCTGAAGCAGCATCACCACTCCAAGACGGCAACAGAAACGGTAGTCCACCAGGATGCACTCCACCCCCTGCTGTGATACCCAAAAGGCCCCACAGAGGAAGGAGAAAGGAGGGGTCTGTGTCAGGATCAGCTGCCCCCCAGTGTGAGAGTCTAACTGGGTCAGAGGACCAACGTGTTGAGAGCAACGTGGAAAGAAAACAAAACATGAGAGGTTTGAGTTTCAGCCTGAGCTTAAGTTGTGGGCTGCATCTGCCGGGTGATGGGACCTGTCCATCTCCCGATTAGGATTCCTATCAATGTTTATCTGGTGCCTTCTATCCTTTCTCTGACTAACCTACCTGTTCTCTCTTCCTGTGGGTGTCATGAGATTTACATTACTGTGACCAAAAGCATGAAGTATCAGTTGCTTTGTTGAATTTACCTGCTGATTAATTACAATATTTGTGTCATTTTGTGGTTTGAGGTAAGAGTGGGGGGGGTTTCAATCAGATGTAGGAGGTGTAATTATTTTACCAATACGGTGTTGGTATTTCACTGTACTTTGTCCTGATTTGAATTCTGCATGGTGTTTGTCTTCTGTGCAAATATAACCATGTATTTTGTCTCAGGACATAAAGATGATATGGATCTTCAGGACCCCGTGCCCAGAGAGACCTCCAGCAGACGGCAAAGCCCAACCACACAGATCAGGCCACAAGTAAGCACTTAAAACAAGTGAACATGCATTTTCCTGTTGCAGTGGTTCCTCCACAAAATGTTCACAATATTATGACACAATCGCTCATAAATGGTATTAGAATCTATATTTACAGCAAATGATAGTCAGCAGATATGTAAAATATACTATAAAATATATTCACATATTTGTCATAATTGTGGAAATATGGATGGACACTACAACCCAGGGCTCTAGTAAAATGTGTGTTTTGTTTACACACTGGTGAGACAAAGTTGAAGGCCTTTGACCTCCAGATGCTGCTTGTACACTTCATTGGTTTGGATCACGTGTCACACTTTATTTTTCACACATTACTCCTGAGTGCAGTTCTAATATTTTCCATGACATAATCACAAAGCTTAAGTGTTTATACACGAGTTGCTCAGAAAAAACCCGAGTTGTAGGAGCAGTTCTGGATACTCAGTTGTTAGGGATTTCCTGTTCTTATCTCTTAATAATATGGGGGTCCCACATATCCGTCCAAGGTTCTCTGATTTCTGCTGGGTAAACACTCTGGTAAAATGATTCTTATCTTATGAGGTGTCAGCATGTGTGTCCATAACGGGTTAAATACCTCGACACTCCTTGACAGTCTATTGAGTACTTTTAAGCAGTTCTGGTGTATGATGAGCTAGGATTTGCGTCCATATACAAGGATGACATGACTGACTCGCACTCAATATGGAGATAAGACACACACAGGTTGAGACAAGCTTAAGCCTGTTTGTAACATTTTTAGTGATATGCAGCATGTTAAGCTGATTCTGTTTTAAATAACGGGGGAAAAAAAAAATATGTGAGCATTTATTTAGGTTTCTATTAGGTCAATATGCGTTAGTCTTGTTAGTATTTGTGTGCACACTTTGCAATGACGATCTGTAAATGCAAACACAACTTTTATCTAACCTGATCATGAACTCCAGGCACATTTCTTTTAAAGATACAAGATTTAGATATGTTTTATTTCTCTATAAGCAGTGATGTTCATCTCCATTAACATGAACTGCATTAAACATTTTGTAAATTATTTATTGTTCACTTTATTTTACTTTTTTATTGATTATGTACAGCACTTTGTTGCAATGGCAATTGTTTTAAGGAGCTTTATAGAGTTGAGTTGAGATAATTTAGCTAAGTTATTTCTAGAAATAACAATTTAAAACTTTTAAAACAACTTAACATTTACACTAAGAATCATCCTATCAAATACTAAAACTCTTTAGATTTAACTGTAGTTAAATGTAGACAGATGTCTGCAGAGTCTCCCCATCTGGTCAGTAATTCCACATCTGAGGTGGGATCACTTAACCGTGGGTTGATAATCTTGCATAACTAATTTTCAGTCATCAAGTCTGAGAAGTCCCACCCTGCAGGTTGATGGGATTATTCTCATGTGTGGCATAGCGGCCCATGTGGCAGTTTAAGATAGCAGATAGTGTCTTTAACCGTCATGTATTTAAAGCACCAAGCCAGTAAAGAAGTGCTTTGCCCTCTTTGAGACTTCATATTTTCCTCATTAAATGAACAATGAATTACCTCTGTTCTCTCACAATTTCCTCTTTGTTTCTGTCTGTGTTTTACAATCCAGGCTCAGCTTGAAGGTCATGGTCATATCCGAGCAGTGAACTCGTATGCTGGCTTCACCGAGTTTGACAGAACTCCAGCTTTTCTTCATCCTGAGTCAAGTAAGCTCACAAATACAAACATGTTTTAATGATTAGCTTTCTTCACATATTTCATTTTAGCATGATTTAAATAATGTTACGTCTACTCAAATCTGATGTGTGCTAACAGTTTCCAATGTTTCTGAAGCTCTGACAAAGAAAGACAGGAGCAGAGTTTCTGCTGAAGACATCCGTGTCCATGACGACCCCAGAGCTGCAGTGCTTGTAAGCACAATGTGAATATGTGTGTGTGAGACATTGTCTCTATATAATACTAATCATGTTGTGTTGTCACAGGAGCGAGTTCAGGTGAAATCTGCCCAAGCCAGCAGCCTGTAAGTGTTGGTCCACGTGTACATGCACATATTAACTGCAACATGTGTAGAGAAAAGGATTTTATTTATAGCATGTGGTTTTTGGTGCCTGTTTGTCTAATTTTCCTTTCCTTTCTGTCAGAAGAAGCCCTGGTGAAGAAACATTAAACGGTAAGATGTTTTTCTACCTGCATGCTTTAGTTTGTCCAGTTTCAGTCTGAAAGAGCCGGTTTGACAACATAGCATGAACAGTGACCTTTGATCTTTTACCTTTCTTCATGTGATGGAATTCACATTGTCACGGGCCTTTATAGAAGAGCACCGTTTGGACTACTCACAAATAAAAAGCCTGCCAGATTTTACTAAAAGAATGGAGTTAAAAATAAAACAGGATTTAAATTTATGGGTGTTTGTCTGGTTTAAAGCTGTGCCGTGCTTTTCTTCTTCTGTGGTTACAGCTTCTCTCTACATGCCGCGTCACACCCACCTAGGAGCCAGAAAGGACTGTGAGTCTCACAGACTGCACCACACAGCCTGGAATATCTTATATCCAGTTGTTTTGGTGTCTATTTGTGTTTTTTCTCTTGTTTTTAAATTTGAGGTAGAGGGTGCTATAGCACGCTGCAAGTTTGGGTTGCTTCTGTGCTTCTTTAAAGAAGCACAGTATCATCTACTGGCAGATGCTGGAACAGCTCATGTGTTTGTCCAGTATAGCTCCAGCTTCATGTTTATGTTGTGGGACAGAGCAAGTCTATGGGAAGTTCTTTTGAAAGCTTAAATGTCACTTTTGTTTCTGCAGCTATTGCTTCCCCGTTCAAACCCATGGAGAGCTACCAGTACTCGGGTAAGACGTCTTTCCAGAGCACAGTGTGCACAAGTTCATACTTTTAGTACATTTATTTTTGTTGTTGTGTAGGTAAACAAAGTAGCAACAGTTACCTAAAACAGAGTAATTACATGCTTGTAATAATGTAGTTATTTTCTCTTCTTGTAGCTGTGGAGCGTAACAATTTGATGAGGCTCTCCCAGAGTATCCCCTTCACTCCTGTGCCCCCCAGAGGTAAGTGTGCTTTGCTTGTAGGGCGAGGTTTGGCGAGAACAACGCAGACTGCACTAGACGGTTGGAGAATGAGGAAGTATCAGACTGCTGCACTCCCCTCCTCTTCATACACCTGCTGCTGTTCAGTTCAAGCAACTGAAGAACGAAGTGCAAATGTGTTTTTTCAGTCTCTGTTGTGGGTTTAAGATTATTTTGCTCTTACAGTTTGGATGTTTTTCCGGTTATGTGATGAAAAAAGAAGCTTAAGTTTTAATGTTAAAAGTTCACAGCTTTGTATTGTAGGTGGTTTGTTTTTAACAGAAGTCTTTTATGCTGTTTAGCAGAAACTAAAGCTCTTGTTTTTTTACACACACACTGCTGTGATTGCAGCAGAAAGGATTAATAATAAACACTGTGGGAATGACAACCCTGTGCTTCTGTGCAACATTTTGTAATCACGGTCTAGACATAATGGCTCACGTGAGGATGCAGTAGTCTGATGTAGCTTTTAATCTGCAGTGCACGATCTGATTTAATCAAATTTAAGTAAAAGCTGTTTGCACAAACTCATCTTTACAGTCAGAAGACCTACAGAGACAAGGTGCTGCTGAAAAGTGAATAGAATATGTAGACGTACAAGGAGTTTCAATAAGACGATGAATGTCTCATCCATTTGAAGCAGTGAGTTTATGGTTTTGTTTTTCTTTTAGATAAGTCATTTATTTAGTATAAAAATGTTCAGGTTTCCCATCATCCTTCAGCTGTCTTAACTGGAGACTAACCTGTACATTTAGACTTGTGCAGGATTCTCTTTAGTGGGAAGAATAATCCTCAAATCGCAGTGGTGCCAGGGCTTGTTCACCAAGATTCCCAGTACTTTTGCTGTGTCCCCCAGATACAGTTTCCTGTGAATAGTTGAAAAAAGGTAAACAGAAAGAAGTCGGATGCAGAATATAAGCTTTTGTGTTGCCTTGTGTCCAACCAGGCGAGCCAGTGACGGTTTACCGCCTGGAGGAGAGCTCCCCCAGCACAATCAACAACAGCATGTCCTCCTGGGCTCAGCGGGGACTTTGTGCTAAAATAGAGTTTCTCAGCAAGGAAGAGATGGGCGGAGGACTGAGGCGGGCACTAAAGGTTCTCTGTACTTGGTCAGAGTACGACATCCTGAAACCTGGACACCTGTATATTGTCAAGTCCTTCCTTCCTGAGGTGGTCCAAACATGGCAGAGCATGTACAAGGACGACACTGTGCTGCACCTTTGTCTCAGGGTTAGAAGCATTATGTAGTCATCATCTTTTTCATTGACAGTTTAAGTGTTTACAGCTGCACTGTATGCAATATGACAATAGCTTTTCTGTGTTGCACCAGGAAATTCAGCAACAGCGAGCAGCTCAAAAGCTGACATTTGCCTTCAACCAAATCAGGCCGAAAACAATCCCTTATTCACCGAGGTAAGAAAGCACTGGAGAGGAAATGTTTTAAACGGGCTGAACAATATCCTTTTCTGACAAAGATCCAGTCTGTTCAGGTTTTTGGTGCTCTGCAGCATCAGTTCCATAAATATGACTGTATCTGATCTGTTAGAAAGTACATGTTTGAAGTTAGTGATTGGTTGACCTGCAGCAGCAGTGCATTTACTGCATCATGTCAACACAGACCCATTACTGTAACTGGTTTTAGGTACCAGCTTCACCCAGGATTTGTGTATTTATTTAGCATTTAAAACAATCTGCTCTACAGAATTATTGATCCTTTCTGCAAGTTGCCACATATTATCCATGGTATTAGAAGCTAGCTTTGCAACATTTAGTTTCTTTCTTAATTTGACTTTTTTGGGCTTTTATGTATGAAATATGTCTTTATTCATAGAGCACAGATGAAATCCCACATCGTTTCAAATCTACAGCATGCTTTGGGCATTTTGTTTGGTCACTGTTGGGATTTTCTTGATTTCTTTGGTATAAATGGTCTCAAGCTGGAAGTTTCTGGTTCAATATGCAGTCAGCTCAGCATCCCACTGCTTTATAATTAGTCTGTAATTGTGTGTCCAGGTTTTTGGAGGTGTTCTTGCTGTACTGTCACTCTGCTGGACAGTGGTTTGCCATAGAAGAGTGCATCACTGGTGAATTCAGGAAGTTCAACAATAACAACGGAGATGAAATTGTCCCCACCAATCTACTGGAGGAGACCATGCTGGCCTTCAGCCACTGGACCTACGAGTACACCCGAGGAGAACTGCTGGTGCTCGACCTGCAGGGTAAAACTCGCAGCGCCTCTCAAATGATGGTCAAGTTCAGTTTTAGCGTATTCACAGTGCATGACATATCATTCAAAGAGCTGGACATGGAGTAATCATACGGGTTGGATGTGCTGTTACTGTGAGTTTTACAGCTGGGAGGATTTTTCATCTTTGATAGTAAAGCTTTGTTTGTGCATCTGTAGGTGTTGGGGAGATTCTGACTGATCCATCAGTAATAAAGAGCGGTGAGAAGGGGTGAGTGCTCTGTTTCACACACAAATCAGCAACATCAGATGAGCACAAATGTGACATGACCAGCTCCTTTTTTAAAAAAAAAAACATCTGCAGATCCTACGATATGATATTCGGACCTGCCAACTTGGGGGACGATGCCATCAGAAACTTTCGTTCAAAGCACCACTGCAACTCGTGCTGTCGCAAACTCAAACTTCCCGGTGAGATGCTCGTTTTGTTTTTGTTTGGTTACTTTATGACTTGTGACATTTGGTAAAAGTGAACCTTCTCAAAACAATGAAATAATGTTCCTCTGTAAGGCATCACATTGTTTTGTATAAAGGTGTTTAGTGCCACTCGGACATCTTAAGTTTTATCTAATTTAGTTTTCACAGAGCCTTTTTGTAAATGTCTCATTCATGTTTTTTTAGCAATATTTCTCCCGTCCTCATGAGCTCTTTTCACCGACTACTTGAGTTTTTTTAGTTTGTTTTTGCATTTTAACTTTGAATCTGTCTGACAGGACTGAGCATTTGCTTTAAGGCTTTATCACTATTCATATCATGGTTTTAAAAGTGTATATTAAATGCTTTCAATGTTGAATTCACCATAATCATGCATAAGTAATCTGAGGTTATTTTTTCCTCTAAATCAGTTTATATTTTTATATATAACTAAGCAGACTGATGCTCTTTTTTTGTTTTTGGTTCAGGTTAGCACAGTGCATGGAAAAGTATATATCATAAATTATGCAAAACACAGTGAAGAAATAAAACAAACCCCACCACCCCCATGCAGATAAAGCTCACCATCACATTTAAAAGGACTATGGAAAAAAATATGTGCTCATTTTCTACCCATCTTCTATCCCACATCAACATTTTCTGCTGTTAAATCACTTCTTTTCCTTTTTTCTTCTTTTTCCCATAAACAATGAGTCATCAACCACCTGAAAAACAGGAAAAATCTGCATTTTTTATGCTCATGGAGTGGAAACACTCGGCTTCCTCTGAGTTTTCCTGGTTCGGCATACCAAGAATTGCATGTCTTTAACAGAAATGTGCAGTTTTAACAATTTTAGAAACCTAAATGCTAAAAATAGTTCTGGACATAGGAAAGCAGTTTGCTGATGAGCAGCGAGGAAAATAACCTGTCGGCATGTACAGAATGTGTCTGAGAGAGTTGCAGAAAACACCAGATTGCTGCGATTTCCTCAAAGGACCAATCAGCAAAATATTTACAAGTGATTAAAACATATAATATTTGATCATATTAGTTTTAATAGGAGGCGGAGTGTGCTGGTTTCTCTCACTCATGGTAAATAAAGAGAATCACACACATTAAAACACAGCTGTGTCAGCTTGTACTGTAATTTCATAATGTAATCATTTCATAAACTGACAGGCATTAAAATGTCAGATCGCCTCAGAAAAGCACCGAAGCACAAAGCTACAAACATAAGTCATCGTAAACCTTTAACTGGCTCACAGCTGCAGGAAGCTGCTGAATGAGCGCAGCTTCCTGCCTCCAGCTAACCAGTCATCACCCGTGTGAAACCTTCCTGCGTGTGGTTTTCACATCACAGCCCAACGTGAGCCCACACGGTGCCGATACAAAGCTTAACCTCAATCGATTTCACTTTCTGGTTTCAGATCTGAAGAGGAACGACTATACTCCAGATAAGGTCTCGTTTCCGCAAGAAGATCCTCCCAACGCAGGAGGTGGAGGCAAAGAGTCCCGCCAATCAATGAGACTGATGCTGTGATCACTGAAACACGGCGTGTGTGTGAATGTGTGGAGGTGACAGGGTCCTGATCAATTTAAGTCAAAGCCAAGGAGCAGAAAAGTGCGCCTAACCAAACTGGAAGAATCCGTCATGTTTCCATGGGAACCAGTGCATGCAAACCGTCATATTTTTTCCACTTCAACAAAAACGCTGTTGAACACAATTCAACCACCATGACCTTCTGTTTTTACTACATACACAGGAGGGGGTTTAAAGACCTTTTTTATGAATAAGTATATAATATGACGATAAACTGATGTATCTACAGGTACAGTGCCATTACAGAAGGTTTATTTATTTTTATGTTTTAAAGGTTGCCTTCTTTAGCAAGAAAAAAACCCAACAGAACAAAGTGCATTGTACATGTTTTAAGCCTGCTGAGCCCGAGTCAGTGGAGCGCTGCAGATCGCCACCAGTTTTATACATGTAATGTTTGTCTTTTAGCAAATGAAAAGATACACATGAATTTGAGAATCTTGTAAAATATGGGCAGATTGCAATGCAACTTTTACAGAAAAAATGTATGTAATCTTAGTGTTTTGGAATATTCCTGGCAGTTTTTATTGTTACAAAGGTACTATTGCTTTATCTTTGTCATCAGCTATTGTATGACCAAACTACAATCTAGTGTATCTTATAGATACAGTTATTATGTGGCATGACATAACAAATTTGAGATATTTTATTCAGGGGAACTGACGAACAAAAGGGTATTACTGCATACATTTTTTACTGGATATCATTTTAAACAAATAAAATGTCAATAACACTAACTTCAGCAGTGTGGGGTGAATCTAAAAGGTTTTTACTGTAAAAGATGTGGTAAAAGAGTCGTATGCAGCCAGAAGACGAGCATGTGGTTCTCTTTATATTTATCTCGTCTGTGAACAGAGGAGGTTTGGACATTAAAGAGCATCATTATCTCATGACTGACACAAGTTAAAGGCCATTGTCACCGTTGTAATTAGTGATATAAAACATTTAATAATGTTTTATATTATTTTGCTAGTAGACTTTATACGTTGCCAGATTATGTGTCATGAGCAATGATTAATCATTTAAATGTGGGTTTAAGCATTCTTTGAATATCAGCCTGCAGGATGAGACAGTGGAGCTTCAGTGTCTGGCTGTGATAACCTGCTGGCATTTTAATTCACATACAACACAACCTCTGTTCAGTAACATGACGGCACACCTGTGTGATAATCCGCTGCTGGGAATGGATGCTGCAGGTGCCTCGTGGTGAGCTGAAGAGCAGCGCGATGGTGCAAGATTTGCATCTGAACAGTCGCTGGATCCTTTTTCACCAGAGAGCCAAATGTCTTTCAGACGCACTTCAAGGCATTGTTAGGGAGGGTTGTGAGAAATGCATGAACTTTATCGTAGCTCACCAACCTCCCCCAGTGGGTGTGGTCTGCTCTGAGCTCAGCTAAAGCTTGCCTAAGCATCAGTTTCCTCTCGACTTGGCTCTGAGTTCACACCTACTCTGCTGGCTCTCAAAGTAACTGAAAGAAACATGGCCACGGTCACAGTTGAATACTGGTAAGGTTGTTTTATTTTATTATCTAACAATACAGTTATAAACTAGAGCTATAATGTCCGAAAGACTTCAAATCTTTTTTCTTTTTCCTCAATAGCAAAGGATGAAGTTATGCATATCGCTACCAGGAGCTAGCCGGTGTCCTCCGGCAGGTTCCTGGTGTGAAGGTGAATGGAGTGACTGGGAGGCCAGGTGAGTGTGAGAAGCATCAGATTTGACTGATTATGTCTGTATCTTTAGGCTTGGGTTAGTTTTTATTTGCAGTGATGCAGCTTTCTGAAAACTACACTTAACATTTCAGTTCAGGAAAATCTCGACTCCGAATGTGAAACGTATTTTCATGTTGCGCTTCTCCCCCACAGACAGCTTTGAAGTGATGCTAAACAATGAGCTGCTTTATTCAAAGCTGGACACGGGGGAGTTTCCTGATGCGGAACAGGTTGGTGTCAAAGTTAAAACAATGATGCTTTTTATCTTTTTAGAAAATGCTAAATCACTTGTAAAACTGTTTTCTGCTAATGAGCTGAATTATTTCAGGTTCTGGGTACATAAACACATAATCTGATTTGGTTTGTTGCAACATGTAGAAAAAGTCACTTGGTTTAGACGGATGCAGTAAGCATAAATAACACTCGTGGATGTCTTTTGTTTTTTTATCAGATGGCAGAGAAGGTGAGGGAGATGATTCCTGAAGCGAAGGGGAAGAAAAAATCAAAGACACGTAAAAACAGATGTTGTCTTCAATAGAAAACGTAGAATCAAACGTGTGGTCTCACATCTTTTTAGGTTAGTTTTTTTAATTTCCCGTTCAACATAATTACATAAAAAAATACTGTCTACAAATATAACTGTGTGAAATGAGGCCTGTGGTGACGGCAGTTTCTAGAAACCAGGCGCTGATCTGTTTTCTGTTTATGAAAGTACACACTTAAACCTTTGTGGTGTGTGCATGATGCTGGTACAGAAACCTTTCAGCTGACTGGGGCCTGAGGATCTGCTGGCCCGTCTGACTCTTTACACATTAGTTATAGAGAAGCAGAAGTTTGTATTCTTCCTGTTTACACAACTTTGAAATGAAGCTGCATATCTGAGGCGTGTGAATGTTCCCACTTCAGGTTTAACATGTTGCAAGCTAATGTATGTTATTAAATATGATGCAGCTTTTATTCTGCCGCCGCCTCATCGGAGTCTAATTTCTGAAGCAATAAAACATGGCCTAATATTAGCAAGGGGTTATCTTTTTATTTGACTCTAGGTCAATGTGCAGCTTTAGACCTCTTCATCTAATTGTGTTCCCACGGTATCCAGGGTAACGGAGTGGGAGTTGTAGACCATGTTTCTCATTATTTTCCATGTACAGTGGGGAAAAGGAAGCCTGGGAAGATGGGATTAATACAGCATGAGTTATAAATAAAGTTATAACCTTTATTATTTATTATTTTATTATATTGCAAACACAGTTTTTGATGGGGGAGGGTGTTGCCATGGCAGCATGGCAAATTTTTACATCACATCGCAACACTGTAGCTTGTTGGTCCCACATATATCCAATTTTACACTCTTCATGGTCGCCCAAAATATAATCTATAGTGTTTAGTCCCGTCAGGGTGACGCTCTGCATGCTGGAGAACAGGAAGTGACTTTAACACTTCCTGCTTTTGAGTGATTAAACCTCTCATACTTTAAGGTTTGATAAAATGTGCATAACCTGTTTTTTGATGCCACACGCACATCCATGATTTTCAGTGTGACATCACTGACCAGGAAGTCCTTACAGCTGGCACAACTTCTCCACCTTCTACGTGTCATTAAAGCCCTGAACAAATGGCCTCATAGATGTTGTGTGGGTCTCTGTAGTGCTCCCCACCTTATGAGCTCATTATGCCCGGCCACTAGATTCACCAAAGCGGATTAAATTTGATGCCTGCAACGTGTTAAACACCTTCTGGGAGCTGTGCGCTAAATCGAGCAGGATGTTGGGAATTTTCCATTCAAAGGTGGTTTCTGCTGTACATGTAGACCTTATAATTGAACCTTTAAAATGTTCTCTAGGATATTAAAACTCACCTTTTTGTTTAAAATGCCTCTTTGTTGTGATGTTTGTGTTGCTTAATGACTTGCATCTAAAATGCCAATTTTTTATGTAATTACCAATTTTGTAATCATGTTGTCTAATGTGTAATAAAATATCAAATGGATTTAATAACGTCTCCTGATGCTGTGATCATGTTTTTCTGCCCATCGCTCTGCAGAATGACACTGTTCTTATTCCTGCCGACTCATGCAGCCTTATCTCACAGCGGTGTGTGAAACCGATATATAATGCAAACAACCGTTTCTTCTTTAGGGTCATGTTTTCATTTCTAAATTAGTTTTAAGAGGGAAGGCGGTCCAACATTTCCAGAGCTGAGGTGATGGAGGAGGGGTTTGCATCCTCTGGCTCGTCACTAACATGGAGAAACCCTGCAGAGCTGATCATCCTCTGCCATGACGGCAGAGCTGGCTACCTAACGTCCCATAAATTCATGCTTCTGCAGCCACATCTGCCCATTATTATTATTATAGCAAGACATGCTACAAAGCATTCATTGGCAAGACTTTATTGCTTCTATCCCTAATAATACTTTCTCTCCCCACACAAGATCAAGATTTTCTAAGTGAACTGATGGGTCAGGAGTGGATTTCTTACCCAGGACATAACCTGCTCAGGTTACCAGGGTGATCTCCTCCAATAAGACGTGAACCAGCATCTTGGTACAGAGAACCCAGGGTTAACCCGAAAGTTACGTCAGTAAGAGAAATTCCAGCTTGGTAGTGCAGGCCTCTGCTCAGGTCTGATGCTGAGTCGAAAACCACGTTTCTAACTTCTATGACTGCAATCATCTTCATCATTTAGCTTTACACTGGCTCTGGTTAACAAGTGTCCTAATGTACACTGCAAGTAAAGTACCTGTATCAATGCAGTCTGATGCAAAGTGTCTTTTTAAATCTAAATCTAAGCTTTATTGTATTTTTTGTGTCATGGTTAAATAAACTTTTCATACTTCCTGGAATTTTACTTCCACAGATGCATACATACTGGCTCGCCCTGATGGTTCACAAAAAGAAATCCTCCTGCCCCTCGTTAAAATCATTGATCTGTGTCTGCTGATTGCTCAGAGGTCATGTGACTCGCATTCAGAGGAATGTGACTGTGTGACTATACATTTCCACCAGGACCATTTTTAACGCAGTTTAAATGCTGGTTTCATTTTCTTTCTATTCCTGTGAGCCGCTTTTGGAGTAAACGGTACAGATATTGGGTGGATGAATTTTCTTTTTACAAAATAATATTTGTTAGCCAAGTCATCTTCCAGTAGATGGTAAATAAAATGGCTGCATCATTCAGGATGCTAAAGCAGATGCATGGCTTGAAGCCTTTTGCAGTGCTGAAATGTTGTCATACAGGCTGCTTTCAATGTAACCTCTCAACCCTAAAACCTACGATAAAAACTAGAGATTTGTCTGATGTTTGCTCTGCTCGAGATTCACTGGCAGATTAAAACGCTTTCAACAGGAAACGGAAACCATATCAGACACAGTTCTGTTTTACTATGAGACTCAGCTGTGTGGTATTGTAATGCAGCGCTGTGTGTGTGTGTGTGTGTGTGTGTGTGCGATGGCTGAAAGTAGCTAATTTAAGGAAATGATCTGTTTCTGTTTCAAACTGTCACAAAGCACTATGACTGCACCAACACATGCATCTCACTTACATTAAACTCCTCTGACTGTATCATTTGTTTTTATTGAGTTTGTAAGGTAGACCAGCCAATCCCAGCCTACTCTATAAATGTAAAGAAAATAAGGTTAAATGTATCATGGTATGAAATTAAACTTGTCTGTTATCAAGTGTTAAAACTAAATTACTCCAACTTTGGGCACCGCATCATTAAGTCTCTTGTCAAACTTAATTAGTGATAACTTGAAATAGTCATTTAAAACGTCTGTCATGATGGTCGTGTTAATAAAACATGAAACGGTTTTATTTTTATTGCATAGAGAAAATGACAGTCAAGATAAAAGAGGATAAATGAAAATAAAATAAAAAAAGACAAGCAGTTTTAACGGCTTGGTGGTCCTGCAGGTCTGTGAGGAAGATTCATGATTTCCCTGGTTCTCCATGAGCCTGGTCTGAGTTAAGTTACCTTCCAATGAAAAATGTATCCTAGCTTATATACTACAGGGTGTTTATAAAGTCCCTTTACAATTTACAAAGTCCCTTTACAATTTATAAAGTCCCTTTACAATTTACCACATTTATTAAAAAAAATAAATAAATGGGTGATTCTCTGGAAGTTATTACAGGAGGAGGAGCAGAACTTTCATCTTATTTTATACACATTTCTGTTCTTATTTCTTGGTTGTCAACTCCTCCCTTTATCCAACACACTGTCCCTGTTTCCATTAATGTCTTTGAATGACATCCATATTTATTCCTGTAGTTTTGACTTGTGTATTCAATTTGTTTTCAATGAACCACAACACACACACACACACACACTGCGTTTTTTTTTAACTATACATGGTGTAATGAGTGTTGCTGAGGAGAAATAGCAGTGTGTGTGTGTGTGTGTGGAGGCAGAGTCTGTGTGACAGCTGGTCCTGTTGCCTGAGTAGGATCACCTGGTAGTAAGGTGAGGTATGAAAAGGAGCTGTGTGGGTGAGAAGAGTGTTCTGAAGAGAGGAGCTTGATGGATGTTAATGGGCTGAAGCCCCGCCAAGCAAACCGTAAGCGCCCAAGGAGTGTATCTTCTGGGGAGGGGGCTGATCGCAGCTTGTTAGGGCTGCCAGTTTAACCTCCAGTGGAGGTGCAGTGATTCGGGGGGTGGCGGCGAGCCAGGGGCGCACCTAGCTGGCCTTACTCCCAGTGTGTGGTGGATTCCTCCTGTTCTGTGCATAGAATCTGGGTTGGTTTGATGTGCAGAGGTGTGGACTGCCTTTATTGGTGTGAAGTGGGGTGCAGAGTGGTTTGGGTGTCCTTATGCAAGCTGGTTAGTGTGCGTCTGTTCTCATGCTCCTCCCATCCCTATACTGCAGACTGTCAGGTGACAACTGACTGTTTTTATGAATTATTGATAAAGTTTTTTTTTCCTAATTTAGACTTCTGTGTCTGTCTCAGAGGAGGCTTCCTTAATGCCTTAAAATCGCTGAGTTATTACAATACAGAGTTCCTGTATGAAGTATTCCTTTTCAAAATATAATGATTTATCTCTATATTAGTTTTAATTTTATTTCAGAGGTAAATATGATTAGCTAGTAGAAGTGATTGTGTGCAAACATGTTTATACAACTGACTAACCACTTATAAATTATGTGATTAACGAAAGGCGCCGTTTGTTTTCACTTAGTCTTTTATCTGTAACTGTTCATGTTCAATAAAGTTTTTTTTAACTTCTCGTAAATAACCAACACTGAAACAATAAGTCTTCCTGCTACCTCTTTAGTATAGAATGAAAAAATACTTTAGTCACTTATCTAAAATTTTCAGCAGATAAAAATTAACATTTTATTGGTTTTTAGCTAAATATTTACACAAAAGCAAATTGCAAAAAAAAAATTCAAAGCATTCATTATAACATGTAAGAAATTAGAAAAACTAAGCAAAATATTTTCATTTAAAATAAAACATCCAGCAGATCTTTTTTTATTCTCATCACCTTTTTAAGACCTGATCTGTGAATTAGCCACTGATTTGTGTTGGAATTGCATATTAAATCTTCCAGGAAAAAGAAAAACTGCTGGTGTTACTCCTCCTGTAGATGTGGTTGTGTCCTTGTTACACCCCTGTTCTGTAGTTGGATGCCTCTCCCCTCCAGTGGCAGGTCACAGCCTGCAGCTCGATCTTGTCGAAGCACAAAGCTGAGCTAGGAATCCTGTATAGTTTCACTTTACCTCTTACAAAGAGCAATATGCGAGCTGACAGAAAAGGTGCAGCCTTGTGCGTTCTGACTTTTAACAACCGACACATTTATGAGAGGAAGAAACAGGTTTTAGGTTTTGCAGGTTCCAATAAAGTGGCCTTCATCAGCCTTTAATAACATTTATACTACTGTTTAACACATTCTACCCATTTTGTGTGTCTGGAAAAGTAATTTAATAAGTATGTTGGTAGTTTGTTTTGGATACTTTCAATTTAAAATGAAAAACGTAAGAGCAGCTACTGCAATAGTTAGGCCCGAGCACCGAAGGCGGTGCGAAGGCCTCTTGTATTTCGTGCGTTTATTCTTATTATTATTCTTAGTCGGGATGAATCGCATTTTTGGGGGCCTGAACATGCTCGAAAACTCACCAAATTTTGCGTA
>JBAMHV010000001.1:22214557-22254766 GCA_037177535.1 Pseudomugil gertrudae
GATCCCCCCAGATGAGCTGGTGAATGTGGCTGGGGAGAGGGAAGTCTGGGCTTCTCTCCTTAGGCTGCTGCCCCCGCGACCCGACCTCGGATAAGCAGTAGAAAATGGATGGATGGTATTTTTTCAGAACCCAAATCTTAATCTGTACTTGTCCAGAACATGTCGAGAGCTCTATGATCTTTTTTGTGCAGCTTACCCGGTGGTGTTACAGACTCAGGAGTTGTACACAGGAGATGTAGAACACAATAACCTCATGACTAATGATGATTTAATCCCTTTTTGTCCCCTAAACAGCCCTTAACTATAAAGATGTGAACCTAGCTAGGCCTCTGGTGGTCTACTTTATCTGGCATCATGCTGCAGGAGCAGATTCTTTAAGTCCTCCAGCTTGCTTGGATAGTGATTTGGAGAATTTGGAGACCAAGTGCACACCATGACCTCATTTGTTTCCTCAAGCCAAAAAGTGGAAGACTAACACTCATAGTCACCAGGAAGATGAACCAACTTAATATATGTGTGTATAATGTGTAGTAGTGTGTGGTCGTCACCTCGTCTCCGCTGTATTGTTTCAGACAGTGTAAGAAACGGCAGGTGTTGGCCAGCCAGAAAGAGACCGTCTCAAAGTCATCTCCTCGTTTCTAAAGGAGGAAGGAGGAATTCGCTGTCAGTTCTAAGCAAACTCACAGAAAATAGTTATTTATCATCTGCTGTATCGCTGCAGAAATCAAAGAAAATAATCACAACTTGTATTCAGAGATCTGCATTGAAACAGAATCCTCTGATTCTCCACTTACAGTGCTTTCTGTAACCCTGATTTCCTCTAACAGAACAAAGACGTACCTTCAGGATCTTCTTAATGCTGTTAATGGTTGATGTGAGAAGAGTGCGGACCTTCTGGTCGTCATTGACATAGTCTGCATGTCTCAAACACATGAACAGGATGTAGGCAGGCAGACCAGGGATCAGATTTACAGCAACACCACGAGGCTTTAGCTCTGGAGAAGCAGGAGGAGGAATTAGCTGAATTCTCAGGTTTTCAGCCCTAAATTCTTTTTATAGACATTTTAACGCTTTTCTAAAAAACAGATACATAAAATAGATTCTTGAGGAGAATGCTGTTGACCATCTTGGTGGCTGTGAACGACCATTTCTTACCCAGGATAAGATTCTTAACCAGTTTCAGCTCATCCTCCTTCTTGTACTCCAGCATTCCCTGGAAGTCTTTCTCCCTACGGGGGATGTTGACAGGGTGGATGGGCTCGTCCACCATTTGTCCCGGAGACGTTTGACCCTCAGTTTGACCCGCTGAGAGACACATAACGGTCAGATATTACTGGCAACAAACTGGATCAATTGACTCTTGAGCTACAAGTGATTGGCGATAACCTCCCTTACCTCCCATCTCTCCAATCCTCTTGGAATAGACTTTCAGCTGCTTCTTGAGTTTGCGGATGGTTCTGTCCTGCTTCTCCAGCTGCTCCATTAGATCCTGAAAGCAGATAGGAGGATGGGGCGAAGGGGAGGAAAACAGACAACATAAAGAGAAAGAATAGTGAGATTTGACCTCTTCAGTATAGTTGTGCTACTATGTCGCCATCTAGGGTTAAAAGCAAGTCAGTCTCCCAAAACTGTTACAGCCAGATCTCTTTTACAGGAAGAGAAGAAACTAACTAGAAATATGATGCTGTTATTAAAATATAACATGCTGGGAAAGATTTAAGAAGGAGCTGAAAAATATCCTAAATTCTTTAGACGATGTCACTGAGAAATAACAAAGAAAGGAGGAGAAGATGCGGATTCCAGAGCAAGAAACACTGCAGGTTAGAGCAGAGACAAAGCGTTAGTGCTGTGTGTCATACGCCATCTCTACATACAACCATCCGGCGTAAAATGGTCACTCGAGCCTCTCGGGATGCTGTGGGGTCATCAAGGTCCTGTCAGGCGACACCATCCACACACAGTGAGTGTGTGTGACACAATGCTCCAGTGTGTGATTTATTTTTTCTACATGCCGCCCACTTTGAGAATAAAACAACAAATCCAAACAAAATCCACACGCCACCGTTTTATGACGTATATGGTCTATGACACATTTGTGATAATGCACTTAATCATATGCATCTTACATATTTAATAATATGTTTTCATAGCATACAGTAAGTGTGACAGCTTACATTCACCTACATCACAAAAAACAGCTTCAGTTCACATGCTGATATGAAGTAGAGTCCAGGTTTGAGAGAAGTTTATTAATATTTTTTTGTATTTATTTTAAAAGTAAATGATTGCACTTTTATGCTTTATTAGATAACTTCTTTCTCTTCTAGGATGGAAATGTATTGCTCCAGAAAATACACACTAAAATAATGTTCCACTTAGATATTTTTAACTTTGAGCACACCTCCTCGCTCTTCTCTGAAGTAATGATCACTTAATCAGTCAGGTCTGAAGCTGCTGTTTTATCGCATGAGCTACAAAAAAAGGTCTCCTTCAGCAGTTAAGTACTGAAATTTAATTCCCAGTAAATCAACTTTGCTTCCCACACATTATAAACCCTCTTTCTCCACCCTTTCTGAATATGTAATCAGCTGTTTCCCCAGCAAAGAAACTCAAACTGAACAGGAAGTTCCTTTCATTTCTCAGCGTGCATGTGCAGATGTGTGCGCTACAGCGTACCAGGTTCTCGTTGGTGAGCCGGGTGATCTCATGCTGCAGGCTGGCTTCGATGCGAGCCTCTGGAGGCAGCTGCAGGTTCTGAGCCAGGAGCTGCTGCTGCCGGTTGTTCTCCTCTTTCACGTTCTGCAGTTCGCCGCGCAACGACTCCACCTCGCTGTCATAGGTTCTCCGCTGAGTCTGCAGTTGGTGCTCCAGTAACCTGAGAAGAGTGGGGATAGGTGGAGAAAATTAGCATCACTGGATGAGGGATGGAAACAGAGAGGATCCTGGTGTGGAAAGATGAGAGGAACTTGTGCTGTCCACCAGACTGCGGTGATGCAGGAAAGCAGAAACATGCTCTGAAAACACTACAAGAGTCCAGCCTGTCTGAATTACACTTCTGCAGAGTCATTTGACTTCTCATCTCAAAAGGTAAAACCAGCCAAATGAGCCACCAGAAGTCTGAGTTAGAGAACAGACATTCACTTTCCATTCAGTTAAACCACATGCAGCGGTCAAACAGTGTTTCAATAACTACAGCAGCATAAAGTGAAACACTATCAGTCAAAAGTTTGGACACACTTTCCCATTAAATCCAAATGGAAAGTGTGTCCAAATATTTGACTTGTACTGGTATTTAAAGAAGCCTGTTTCTGGTCAAAAGACTATTTTACTTTTAAAATAAGTCCTTGTAGCTCCTTTCTCGTGGAATATCTATAAAACCAACAGCATTACCCTTTCCTCTTAATCTGAGCAACACCTCCATGTTTGGTAGAAGTTTATGCTACTAGTGACGATCTGCATGCACAAGACAAACTAAATAGCAGCCCGTTCCTAGAAAGAAAGATGGTGTCAGAAGTGACAACGTCCACAGGGAACCATCAAATGTTCATCTGAATTATTGTCAAATATTTAGAAAAAAAAACAAGGCTTAGAAAATGTTTAAAATAAAGCCCTGAAAACAACAGATTTGAGTCTGTAGCATTAAATCTGATATCAGAAGCACAGTGTATACTGGTCTCAGCTGTTACAAAGCCAGCAGCTTAACCAGCATGCCAAGGTTGCAACAGGATTAAATCACTTATTAAAATGTCACATTAAGGCCTCAACAAAATGACTATACATAAAAAAAATGGATCTTTTTCTAAATAGTTTACAACCCATGAAGCACAGCGAGTGCATGGCAAAAACACGAGTTAAATAGTTCCCAGCAGTGTTACGTATCAAACCAAACAAACATTAAGGTGAGAGGAAACTCTAGAGAAAGTTTAAGAAGTGTGCGAGAATGTGAGGAAAGAAAATGGCAGCAAACATCCCTCCTCTTGTGAAGCACCAAACACATCATGCTCTTAAATCACCATGTGTTTGAAACACAGTTACACCTGATGGTCTCCTTTAAGCCCTGATTAACCAGCCACAGCTCCCCATCCTCATTCAGCTTATGGAAGTCTGGAGCAGCGGATCTGATCGACACACAACACAAAGACACATGAGAGCAACATGGGACTGAGGGGAGGAGGTGGGATGAATGAGATGTGTAGAGATGTGTGCAGGATGGCACAAACAATGCTTTTTTACACATGAAGTGTTTGTAACAAATTCTGCATGACTGACCCAAATCAATGCTGATTTCAGCTGATTAATGATTAGTTTTACTTTAGCATGCGATAGTGGTAAAACAGTCTTCTGCATATTATTCTATGTCACTAGTGTGTGAACAGATAATAAGACGAGCCACATGAGAAGCAGTTTTAGCAGATGGATTAATAAAGTGATGCATGCATGACTTTTATGGAAGTTTAGGGATGCAAAACCACTTTGATGTCCTGCTTCAGGGTGTAGTTGCTTATTTTTGAGGTTGAGTTTGAAGAGTTTATTTCAAAATTAGAAAATAAATATATATAAATTGGTAGATATAAATAAAGAGAAATAAACATTATTTAAAGTACAGCATTTTCCACATCAGCCATAACACTAAAACACTTACCCTCTTATAACAAGTTGGCTAGCATTAATAGTTACGGATGCACACTTCACAGCGTACTTATAACAGAAATGAGCATCACCGAGAGCACTCTGCATCACATTGCAACTTCTTTTGGAAACAGAAGAGGAAGAGTAGTCCGAAGTGACAACTGAGCATCAAAGATAAGCAGCAGATGAACCACAGAGGACTCACTCTGTAATCTACAGCATCCAGCAAGAAGACATGTGCATCCAGTCCAGGAGAAATTGTTGTCAGAAACTTTGCCACAAACTTTGTCAACGCGATGCTATTCTAAATTGTGACAATAGAAAATTGTATTTAACTTTGTTCTTATTTCTTACTCTGTCATGCTGTGTTTGTTTGCTTCCTCTGAAAAAGTCCTGCAGGGTTTATTTTCTGGATCAGCCATGCTGACGTGCAGAGTTAATGGCACTCTATCATCAAAACGAGTCAGAAAAAGAGTTTAAAGGTCATAAACTTGGCTAGTGCTGCTTTAATGTTGTGGCTGATATATCTGTGTGGTCATTGGGCACTTCAATAGTGTAAATGTTCATAACTCAGATGGGTGAGCATCTTTTTCTTTTTAGTGTGCATAATTCAGTCTTCCTTAAAAGTGTGCAGTGCATCTCTGCTTTACCATAAACATATAACAGAAGATATAAACAGAAGCAGTTTCATGCTGAGTGAATGCCAAAGTCATTCCATGAAGCTGAGATGACAGATCTCACTACCGTTTCTCAACTAAGTGTGTGAGTCTAAACTGTAAGATGGAGCCCCTATATCGCAAACATTTCCATGCTTACATGGCATTAAAAGAGCTTGTGACAAATGTTTTGTAAGCATAGAGATTATGAGCAAGAGAACAGAGACAGACCAGCGAACAAACAATCTGCTTATTCATGCCAAATAACCTAACCCTTCTTTTAAAATCTCTCAGAAGCCATGTAAAAACTCTTGATTTCAGTAAATACTGTTAAACATACAGTCCATCCTTGCCAGTTGAACGAGCGCTGTTATGCCATTTGCCATGCTGTGGGGCAGAAAATGTCACCCAGCACAGCTCGGACTTCCATCAGATCAACAGTGTGAAATCAGCTGTTTTAGCCTCACTGTCATCAGTCACTTATAAACTCTTTCACCCCTGCTCAGTGACAGCGTGGCCATGCATGCTCTGCGCCACGATGCATGGGCCACGTCTCATCGTTACCTCAGCTGACTCAGGAGATCACTGACTTCCCGCTGCTGACGCATGAACCTGGGAGATCTGACAGGACACACAGGTGTACACACACGATGCTTGTATTTACTATGAAACATGAATTCAGTAACATTAAATGACACAAACAAAGCTGATGGAGACACAGTGTGAAGGAGAGTCTCTGAAGACCTGGAGAAAGGGAGAAAATTTGCCTTGAAGAGCGCACCTGTTGGTGTCTTTGAGGCCAACGTAAGCTTGCTTTATCTCATCTGTGTCTTTCAGTTTGTTCACGTCATCAGCAAACACAGAGGGCTCCGTCATGGTCTCCTGGAAAAGGGAGGAGAGACAGAAGAGGAGTAAATGTCAGAAGCTAAGACAATGAAGGGAGGATAAAAGAGAAAAACACACGACCAGCCTGTATGATGCAGCTGCATCCTACACTGTTGTTTTCATTACAGTAACACGGTGAGTTATTTAAATCCATCAATCCGTTCACTTAATGTGATTTAATGTTAAATCTATCATTGCAACTAGAACAGGCTGCCGTTAAAGCAGAACATTAAATAAGCTAATTGAAACAAAAAGCCAACACAGCCACAGGAAGGAAGATGAAATAATTAAAACTAAATCTTACTCAGCACTGATTATTAAGCTTCTTAATGTAAGAACATAATGACGTGTTTCCTGTCAAAGCTCTGTTTACGCCTTTTAGAAAGGTTTTCTGTCCGGGTTTAGCATTTGACTTGTGCCTGATACTCGATATAACTTCAGAGAGAGGTCTTGTATTGAATGATCTCTCATTTCATTGCCTTTTTTGCCTCCACCTGCTGTCTTCACTTCACTTAAACCAAAATCATCTGCTTCCATCTTTTCCCAGGAAACAAAAAGTAACACGTTTCAGCAAATGGAAGCAGATAATGGAAGATTAGTGGTAAAAAGAGGAGCTTAATCACATTTTTTCCCCATTCTAGATAATCATGAGGCCTCCTTCAGAACCAAAAACCTTCTAATTATAGAAACAAAAGGAGTTTGTGTCAGTCCTACAGGTATAGCAGGTGTAGAGTTTAATTATTTTAGAGCTAAACATTCAACATTTTTCCTACTTAAGACTGACTAATTAAGTACTTGATGAATAATCAGTATGCATCCATCCAGCTAACCTGACCGGAGGGTTAAAAGCTTAACTGGACCCTTTAATTAGAGTCTGTGTGGGCAGATATTCCTTTATTGATCAAAGCATGTCTGACTCTGCTCTGAAGGTTGTGATGTGGCCCTTTTCAGCTTGTTAAAAGTTATTTGCTGATTATACCATGAACCAAAACAACACGCACAACTTGCTGGTAAGAATTTGTTTCCATTTCAGCAGTGAGACGACGATCCTTGCAGATGCGTTCATGTCGTTTATGATGCTGCATCATTAATTATCATTGCAATACTGTTTTTATATTTCTTAAGTGAATTGACACAGTTTGGTAAGACCAAAATCTTTCTCAGGGCCGGCCAGGTGGCTTACCTGGAGAAGCTGAGGATACCAGCTTCTTCCATGTACTATGTACTTGCTTTTCTTTTTTTTCCAAAATAAAAGTCCTGATGGGAACTCAGGAGCAACACATAAGCCAGTCAGAGTACCCACGCTGCAACATTTCAGCTCCCGTCAGCACCATTTAGGTGTGTTATTTTGACTAAATGGATTTCAGTGGGTTAAACATGTTGACATACATTTTAAAATGCATGTTTAATCAGTGTAATGGCATTATTAATCCTTTTACCATCATGTAAATATACATGAAAACAGTTTCTCCTGGTTTAAAAGGTCTTGAACACAGCATGTTGCAAACAGAAAAAAGCAGGAGGAAATGGAAAAAAAAAAACCCTTCTGGATGATGCATTTTTTTCAACTGTACCTTCTCATCCTGTGGGACAGCATGAATGGAGGAGAGAAGGTGGAGACAGGATAGTTAGGCACACTGCTGGGACAGTGAAATCATTGGCTGCAGCAGACAGTGACAATGATCTACTGTTTGATTTTAGTTCGAGTCTCAGTCTCAATTATCTTTTAAATAACACATGAAAGAACCAGATGAGGACTAGTATCCATGAAACCTAACAAGTGTTTAGTAGATCAGGATTTGTTGATGAGAAAAAAAATGCTCAGGGACGGAAAAGATTTCAGTTTCCTTCTGCATTTTTACACATAAATGTAAGAAGGTGGAAGAAAGCAAGCAGCACATCATCCTCTAAGGTTTACACGATTACATGCTAACAAATGGATCACTCCCTGGATTTCTGATAAGAGGAGATGAAATCTAGTCTTTACCTTGTGATGCATAGCCTCTTTCTGGCTGACCAACTGGGAGCGCAGGATCAGCACTTCCTCTTTGCGAACCTCCAGTTCTTCACAGGAAGCATTGAGCTGGTCCAGAAGCACCTTGTAAGCTGGCGAGCCCGGCGCCCCGGCCCCTGTAGCGGCATTCCCCAGCAGACTTTGTCTCATTTCTGCCAGGTCATGCCTCAGCTTCTTGTTCTCCGACTCCAGCTCCTGACGCTGAGAAGTGAAAGAATTCACGGTCAGATGGAAACAACGTCTTATAATGTGTGGAGGAATGGATTTCTCAGGCGTTCTCACTGATTTGACAAGTGTTTACCTTCAGGGACTCGTACTCCAGCTCTGCTCCACGAGCCTTTCTGAACTGTGCATCATCCTGAGAACAGGAAAGAAAACCACAAGATGAAGTGATGTGTTGGACTGAGATGCAGCATATGACAAAAAGGGCAGCACAACATTTTTACAACGTTTCTACGAGATGCTGTTAACTGTAACTGTCTGCTTAGAAGCGGTTTCTAGATTTTATGTAAGTTTGTAATATTTCAGAGGCAGGGTGGCAGTACCCGGGCTCTAGCCCGCTGGAACTGGTCCTCTTTGTTTTCCAGCTCGTTGCGTAGCGACTGCTTTTCTTGCTCCAGTTCTGTAACGCGTTTCTGAAGCTTGAGGGTCAGCGAGGTGTCCATTCCTCGTGTCACATCCTGTGTAAAGAAGAGACATTAGGGCACACCCAAATACTTTTTTAATAATTTTAAATCAGATATTTATGATTAGAGTTTCAAATAAATGTTTTTCTAACCCAAACTTTTGTGTTAGTAGAAATGACTTGCTGGCATTTTGAAGCGTTTTGGCCCGCCTTTCAGACCCAGAATAATGTGTTCTGGGACCGAGAGGTGGAGGACCGAACTAACCAGGTGTGTGTGTGTCAAAGTCACATTCAAAGTGTGTTGGGTGCACGCTTGGTTTACACTCAGGGAGCACATTTTGGGGATGTTTTGACATGTGCACCTAACATAATCGGCTTTCCAAAATCAATGAAGGGATGTGCTAAAGACATCTTTTGACGTTTTTGGAAGTGAACGTTGGATTCAGAAAGATGTCAAAAGATGTCTGTTGGCATGCTAATGTACCGGTACTTACTTCTCTGGCACGGGAACCTTCTTCCAATTCGGAGTACTCTGAGTTGTAGGTATACTCTGATTCGTTGCTGCTGTGGGTGGAGTCTGTTCTCCTGTGGCCAGGCTTGGAGACATTCTGCAGACACAAGGACATTGAGAAACAGACTAGTTGATATAAAAGTGCAGATAAATTCAGATTTAGATTAATTTATTAATGAGCACACAACTGTTCCTTCCGGTACAGCATGACGGTGCTCACATCTCTGAGCCAGGACGAACACAATACAATACAAACAATAAATAAATACAGATGTTTCAGTTCATGACCTGGTTTAGAGTCTGGATAACTGTTTTTTAATCTGACTGATTTTGAAGTGAGAGACCAGCAGCGACTTCCAGAAGGCATGAGTGTAAACAGAGGATATGCAAGGTAGGAGGGGTCTGAGAGATTTTTTTGGCTTGTTGTGCATCTGTGATACAGTGCATCAATGGATGGGAGGGTGTAGCCGGTTATTTTTGATGATTTGTCTATAATGCGTTGTAATTTTTTGCATGTGTGTCCAGATTTCCATACCAAACTAACTAGGTGAAGTGAGAATGCTTTGAATGATGGCTGTGTAGAACTGGTTCTACCCAACTCTGAATTTTTTAAGCTGTAAAATAATCTTTTATTGGCTTTTTTGTAGATTTGAGCCGAGTGTTGCTTCCATTTGAGAGTATTAGTGATGTGTGTACCTAAGAATTGGAAAGAGTGTGTGATGGTGATGGGTTCAGTTGGGATGGAGATAGGTGTTTTGTGAGTGGGTGAGCGGGAAAAATCAACTATGAGTTCCTGTGTTTTTGATGAGATGTAAGTTATTGTTTTGGCACCAAGAACTGGTGAACT
This sequence comes from Pseudomugil gertrudae, assembly GCA_037177535.1. Lineage (NCBI taxonomy): Eukaryota > Metazoa > Chordata > Actinopteri > Atheriniformes > Pseudomugilidae > Pseudomugil > Pseudomugil gertrudae. The sequence goes on from JBAMHV010000001.1 coordinate 22,224,725, forward strand.
CGTACCATGGCAAGCCTCGCAGCCGCCATTTTTTCCACCATCCAGGGCCCTAGGTTTGGTACTGCAGTGATGTAAATCTTATATTTTCAGAAGTTTAAAAGCAGAATATGAGCGTTTATGCACATAAATGTGGCGAGCCTCTCTTGCCCGTGCTTCTCACCTGGGAAAGACCCACCTCCTCCTTCAGGTCGTTGTATTTCTCCTCCAGGCGAAGGTGTTCCGACAACAGATTCTGGTAGCGCGAGCGCTCCTCGTTCAGATCCGTATCCAGTTGCTGAGTCTCCGCAGCTATCGCACGAGCCATTTTCTCTGACGGGTGAAGATGAAACAAAAACACTGCTTAGTTATTTGTTTCATTCAACGTGTGTGAATCAAAGTATTGATGCTGCAGCATGTAATTTAAGCGTCTGCAGTAACACATACCTGTCATCTGCTGACTCTGCTCCTGAATCAACCTGTTCAAATCTTCCTTCTCCGCCTTCAGTAAGCCATTCTGGTCCTTCAGCTCGGACACCATCTAAACACACATCATAGCTCCTGTAAAGCTGGTGACAGTAATGATCTTGAAAGCTTAAATGTATCTTGCACAACATTTTATTTTAACTCATTTATTTTACACAGCAAAGGCTTCTAAGACATTCCTGTCTCTGAAATAACAGGGCAACTCAGGTCACTTCACTCATCTCCAGGTAACAATCAAAGTGGAGACATTAAAGGGGAACAAACTAGACTAAAAGATACAGCTCTAGCACATCATCTACCTCATTAACACACTACTCTCCTGTGCTCACCTGTCCCGGGGCAACAATGCCCTCTAAACGAATCGTGTGCTCTTTTGCCCCCGTTTCGCTTTGGCTCCTAAATTGGGGAGAAACTAATTTGCTCAGATGCCAATATGAAGGTTTACGAGGTTTTTATCCTTGTTTTGTAACTACGGGAACAATTACAGATAGGCTCAGTTAAAATAAGTACAGCAAAGGATGTTGCCTGGTGAAACTGATTAAAAAAATGTTTCTGGAAAATCAAAACAACAAAGAAACGTTCAAACCAACTTAAAAAGCTGCCTGATAAACACAGATATGTCTGATAATACCGCGTGTTCCCACTTCACAGGGAAAACAGAACAGATGCCTTCAGTAGGTCCAGACTTACTTTCTCCATTTCGTCCCTGTAGGTTTGTGCCCAGTCCTCGATGGTCTTCTTCTCCTGCTGTGTGGTACTCAGCTCTTTCTTCAGCCTCTCCAGCTCCTCCAGCAGGGATGACACCTGGTTGGCTTTGTTCTTGGCATCCTCCTCCGCCCCACGCAGCCGGCTAAGCTCTGTACGCATCTTCTCGCTCTCTGTTGTGTAGGAACTCTCCAGGCCAACAAGCTTCTCGCTGATCGTACGATTTTCCTTATGCTAGGAGTACGTAAGCAACAAACAAAGCATTAACCAATAAAACAACATAAAATAGAGACTACAGCTTAGGAATCTCACCTGCTCATCAATCTTTCTCTGCAGCTGCATGATCTTGTTCTCCATCCCTTTGTTAAGCTTCTTAAAGTGCTCGACTGAGCGGGCCTCAATCTTCAGCTTCTTCAGCTCTCGCTTGGCTCTCATCCTGCGAATGCAGCACTGCAAGTAGACGATGGCCTCGAGGCAGCGTTTGTACCAGCACCGGGCCAACCATCCTCGAATATGCTTCTGAATTATAACTGCCTTATGCTCCCGCAGTAGCTGAAGGTGGTCCGAAGTCAGAGAAATCATTAAAAAAAGTTAACTTTAAAGAAAATTTAATGCAGAGAAAATCTGAAAACATGTTCTGTGTTTTTTGTTTTTTTAATAGGAAAAACACCACAAGTATTAATTTTGTGCGATTGTATTTTGCGTCTCACCGCCTGGTACTTCTGGCGGGCCATGTATGCTCTGAGGATTGTCTGCATGGCCAGAGCAGCAGCCTGTTTCTGCCTGTAGCGTTTCCTCGCCACATACATCTTCTGGTACTTCTGGATGATGGTGGCTGCCTGAGTACGCCGCATGAACTTAGCCAGGCTGTGGAGAAAGAAAAATGCAGTTAAAGTTTGACTTTTCCTAAGAAATCTTTTAAATGCAGCAAAACTATTTTGTTTTCTTCATTATTGTGACATTAAATAATTAAGATGATGTGTGACTGTTGAACATCGTGTGAGACTGCTCACCAGCGAGCCTGGTATCCTCTAGTGAACCTCTGGATGGTGATTGCAGCAGAGCGTTTGCGCAGGTACTTCTTTCGTGCAAGCCAACAGCGGATTGTTTTCTGAATGCGGATGCATGCGGCACGCAGCTTATCTGCCCTCAGCTTCTCCAGGTAAGCCACCTGGCCGGCCCTGAAGAAGATTTTGGTCTTACCAAACTGATATTTGTCGTGGTCCTGGAGGGGCAAAACAGAAAGCAAGGATGGTTCAGTAAAATCTGAAATCTTTTATTTCTTCAGAGTTTTATTTCTGGACTTCAAATAAAGTATTTTTTATGAGGAGAAGAGAAAGTCCGACCTGAACTAATTTCTCCAGAACATTCTTGCAGGTTAGCTTCTTGTCAGCGAGCACGTCTTTCTGCTTCATCAGCACCCTGTAACGGCTGAAGAACTCCTGATATGTCCACCTGACATTTTAAAATAGTAAAAAAGGGAAAGTTTTTATTAACTCCACCAAGCTTTATTTAGGTTATAACAAAAATAAATTTATAGAGAGTCAGACACTTAGGTTTACTCATTTTCTGTATGGATTAAGTATGGCATGACCAGGAGTCATGAAATTGATAGTAAAATATCGCAGTGAGAAATATAATGATCAACGTTTGACACAATGTAAGAGACGGTGCCGCTGAGATTCATCTGTACCTGGATGGGAAGCCGGCAGCAGAGATGCGGATGGTTTCCAGGACACCACAGGCTCTGAGCTGCTGAACTGCACGTTTGGGATCAAACCTGCCATTAAACACATAGCTACAGTCACCTGGCTGTTGTGAATCACACTTAAACAATGGTGACTAAGGGCCTCATTTATAAAGCTTGCTCACACATAAAACGGAGGGAAAAAAAAAGCACAGTATGTTTATACTAATTAAAATGTCACTATGGTGCTTATGGGTTACATTAATTGTGATTACTGAGTAAACATATAAATATTACATAAGTGTTAGATTTACTGACCCTCTGGAACCTTGCAATCCCACAGAGAACAAGTTTGTCTAGTTATCTGCAAAAATGTGCATTTAATTAATGTGATCAGGATATGGTTCTACTAAATGTGGTTGCACAGTGGCCTGGGTCCATTCATCCTGCTGCACAGATGTGGGAAAAAAGCTACAGAAAGGAGCTGCAGAGGATGGCTGCTTCTTGGTAGGTAAAGAAACATTGTAGGAGTTCTTTAACTGTGATCTGTAATTTTGCTGGCATAACTTGCAGGTGACAGTGGCAACCCACTGAGGAACTCACACCGTTTGCCAACCCAATGCAACAGAGGAGGTGTGCTTTCATGTGGTACGCTTGTACACGTTCTGTTGTGGAGCGAGCCATCGCTGTCTTCGCCTCTGTCTTGAGATTTGACCATGTTTTTTGTTTTTCTGGCAGGGACTTCTTCATCACGCTGACACCATTTACCACAGCAGCAACATGCTGCCACTCAGCAGTCATTTGTTTTGCCTGTTCGGTCACTATTATGTCCCGCAAACAGAATCTCCTCACATGTCTCCACCTCACCAACACGTACCAATTTTAGTCTGTGAAACGGTATGTTTACGTGCCCTCTCAGTTGCCATAATGGGCTTTATGCACAGCCCCACTACTTCCTGAACTTAAGCCAGCTCCTTGGTTTCCTGTGTTTCATTACTGGTCAAATCAATTAATCGAGGTGTGCCCAACCTCAGTAACCACAACGGCAATGACCAGACACACCTGGATTAATCAGTTGGTCCATAATGAAAGACAGGAAACAGAGAAGCTGGCTTAAGTTCAGGAAGTAGTGAAGCTGTGCATAAAGACCCTTCAACGTAAAACGCCACAAACACTCATTCAATCATATGGTGAAATATTTACAAGCTGCTTTGCATTGACTGTATGTAGAAGGTGGGTGCGTGGGGGATGTGATCCAAATTCATATGCAAGTGTTTTTAAATCAGACTTTTACCACAGCAACTTTTTGTTTTTTGCATAAGTAGTTTTAAGAGAGATTGTACGCAGAACACTTCATTACTTATCAAGGACCACAATATCCTAAAACAATGAATAAAAAGAACATTGCACATTGTAATCTCATAAATCCAATTTACCATCATGACTAAATGAAGGAAAAACGCTAAAGTGCAATTTAATACAGTTATGGAAATAAAATATTCAGGTGAAGAGACTCACGAAAAGGCCAGTTTGAAGTCATTGGGTTTGATGCAGCGGACGTAGTGAGGAGTGGTTGCATTCAAAGTCTCCATCAGCATTTGTAGAGAGTTACGAAACTAGAAAAGATCATCATCATCATTGTTATCCTAATTTTTTTATACAGTTCAAGTGGAGCATAAAACTGATTTTCAATTGTTAGTGTTGCTTAATTTCAATCTAATAAAATATCAGATTCTTTTAGCAAAGACGTTCATCCATATAGTTGATTGTTATTTAATCTATAGGCTTGTCATCATGGCATTAACCGACTAGATTTGCTTTTGTATAAAGACGAAAAAAGGACACCTCGGCTATGTTCAGAGTGTAAATGTTAGTGCACAATTTTTATATATAATTTTTCTATGCAAGATAAAATGCCCTGAAGTGATACGCAGAAGATCAATAACAAACGTGTCCCACAATGGCGGGCATTGAAGTTGGTTTCCATGGATGGAGCTCAAAGCTACTGAGCAGTGGACATAGTCCCTTAGAGTCTCCTGCTAATTTAATCTTCAGTGTCATCAACATCACATGAATTCCCATTTGGACCACTTGATCGTCAAATTGCAAAGATCCCACCTGTATCTGGTTTAAAACCACATACAGATGGGATTTTAAAATATCCATGCAACCTGGTCTTTACGCACAGTCATGAAATAATCTAACCCGAGTCACTTTAGGGCAGAAAAAAAGAGATTTGCATGTGTCTGCAGTCTGCATGGAGTCCTGACTGAGGAGGACATATCTACCTGACAGCCCACAGTCTTCTTGTGCTCTTTACTGCTCGTGTCCCGGCCTCTTTCGGGTTTGATGCTGAGGCGAGTTCGGCCTCCGGTGCCAGGGGCCTGACCGGTGGGGCTAGTTGCTTTTTCCTCATCCTGGAACAGCTCCACCAGCAGGTTAAACTAAGAACAGCAACCCACTTAAAGTTACAAATAGAACAGCTGGAAACATTTGAGTTTTTTTTTTTTTAATTATTACTTAATTACTAAGAGAAAATTTGATAGTTTTCACAAACAATGTGTTAAAATAAGTCTTTATGCAGCTATCCACACACACCGCATGTGAATGCAAATGTATTTCCTCTATCAGTCTCATCATTTTAGCCATGCTTTATTTGGTTTATTATAGCACTGCAAACAGGCTTAGAAAGCTAGCACATATATACTTGCCATTTTCAACACTATATGTATGACTTACCTCTTAAATTCATCATATTTAACAAACTAGTGTACGTAAAGGTTAATTAATCTCAACGTATCCACGCAAACAGCTGAAAAGCAGCTTTACTGGGTGAGTAGATGTCACTGGATTTGTTGATTAGTTTTAAAAATTCACTCAGGTGTTATAGAGAGAAATAAACATAATGAAAAGGTTATTGTTTAGTCATGTATGACAAGATGAAGAGGTCATATATGACAGTGTGGCATCATACTGCCATGGTGTTATGACAAAAATAGTACCATGAACAATACACACATTATTCATGTTCCATATAACGCTGAGGTTATATGAGGAGGATGCTGTGTTATATATGCAGTTTCAGGTCCTGCTGAGCTTAGAGTGATGTCATGCTTCTTCTCTAACCAGTGCCAAGAAGCAGGACGGCCACAGCCACAGAGGCTTTACGTGCTGCTTGCTCTCAGCCTCACTCTGAAAGATAAAAATACCCTCCTTCCTTCATCTCTTATTGTTCCTCCTCCTCCCACATTGCTCTTAGTGCTCCCCATGCAGCAAACAAAGGAGCACGCACACACACACACTCTCTCTCAACAAGAGTTGAAAGAGAGAGAGAGAGAACGAGGAAGGAGGAAAGAAAAGTGCTAAATGAAGAGCTACAGGCGAACCAGCGTTACAAGAACGCTTCTGTTTACCTTCTGCTGGCAGGGAAAGTTGTCATGATGAGGACACAACCAAACATACATGGACAACATATGGAGACACAGTGACAAAGAAATACAATGGCATTAAAGGAAAGCCAAATGTCAAAGCCCTGAAAGTTAACAATCATGATCATCTCCATCCATCCAGAAAAGAAAACCAGGAAAACTAAAAATGCTAAATGGATGAAATGAAGCATGATTCTCCTCCAAAAATCATCAAGACTTCCAAACATGCATATCTGTGGTTGGAGGACAGCCACACGGGGAAATTTATAAGCTGTAACTGATTAAATTCCTGTAAGCTTCATGGGAAATCAAGCAAACATGCCTGAATGCAAACTCCTGTGTGTCTTTCAGATTCAAATGCAAACATGATGAGAGAAATAAAAATGGTCTTTCAGTCATCAACTCATTGTGAAACTGAATTATTACTAGTTTAACATCTTACTGGAGTAAGATCTTATTAATACAGACAGAAATCATGATACTACACCAGATGTTACCAGCTGAACAGCACTGATGCTGTACAGTGCTGTACAGTATGTTTATAGGACGAGACCCCCACCTTCTGCAGTTTGGCTTCATTGATAATAAAATCCTTTCATAAGCATTCTCTAATGTAACGTGGTGATCTGGTGCTGGACATACACAGAAAATTAAGTAGATTTAATAAATAAACACACACCCAAACTGTTAATCTAATCCCTTTGTGTCTAAATGTGCTTGTCCAGTAAAATCTATACAATTACATCAGCTCAGTAAAAAATAAACAGGTACTCGCACACAATGACATAAGCTTAAAGCAAACTACAAAGAAAAGTAATGAGACTAAATCCAATTAAGTGTGATTATCCAATTATTTAAGCGTACATGAGCCTGTCTTTGTGTACATTTAGAAAGTCTTAGAAAGGTTTCAGTCATCATCTGCATGGAGCCAAAACAATGGCGTTTCATCGGCTCTTGCTTGTTCTGACACAAGCGTCACATGTAGATTCAGAACACGTATCTAAACAAGTTCACACACATGGGATGTGATGTCAGACCTGAATAAATAAAACTATGTACACGTGTTTAAAACTCGGCTTGATCTCAGACGTCTCTATAAGCCAGAGAGCTTTTGAGTCGTGTCACATGCACACTGATACACACACTACAAAACGTTGTTAGCAGCAAGTATTACAATATTTTAGCATCTTTAATGCTAACTGAAGTCTTTTTAACAAGGATTTATTTTAACCATTCCTGTAAAACTGAAATAAAATCCACAAATCTGTGTAAAAAAAAGAGAGACTGAGCCTGTCTGATCACCGCCTACATCATCATCCCCGCGCGGCCAGTGGAGGGCGCAGCTTCCTTGAGCCTTCAGGTGATGGGAGCTTGCACAGTTTATTTCTCAGCACAGCAAAAAGATGAACAAAAATATCTGTGATCTTTTGTTTTTCTTTGATCTTGATTAATATGCTGATAATGTTTTAAAATGCTTAGGGAAACTACCTCTGTATGATTTGCCTTTAGCTACATAAATGACAGTATAGTTGTAATGCGTCTCACCTTGCTGGCCTTCAGCACATTGATCTGTTCTTCATTTACCGTGTCCTTGTTTTTCTCCAGGAAACCATCACACTGGTACTCTACCTGCTCGAGATGGAACAAAACAGCCAAAGTTACAACTGAGAAGAAAAAAAAAACAAACCTCTCAGCTGTACTCTGTTAATGAACAAACATACATTTAAACACAAATACTTCTGTCTCATCTGCACAAGTCAAACTAAAGTCTACAGATAAAGTGAGGTCTGCAGTATGTCCACAACTTAAAACAATAATATGCATTTATAAAAATACAGCAAAACTAATTATTGGAAATCACTGATAGTGTTTACGTGTGTTCAATGTTCCCATTTACAATATCAGAGGACTTCTTGGGGTCTTTGACATATTTATTTGCAACATTAATCTGTGGTTCTAAAACAGATGAGAAAAAAAACATGGGTTCATCACATAGTGCCTTGCTCGAGGACACTACACGCTAGATGTCCGATATTGGCATTAAAATGTGATATTGGGAAAAAATCAGTTTTGGTTTTTACTTTTTTTTAATGGCAACTTTTACACAACATGCACATATTATATATCAAACTCTTCCAGAAAGTCTCTGCTAACTCAAAATGACAAAATATGAGGAATATCATGTACATTTTTCCAGATAAGTCTGTTTAGCAGAACTTCAATAAACCCTGTGACATCATCAAACATCACTTCCAGCATGAGGAGCTTGGATATGGACTCATCCACATGTTTTAGAATTATTACAAAGTGTTTACAGACATATTGGTTGATATCTGTATCAGAAATTAGTAAAAAAAAAAAAAGCCAATATCGAACATCAATACTCTACACTAAAGTGGATCACATGGCACAAATCACACTGTATTGCAAAAGCTTCTGACAAGCGCACCTTATCTGCAAAATGCTGAATGATGAAGGCGCGATTGGACATACGGGGCTTCTCAAAGAGAGAACAAGTCTTTAGGTGGGTGTTGTACAGTTTCTGAGCCCATGAGTCATCTGAACCTCTCGGCATCTGGAGTAAAAAGGGCGAGGACACAATAAAGATGAACATAAAGAAAATCACTTATCTTTTGTTAAATAGATTTATAATATTTGATCCATGTTGAACAAAAAGAACCTTTTCTTAGATCGTTGTCACCAAGTGTAAAAATACGAGTGTGTTTTCCTACAACAGTATCAGCAGTGGGGCCCTCCTCAAATGTCAACAGTCTATAAAATGTTCTCACCAAAGTGAGATAAGCTGGGATTGTTAGAAATCTGGCTCAGCTTAAAAGGTGTGTACATGATGCAGGTTGATATTGAGAGCCTTTCACACATGAATAGCAGTATTAACCAAAACAACTTCCAACAGGATTACCATCTCTAGCTTGTAATGCATCAGATATTATCTGCATTATATATATATCTTGCTGCATACTGTTTGGCTCCCATAATGAAAAATGATCTAAATTGGAGCAGTTCTCCAACATGTGGCGGCTGTTTTTCACCAGGTTTCCTTTACGCAGCTAAACAGTGTGTGTAGGTGGAGATAGAGATAAAAGCTCAGCCCATGTGTGTTGTGAGAGACATGTCCACAGGAAAAATATGAAGCAGAATGTGGAGCAGAGGTTAACCTTTATTTTTTGTGCTTGTTTACACTAATAAAGTTTTTATTCCACCTGCAGCATCTGATATTTCACTATTTTATGCAACTCAGCTGATGCAACAACGCAAGCTTGTAAAAGGGAAGTTAAGCGTTTCATTATGTGCTTTTTATCTTATCTGCAAACGTTTATCTTACAAACAAAAGTTCCTGGGGCAAAGTTATAAAAAAAAAAAATAAACATACAATATTGCTTTCTATATCTTACATTTAAACGTATTATAAGATTAAATCCCTTTAATGATAATGCTCACCTTGCACTCCTCATCCAGCAGGTCCAGGATGCCCATCTTGGCTTCTATAAGGTTAATGCAGGGCTGATTGTCATAGAAGTCAATCAGAGTCCAGGGGATCTGCTCCTTCATATACTCTTCCTGCTCCAGCTTAAACACATGCTGTGCAAACAGACACACAGATTGTGGGATTCAGTTTAGCACTTGTAGCAACAACAAAATAACCTCTCATTGAGTTTAACTCTGTATAACGAACAGTTAGGCAGGAAAAAGATGAGCTGCTCACCATGTTGAATTGTTGTTGGAGCTTCTCGTTGGCATAGTTGATACAGAACTGCTCAAAACTGTTGATTTCAAATGTCTCGAACCTTTTGAGAAAAAATTAAAAGAAGGGAAATAAACCAGTGACTGTTTTTATTTGGCTGATGAGCGTTAAAGGTACTCGTACATCTACACTTGTGGTTTCATCAACTTAGAAGTGTCTCACAGTTAAACCACCAGGTGAGTGGGGGCTTTTTCTGTATAAGTGGGACCTGGGATTAGCAGAGGACATCCAGAAAAAATAAGGAAATATTCCCGATGCAATATGACATACAGTCATACAGCATACAGTCAGAGTCACTGGTGAACCAAAGTATGAAACATGCTGGTGATATGTGCTGTTACATCTCTGATGAGCATGTTTCTGGTCAGGTTTGGTGACGTTTTGTTTGCAGGTCTCATTGTAAAAGGGAATGTGTCTGAGAGGAAGTCCATAGCAACTGAAAACCTACCAATAAGACATTAATACAGAATTTTAGTATACACTTGAAGGAACTATTTTATTCCATAAACAGATATGTGGTGTATACTCATGATAAATATGTGTTTATTGTACTTCTTCCTCTTACATTCTGGATACAAGAAATGTTTTAATTTGACAGGAGCAAATAAATAATCTCACAAAGGGGCTTCTATGGCTTCACCTTATCATTTAAATAAATCGTTTTACATTTAATCTACCAATTATTCCTGCATCTCCACCCTTACATTACCTTCATAATCTTTAACCAACTACCTTCACTCTTTCTGTTGTTTCACTCGTTAAAAACCATCACACTACAAACGTAAATAACATTAAGAATTGATCAGAACTTTTTTAATCTTGGATCCCTTTTTACGCAAACTATCATGCAAGCGTACCCGTAGATGTCGAGGACCCCGATAAAGGAGTGCTGCTTAATGTTGGTGATCAGCGCCTTGTTGACATGCTCCACAATCCAGTTGAAGAGCTTGGCGTAGATATGTTTAGAGAGGGCATCGCGAGCGTTGGTGGCCTGAAGGCGAGGGAGGGGCTTGACATAGGTTTCTGTGGCCGTCTTCAGCTTCCTGTGGCACAGCCACTGGGACATATCCTGGTAGGTCACGCCCACCAGTTCACAGAACGCTGTCAGATGGGAATTATTGGGCTACAGCAGAAAAAGTAAACTTCAATCATCCCAAATTTGTCAAAGAAAGAATTAAAGCAACTAAGCTGCAGAATATCCTTACAATTATCTACTATATAAAAAAAACTGTCAGTCTTTTCATTACATGCATCTTCTCCTTTCCTACTGCAGTAAAAACTGTATCCTCACCGCAATAATACTGCTGTCTGAATCTCTGTCCTTTATCTGCACGTTTCCCAGATGAAGAATAGCAGCCAAAACCTGGAACAAGCCCATCTGATAAGACTCATTAATACCTGCCGGAACACACACATACACACAAAAATATGAAACATGGGTAATGAAAATTGTTTAATAACTGCAGAATATTTATCATCTCCATTTAACTATTTGGGGCCACAAAACTGGAATGAAACATCTTCCATACAGATTTATCCTAAGCATATTACAGAGTGCACATTTTACCCAGCAGTGTGAACGCATGGCGAGTAGTGCAAAGCTCCTTTGTGTCATCCACACCATCGATAACGGGGCTGCGACCCTGCCTTGTGTACAGGAATTCATTGGCTTTACCTGAAAAGAGAAAGTTTTAGAACATGCAGTGTGCTTAAACACAGTTAAAAGGCTGGGTTGTTCTTAGTCAGCACACTCTGTAACCTTGCAAGGAGCCGTGACAAAGATCCCGATGAGATAGGCCAAGACTGAAATGCCAAATAAACTGAGGACACGGCCCACAGTTTTAAAAAGCTTAAAGTCAGATGTAAAGGCGTCCTAATGCAAGACAAATCAAAGCTATCAAGGCTTTCTGGTAAAGATTTAACACTCTGTTTCTTATTGTAGGATCCTGGTCATTCACCATACTTTACTTACATTTACACAGAAATGCTTTGGGCAGTATGTAAAAACTAATGCCCAGACACTAATTGATTTTAGGGGATGTTTTACAGAGCGTCCTGATGTACATTCACCCACAAACCAACAGAGACCGCGTGAGAGTCCGAGGTTCTTAGAAATACATCAAATAAAAAAACGCTTCTGTTTAAAAAATCACGTTACCCCAACTTTTCCACAATCAGTGTCTTTAGAGACATTTAACACTAAATTAGGCTATGGGCAGTTGCCTGGCAACAAGAAGCACTGACAAGACTGTGAAAACCACTTTATTAATGGAGCCAGGAAGTCAGCAGGAGAGGAAAAAGACAGCAGCTGTGAGTGTGTGTGTGCATTACAGCCAACTGAACGGCTGTAAGTGACTGTGCCAGCAGTGTATGTGTGTGTTCATGACTAGGGCGAGCAGGTGCAGGCCCGCAGTGGGAGCACTCTATATGGGAGCCTGTTGAACCACAGAGTCAATGAGTGAATGCTGGGTTTCTACAATAGGAGCATGGTCAGATACATCTATACTGGTATGAACATTATGCACAGCGCTGCTCAGTGGCAGGGGTGTGTGTATGCTCACATGTATGGAGTAGCTTGTGTTAAGTGTTCTGCATAGTGGGGGTGCATATGTTATAAAAATAAAGCAATTAAACATCTTTTTTGTCTCCTTGGTGAATCAGTGACTCACAAATATTTAGGATTTGTATCCTTCTTGCAGTATTCCTTTTAGTGACTGCAGATAAAGCAGTGAGGGGTTTGACAGGCTTACTAAATAAAACTTCACTTCTGTCACACATTTCCTTTAATATGTGTTTGGCAAGCAGGTGGATGAGAGAGATGAGTCCAGATGTGCATGCGTGCTGGTGCTTGTCACCACTGAAAAGATTTTCCATGGATCATGGTTTTCCAGCAGCTGTGTGTTGGTAGGGAGCACGTGAATGCGACTTACTCAGCCTCAGATTCTTGAACTCTGGCAGATGAGCTGATGCACAAAGCTGATAGAAGATATGATAATTCCTCTCCTCATCCGCCTGAAACAATGTAGGAAAACCACATGTGAGGAGACAATTAACAGCGCATAAGCAACCTGCAAAGTTGCATGAAAATATAAACATTTTTTCATAAGTGTGATCCTTCCTAAAAGCCAATTTACCTATTTTTTTTAAACCAACATTCATTATGGAAAATTGTTGGCTGCTTTTTTTTCATAACACTCCATCTGCTTCATAATTTCCTTGTTTTAGAAGTTCACATCAGCAGCTAGCATCATGACCTCTCCACTGCAGGTTTCAGAAGCAAACATGTAGTACTGGATTTCACCTGTGTTCCACATTAGTGACAACACCCAAGCACAGAATGTAAACACACGCTCACACTTATAAACTGGGCTACTAGAACCAGTCATGTGAGGAAATGCAAGAAGGAATACTATCGCTTTTCTCTGCCAGCATCCTCATTCCTCAACGTTAGCCTCCTAAACACTGACACAAATAAACCTGAACATGCACATAAATGATCCATCTACACGCTGTCTCACTGGCTCTACCAACAAGCTCAATCCCTGCTGTGCATATTCATACACAAATAACAGAGTTACAGAAAAGCAAAATGAACTATATTTTATTGGGAAAAAATTTTCAAAAGGGGAATTGATACAAAATAAAACATGGGAGTGATGAACAAGACGTATAAGGCAAGGTGCATGGATATAAGGAAGCACAAACATAAGATCAGAGGAAGAGGAAGAGGAAGAACATTTTCTGGTACAACTCAGAAAGCAAATAACCATTACAGGATGGGCTTAATTGTTTTTCCCACTAACTGTAGAAGAGAAAATTACTACCACATACTTCTTCCTTCACCAGAGGACACCAAGTCAAGTCTGACAGCAACTTTGTGCTGCTTGAGGATGTTAGGAGTCCTTCTGGTAGTGCTGGCTAACAAAAGCCTTCTGTGAATGTTTTCGTGGTTACTGGTGCTGCTTCCCACATGAGAACGTTTTGGAATTTTTTCGGCCACCATCACTGTAATTCTAAAGAGCAAATCCCAAAATGTGCTGCATTAAATCGTAACTCTAGTGCCTCTGAGGAATCCTGACGACATCAAAAATACCTCTATTATTATCAGAACAAGCTGAAGTAGCTGAAATTATAAATGCATTATCAAAACAAAGATCATTAAATGGACTTGTATAGCACTTTTCCACAACTCAAACAGCTTTACACTAATGTAGCACAGTCACACAAAGGACATTTTGGCATGTAGTTAGGACAAGCCTGCTCTTCCACTGGAACAACAGCCGGAAAAACTGCTCTGTGTGTCATGAATCCAAAAAGCATGAATACAAACGTGTCACATGAAGTCATTTTAAAAGAAGATTCACAAACTCCTCAATCTGTAAAAATGGTCACTCCATGATAAAAAAAATGCAGGAGTAGGCAGCAATCACGAGTTCCTTCTTTAGATCCGAGCGCAGAATGAAAAACATTGCAGAAGTTAACATTGTCCAACAGACTGTGATGGAAGGAATTAACCCCTGGCGTTAAAACATGTGCAACCAAAGCCCGGGTGTGTGTGTGTGCGTTAATACAAAGACATGTATTTATGCACTCACCTGAAACACCACTCGTGATTTCTCCAGCAGATATGTTCTCATGTTGGCACCAATGATACGAAAGCGGTTGTCAAAGCCGATTTCAATGTATTTACCAAAACGGCTGCTGTTGTCATTTCTCGTGGTTTTAGCGTTTCCGATGGCCTAAAGAACAGAAGCAGAAAATCACTTCATTGTAATGTTTCGTGCAGAGGTTTTTTTTTATCAAATCTAATTTCAAACAACACAGTTTCCATTTTTTCTGAGACACCATGGCAGCAAAAATTCATCTGTCAGGTGTGAGGTAAGGTGATGGGAGCACTTTAACTGAGACTACAAGATATCATATTAAATTACTGGAACATGGATTGTCTAGTTTGTTTCTAAACTGCTGCATCCATTCAGGAAACATAATAATGCTCTTTAAAAGGAGATAAGATTGTAAATACCACTTGACTCAGCACTTTAACAACTTTAATGCTACTAAAGTTTGTTTCTAAAATGCATATTCATGACATCACATCTGCATTTTGTCTTGTATCAAACAGCATCAGTCCTTTGTAGCCATCTGCTTCACTTACTCTCTTTAATCACACTTACTGCTGAATCCTGAAAAAACCTTTTTCATTTACAAATCTTAATGAACACTTTTCTTGTTGATGGACAACAGAAGAATTATAAAACTGAATCCCAAACATGGCTGACTTAGTTCACATGCTAACCCACAATCACTCTGAATACATTAAAAGCTGCTGTAAAAATAATCATAGACCAGAGTTAAATATTACAACTGTGCTGTAGCTTTTTTCCTTTTCAAGCTACACTTACATGTAAAATGATTGCTCATAGAGCAATGCCCAACCATTCACAAGATGTTTGCTCATGTACGGTTCATCCAAATCTGTGTCAGATGAATGCTTTTCTATCACTCTTTTAAGAGCAGAGAGAGATGTGTGCTTGTACAGTAAATAAAGGTTTTCTGCAAGCAGTACCAAAAAAATGTCCTTAGAATGATCAGGATAGTTGTGAAGAGGAGAAAAGCTTCATTCAGTCCTGCTGTCACAAGCATAATGCTGCTCAACCAACATAAACAAGCAGATTTTCCTTTTTAAAATACAGTGTTGATTAGTATACTAGAAAAGCTGCAAGGAAGGTTTATGTTATGCTAGAGGTAGCCTACTCGGTTTTACTTTACATGGATTTAAACCTCAGCTAATTGCCTTAAAACTTCAATGTAAACTGTGTTAGTAAAAGTACTAAAGTTTAAGAATCTAAATGGAAAAATAAAGTACATTCACTGGGCTCATTTCTCAAAAACTGTCAAATTCTAAACAGAGGAGTCTATACATACAGTTACTGTACTGCGTCTCATAATCTGAGGATCTTTGTCCTTACACAAATTGCTTTTTTGTGAATGCACCGCTTCCTTTCAAAATACTACATATAGGCAAGTAAATCAACTGCAGTCAGCAGCCAAATTTCAATACACTGAACTGCATTGATCAATGACCCCTCTAGATATTGTCAGCAGACAGGTGGAGCTGCATAAAAACTCACACACATACACACAAATCAAAGCGCTACAGCCAGCCAGGCTGAACAGAATTAGATTATGTGTGTGAGCACAGAGGGTTCTTGCTGAGTTAAGGCCAAACACACAGTCTTTTACTGCAGACAAGGGGGCCTTTAGCAGGGCAGGTATTCCGATCTCAGCCTGCATCAGCCAAACATGTACAAACAGCATGAAAAAAACTCTGCCTGTCACATGCACATTCACACAGACAGGTTTTGTAAAATCAAAAAAGGTTGATGCAACCAGCTACTCTGCAACCAGGTTTAGAGGATGAAGTGACATCACCGCGATGCAGAAAGAAAGCTCTCTTCCCGTCTTTGATTGGCTGAGGGGAAAAGAACTGCAATGCTCACAGAGTGGTTGGAAAAGCCTGACATGGAGGGGGGTGGCATGACGTGGGGAAAGTGGCATATGGATACAAGAAAAAGCTCTCTAACCACACACAATAAATACACAACACACAGACACACAGGATAAGATTTGTGCTATCACAGTGGAGAGTAGCCTTAGGCCAGAAAGACACAGCATGGTTAAGACACAGATGGGAATAATAAATGCCAGAGTGGAAAAGAGCATATCATAAAGCTTATAGTAGTCTAAAATAACCCAAGCTGGTGAATAATGTTCAACAGTGTCAAGGAAGTAAGCATACATGAATAAACTGCCAGGAAAAGTGATGCAAGAACTGTTTACAGCAACAAGCAGTGAGGGATTATATGTATTCCAGTTGCTTTAACTCACATGAGGCAACATCACATGTCTAGACAATAAGAAAGAAATCCATCTGAAAAGTCATTTTTCTGCAGAAGCAAACTATTTTCCAAATTCCAATTCATACCTCTGCATTTTCATGCTACCTCATAGGATAGAGCATCGGTTTCCTTTGGATGACAGGAGGAGTTGCACACATCCTGACCCCTGAATGGCTACACAAACTCTCTAAAAGAGATAGATAATCTCTAACCTTTAATCCCCAAAGCAAAAGGAACACTACTACATTATCAAGCCCATAACAATAAAATTTTGAGGTAAAATGGAAATTCTGATTGGGCCCTTGAATATCAGAAGGAACTGGCTGGTGTATCAAACTGGTGGCCTTACCTCCATGATGGGGTTGGAAGCCAAAACTTTCTCTTCTACGTTGGCCTCGTTGGCAGAGCCACTGACTGTAGCAAAGTATCTCATAGCATATTTGGCTGATACGGTCTTCCCTGCTCCGGACTCCCCACTCACAATTATCGACTGGTTCCTCTCATCCCTGGTAGATAAGAACACATTAACCAACATTACAGTTATGTCATGGATAGCTGCAGTCCAGAGGTAGAGGACAACAAACTGTGCATCGAACTTCTTTGTTTTAGGTTGTAAAAGGAACAACAGTCACAACTGCTAAGTGAATAAAGCTCAATATAAAAGATGTAATAAGCAATCATCTTTTCAACAAGTGACAGCACATCCCATCCCTCAGTCCACTGCACTCGACTCTGCATCCAATTGTGCTTCATTTCATCCTTTGTGTCTTAAAACCCTCCTGTGATTTTTTTTAACTTGAGGTCATGGTAGCAAATTTAGATGACATGTGTGACATATTTTGAGCCTTTAAAATATGTCACAGCTTCATAGAAGATGATGGTTTCACTGACGAAGCTGAAATCAGAGACCAGAAAACTTATCAAAGTTCTTTAAATGGTTCTGTGAAAAAAGTTCCAAAATGTACCACTAACTAAAAATAAGTATAAAACAAATATGAATCATTTCTTAATTTCTTTAAAATAGAAAAAACAAACTCATAAATAGTTACATATCCTTTAGCGCTTGGTTAAAACCCTCCTGCTCTTGGGAGCCTTTGTGGGAATATTCTTAAATTTAGCTTACCCTCATTCTTCTTGACAGAAACTAAAGAGCTCAGTCTTCCTATGAACAACATAATGATCGATGTTGCAACTAGCTGCAGT
The DNA here is from genome assembly GCA_037177535.1 of Pseudomugil gertrudae. NCBI lineage: Eukaryota > Metazoa > Chordata > Actinopteri > Atheriniformes > Pseudomugilidae > Pseudomugil > Pseudomugil gertrudae. The sequence continues at coordinate 22,242,872 of JBAMHV010000001.1, forward strand.
CTGTTGGTAGTTTGAAACCTCTTCCTGTAATCATGTAATGTTATATTGTTCTCCAGATCTGTGCCTTGTCTTCAGTTTTATCAAACTTTCACGTTTTTTTTTACTCTGACAAAAAACACTTGTGAGATCTTGTTTTGACAGACGTGCATCTTTCCTCATTACGTGTAATAAATTCAATTAGGCTCTGGTTAGGCATTCCAGTCAAGCTGTCAAAGCAACTCAGTGAACACTTCCTCACTGAAGTTTTGCTTTTAGGATGATTTTAACTTGAACTGTCCGTGATGGACTGGCGACCTGTACAGGGTTTACCCTGCCTCTCGTTGCTGGGATAGGCTCCAGCTTCCTGTAAACTGGATAAAGTGGTAAGGAAACTGAATGAATGAACTTGAGCTGCATAAAAAAAAGTGTAGAAATGAATGGGGTCTGAAAACTCTGAATGAGGAGTATTATGCAGAAGACCATCTGCCAATCTGCTTTGTCACAACCCTATATGAGATCTGATCTGTAGTACAATATCTGTTTTATAATAAGCTCCCATAATGGCGGCTGAAAAGATGCAACGCCTGTCTCGTGTCGCCGTCTTTGTGTGATGAAAAAACTAGAAAGGAGAAACGGAGACAGTGAGACCACCATGAGGCTATTTCCAGTTCAGCTTTGACCTACAAATCCTAAAGAGAGAGGAGCGCTGGCCAACAGGGAGACTTGAACCAAGGCTGCTCAGGTAATGCACACGAACCTGGCCATCTGTTTATAAGCTTCCTCTGCCACCGCAAAGATATGTGGGTCCATGTCTCCCATGTTCTGACCGCTGTAGGCATTGATGATATCTGTTCCATAGATGGGAAGCGTCTCGTATGGGTTGATGGCCACCAAAACGATTCCTGACACAGAAAAAAAGGGAAAAAATTAACTCAGTCTACACTTTACACAGTAAAAGCTTCCTATTAGTTATATCAAAGACAAATACAGCCTTGTGGAGGATGCAAGTTTACAACTAAAACATGACATTTTCAGCAAGAGAAAGCACAGTTGATAAGCATAGCATATAATATAATATTATGAGCAGAGACAATGAACAAATAAAGGTTCATTTGCAGCATAAATACAACTGAGACTATGGAAGGTTTACCAATACGATACAGTCATCATAAGTTTGTGAATGAAGTTTCTCTTGTTTAAGCTACAAATGGAAGCTAACAACATTTCTGGTCTCCTCGTCAGCTGGAGCAGGATGATGATTCAGAGAGACTTAGATCAAATAAAGTCAGACATTACTTAGATCAAAGATCCCTCCTACCGCAGTAAGTGTAGATAAGTTTAGAGTCGATGAAGCGGACTTTAAGGTTGTGAAGCACGGCTGGCTCGTGGAGGTAGCTGAGAGCTGTGAGGTCGTTTTCGCCCACCAGGATGTCAGGGTTTCGCAGGTAAGGCAGGTTCTTTGTCTTGGGATCAAGTTTGTGCTCAATGTTCTGAGAAAATGCAGGAAAAAAAAATCAGATGCAACACTGACCCACAGGATGCAGACGAAGAAAACGCCACTTGAAAATCTTACATTAAGCAAAAGGAAGGTAAATTGATGACATGATATTTAATAAAGTCTATTTAAGAAGTTACAAAACAAACTGAAACAGCACACTGACCAATCAGGTATGCATTAACATGAAAACTTGCAAAACCAGCAAAGTTTCTGGGCTCAGATTTATTGCTGCTGAAAAGGTTCTGGATAAGAGAAACCTGTAAACTGGGACTAAAACCTTCAGATTTCTTATTCATGAAGAAATCCTCACATCATCCACTCTTTAATTCAAAATGGGCACTCTAAAACTTGTGGAACTGGTGGAACATTAATGGGACCAGTGAGGGTATAATACAAACCAGAACATGTCCATTATCATGGCTACTCTTACAGTATCTCCTACCTGGGATTTTATTGTGTTAATGATATCAATAAACTGCCGTCATCCTTTGCGATCAGACATTTACTGAACTTAAATCAATAGATGTGTACATTCTTAGCTTGTTTGGATGCTGCTGTTCTCCAGATCAGGCTGTCTGCTGTTAAAATCACATGTTCTCAGATGTGTTATGACGAGGCTAAACTCACTATTTTTTAAAGCTTGACTCAACGACAACACATTGAGCCTTTTTATTATCATGTTTGCATTTTTATATCCCTTCCTGGTATTAACTGTATGTCAGTGTTTTTCAGAAACTGGCTTGAAAAGCAGGATGCTGTAATAAACCACTAAAGATGATCAACTTAACCATATCAATATGTGTATTTTTTGCAATATAGTTATGCAGTAGAAATAGACATTATGGTTGCAGACTATTCTCCTCCCTCCATACCAGCATTATGGCTATAACCAAATTCCCAAAAGAAAATGTGAAGTTAGTTAGATAAAAGAAAAAAAGAGCAAATTGCCCAAAGACGTTCACCAAAAACCATTGTGGCTGCCATATTTGTTAAATGAAAAGCTGATGGGATTTCTACAGCGAGTACCATTAAGAAAAAACAGACATCATATTCTAAATAATTTATAGCTTTAATTATCTCTACATTAAAGACTGTCACACAGAGATTGTGATTGCTAAGATTCAGTTTGGGGCTTAACATCTATTACAATCTGCACAGATTTCACTGAAAGCTGGCAAAGTTTGGAGATATTCAACAATCAACCAGACAACAGAAGGCTGAACCTCTCTGAGGAGATGGTAGTTGATGTGCTTTTAGTTAACTATGATCATATGAATTTTAATTTACTAGAGGCAATGTGGCAGATGGTTCAGCCACCAGCAAGTAGTCATTTAAAGGAGTGCTTCTTTGTGATTGCAAGAAGCAACTGTATACTGATCCCCATTTGTACTCTGAGGCAACTAATTAAATGTACCATGGTACATTTAAACTTCTCCTCGGAGGCATCTTTGCTTGAAAGTCCCATTTGTGTGCTAATGGTAAAACCAATAACCACTAATGAAATGTGGAGGAAGCAAAACAGAGAAAGCAACAAAAACAGGAAAAAAGAGTGAGTGAGAGCGAGAGAGAGATGTTCCTTCCCTATCACACTTAGGGTGAGAGCCCATTTATCAAACTCACCGTTCCATCTTCCAGCATGAGGTGAAGGGAGGCGTCGCCATTTTTGTAGTCCTTAAAGAGCTCAGCCGACTTCCACACCTCCTCTGCATCAGGGATCCACACCCGAGCAGACTAGGAGAAAATAACAAGAAAGCAAAACAAGAAAAGAATCTGATTAGATACAAAGAGATGAAGGGCTGCCTATAAAAAACAAAATGGCATTTTCTTGATATTTTAGATAAGTTTTCATTGCTTTGATGTGATAACCTCTTCCTCTGGCTCTCTATGAGGACAGTAGAGTTACAGATGTAGACGACTGACAGAACAGTTTCCTCCCTTCCTCTCGGCAAACAGTTGGACAGCATGACCTCAGACAAAACACTGGGACCTCTGTTTTCCCAGTCATGAGCACATAGCACATAACGGTCAGCATAGTGGTGGGAACCAATTCTGCAGTTGCCCATGATGGCTGATAAATGCAGTTGTGTATATTGCATAGTCATAACACAAACAATCGTCACTGTAAAACTGATCCAGATATGTAACTGGAGACCATCAGGTGACTACCAATATGTGGAAAAGCACTGTTAAACGCTGCCGGTCACATGTCTGAGAAACCCCGCTACACATTGTATGGAAGATGACTGGAGCTCACAGGATGACTGGGTGGTAAATAAAGCAGTGAAAGACCCACAGTGTGACCTTTCAGGTAAGTGCCATGGAGTCTGTAGAGCAGAGATGGGTGTGGGGATCCTTGGCCCTCATCCTGACAGTTTTTGATGTCTCTCTGTTTCAACAAACCACATTCAGATGAAGGAATCACTGTTCAGATCCGGATAAGCTGTTGGATCTACTTGATTTGAATTAGGTGTGCTGGAGCAGGGATACACAGAAACCTGCAGGAATCCAGCCCTTGAAGACCAGGGTTTCCCATCCCTGGTGGAGAGAATGCTAGCGCACACACAAGTTTCGTCATTTAACGTTGTGATAAATGTAGAATCTATCAACACATTGATCAGTTGTGGAAAAACTGATTCAACTAACTTTAGATGCATTAAAACTAACATAAACAAACAAAGCATATCCAAACTATTTCAATCCATCCAAAACTTAAATGGACATCCTAAAACACTGGGAATATTTGCCTCTCACGGCTTCATCTCCCACTGAAACAGTGAGTCACACCACATAAATATGCAGATGACACCTTCTTTACGAGGAATTGTGCAACCGTTCGCATGACGATGAGTCTTCCTGCAAGTTCAACAACAATTTCATAGCGTCTTTAGCCCTCGTTACATAAACTGCTGATGACATTTTCACAGAGGGCAAAAAGAAAGGCCTCATTGTGGAAGGGCACAAAACTGGCTTATTACGTCTGCTGCTTCACTACCGATCATCTGAATCATGACATCATGGTCATCCTTCCTCCCTCCTGTTTGGCTCTTACTTCTCTAATAAAGAGTAGGGGCATAAAAATAACAGCTACAAAAGTGAAATGATAAGTTTTTTTTTTGTTTTTTTTACTGATAATTACTCCAAGTATGGTTGAACTGACCACCACCAGTAATATAAACATGTATCTTATCTGAGATGATCTACAGAAGTGTTCTTCCTGAAATGTCTACCCTAAGTCACAGGCTGCCCCACTTTTTCTTCAAATGTTCTTTCCTTCTCCATCCCTAAAGGGACGATGAAAACACTGTGGTAAAGTAGTGTGTTTGGTGGTTTAATGTTTTCCACTAAGGAAAAGTTAAAAGAAGAAATTATCTGTATAAGATAAAACTATATCACAGGACCTGTTCAGGGAATAAATAAGGGATAAAAGACATATGTAATGTGTAAAAACAAACGGGTGAGTAAGGCAGGAGGAAAGAGCGCTTCCTTGATTTTTGTACATCTTTGAAGGACTGGTGACTTGTCCAGGGTGAGCCCTACTTCTCACTTCCTAATTACTGTGATAAGCTCTGACTTCCCAGTGACCATGAACTGGATTAAGATATGAATACAGAAATATATGGCGGGGATAGATTACCCGAGTGGTGCAAGCATGACCGTGATGAGACAATATACATGGAACAATACAGAGGAGAAGATGCATCTCAGTATCTAACAGCAGCAAATGACTTTTCTCTAATTCATATGAAATATGCAGAAATTAATTTCTGTAAAAGTAAGAGCAACAGGAGGAGGAATGTGAAGGACACTGTTATGTGATGCTCTCTAATGTTTCTGGGACATTTGTGTCACAACTGCATTATCTTAATGTTTTTTCTTTAATGGGGACGTCAGATATCATTAAGTGCGCATACACTTTTCAAAATAAAAAAAGCATTAGATCAGATAAGCTTTTACAGTTTCTCCAAGGAGAAAGCAGCCATAGACATTCAACCAAATTACAATTAGCTTTACACATCTCAAAATATCTATAGAAAAAATATTCACATAGAGAACATTACACATTAATACAGAGTGTGAGTGCCTACCATAAACATGAAGAAAAAGAAAATAATAGCTCATTAGATTATTTTAAAGTTATTCAAAATCTAATACAAAGATCTTTATTAATCCCGGCCCGATATAAAACAAAATAATGCCAAATAGTTGTATTGGGTTATAAAACCCAGAACTTGGTTTATTGTAAATATGGATAAACGTGATTTTAACGATCTCTGCAGTATGTAAGAAGAAACTAAACTGAATGTAAAATGTGGACTTCTTATTGTTAACAATGAGATGCCCTGTTCTGATTTACCCCTCATTCCACCATTTTGTTATTCATTGCATCCTTTTGGTCCCTAAAGGACACCATCCCAGCAACCAGCCTCCTAGCAAAGCAGAAAGAATAACAGGAGGAGAGGATGGAGGCTAAAAATAGCAACAGTGAGTTTAAGCAGCATCACACCCCACAGAGGCATCTTTGCACCATCGTACACACTTCCTGATCCCGATAATCATCCTCATACATGCGACACACAGATGCCCAAACTTGTTTCACACATTACAAGGTGAAAAGCTGATCATCTTTAGTTAGCGCTGAAATATGTTGTCAGGCAGCTTGTGTCTGCTCTGCAGATATACGGATCGAATGCAGACAAAAAGACAGCCTGCACTTCTCCTGCAAGGACAATACTGCAACATATTCCCCTGGGTTCAGTAAAATGAGAGATGAAGGTTAAACACACGCACACACACACACTGACAGACATTTGTGTTTCAAGGACATGACCATTCACTACACACAGGATGAAAAGGAGGAGTGCTGGAGACTAAAAATGTGATGATTCGGGTTACAGTGACTGTCCACCTGAAAGCCAGATGGATGGATGATAGTCAGGCAGGAGTGGTGTGGGTGGCAGATGATAACGAAGCAAAGAGCATCTGTGACATCAGAAATCACATGACTGAAGAGGCTCTGCTTAAGATGCTCCCCACATAAACTACATGGAAACTATGGGCTCACTTTAAATGTGTGCAGATGTCCATGAGATAAAACTATATCCATCATTATTACAATATACACAGTTAGCATTCCTCTTTCATTCTCACAAAGGAAGCAGTCAAGTGACTTCTCATTTAGTTTATAAAAACTGTAAAACTATTTGCTACTGAACCTCCAGATAACCGAGAAATTCACATCATGCAGACTCACAAACAAAGATAAGCTAACCTGCCCTTTACAGTCTATACTCCTCTTCATGCAAGTGGCTTTTAAAATGTTGTGTCATTGTATTGGTTTGCTACATGGAATTCATATGTAAACATCCCATTCATATGTAAAAAAAAACCAAAACATTAAAAGTCATAATCTTGTTAGTTTGATAGGAGAAATCCAGACATGGTGTCTTCACATAGTTAGAATAATCCATTTCTTTAAAATACAAGTAGTTGATGTCAAAGCTGCTGGAGCTGTTAAGAAATTACAAATGCAAACTATGACTAATGGCATTACCTGATTGGCTAAACTAAATTGCCTGTCAGGGATATCAAACTGCTCAAACCTTGATTCTTGAGTAATTCTGTGTAGTTCATTATGATCACAAATGATGCCATTTTGTAATCTGCTGAAATTTAAGCTAAATTTAGGCATTTTAATAGCAAGCTTAACCTATATGAATGTTTCATTAACCTCCCTGTTTAACCAGGTGTCCTTCATCATACATGGACCACAGAATGATATCTTATACTTGTCAGTCACGGTCTAAAAAATAAAAACAGCATGTTGAAGAAATATTATAAAAAAGAAAAACATTGAAATGATTAGTTTCTTTTCACATCCCATCAGCACAGGTAAAGGGAGGTGGATCAGGCGGTTCAATTTTCATACTGAAAATTAAAGTTTTGAAATTAGCCGGCATGTTGACTTGGTGTAAGATGAGCGTGCAGACGGCTCATGAGTAGAAGGGTGATTATAAAATTTATTCCAAAGCAGCTTTGTGATATGAGCACTATAAAGCTATAAACACTCCCCTGTGAAAACACACTTCTAGTCTCACCTCATCAGCTGTGTTTAGCCCTTCGGTTGCACATCATTTTAACTTTCTGCACGCAGCATTTTCATGTGATGTTGTTCTGCTTTTATTGTGTAGATATTTAAAAGACAGCTCAACCTGGATGTGCATGCACAGCCATGTCCTAATGTAGCATATGTTAGCAGAATGCATGGTGAAAGGGGGATTCTCCTGAATAAAATCTAAACATCAATCATGCGATTGCTCTTGAGTGAAGATTAAACTCACCAGGATGAGACTGAAAGTTACCCAGAAGGATCTAAAACATCCAGGCCACACTCACAGTACAGAGCAGTTGTCAGTCGGTTCACAGCAGAACTCTTAAAGATACATGCTAATGCTAATCCTGGTATAATTGAGACAAAGGATCAGTGCCTGATTAAGCTAAGTCAGGGTTTAACACCAGCTAATCTTATCCCAGTCAACCACACCACAGTTCCATCAGCATATGGTCAGACATCTCCTGTTGCACCTGCTGTCGGCACAACAAATAAAAGCTTCTACTCACAGTAGCTTTTCATGGCTTATAAATTCATCTGATTTGTTTTGTCTTTTTAATCCCATTTTTCTAATTTTTTTTATAAATATTTTAGCTGTAAGTAACATTCAGATCATTCCTCCTTATGAGGTCTGACTGGAGGCTGCACGGTGGAACAGTTGGTTAGCACTGTGACCTCACAGAAAGGTTGCTAGTTCAAGCCTCAGTTGGGGCGGGGGTCAAACCAGTAACCTTTCTGTGTGGAGTTTGCATGTTCTCCTCATGTTAGCGTGGGTTCTCTCCGGCTTCCTCCCACAGTCCAAATGGTTGCATGGTGCTTTGTTGTTTGCCTATGCGTGTTGGCCCTGTGATGGACTGGCAACCTGTCCAGGACGTACCCCGCCTCTCGCTCGATGTCAGCTGGGATGGGCCCCGCGATCCCGTTCAGGGATAAGCGGTAGAAAATGGATGGATGGAGGTTTGGCTGCATGGACAGCATATCAACATGGTTGTGAGTTTGATGTGTGTGTTGCTGTGACAATGCGACAAGGCATCTGTAGAAAGTGTTTACAAATCTACTCAAAGTCAACAGCAGATTAAAAGGACTTAGCTGGAGCTTGTGCTTTTGCAGAGGACCTCAGGTTGCTGTGAGTTCTTGGAACCTCCACTGGTTTGCCAAACATCTAGCTCACCCTTTTCACTTTGAAGGTTGCTTATCAGGACAAAATAAATGAAAAAAACTAATCTAATCTCTTTAAATTAAGAAACTACAGCCTCAGATAAGGACAGGATAGATTACATATCATTATTCAGTCAACATAAACTAAAAACAGATTTAGTGTGTGAAAACTAACCATGACCTTACTGAAGAAGCACATTCCAATATTAAATAGCTTGTATAACCACTTTCACCATCAACAACATTTAAATGTTTTCTTTAAGATGTTATCAGTGTCTGATATTACAGAAATATTCTGGCTCCATCAGCTTCGCTGTATTGCTTCATTTCACAGCTGTAATACGATCAGCCACAGCCTTCATCAGAGGTCATCGCTTCACCGTGATGCTTCTCTTTTTGAGCCATTTTTCTTTTTAGATTTGCAGCTGTGTGACTCTGTTTGTGAACTTGCTCACATATCCACTGCTGGCAACTACCTTCAATACTAAAACGGTTTATAAACAACAGATATTAAAATATTAGGAAATGGCCTTATAAGCCTTTCCAGACTAATTGGGGATAAGATAAGATCATTACTGATGTCTTTCCTTCTTGGCATTGCAGTAACACAAACATTCATTTTGCCATTCAGCAAACTTCCACCCACTGTTTTTATGGATGTGCTCACATTTACTGATGATCAATAAATCAGTTGGCTTTGATTAGCTGCACATAACTGTTACTTATCGTTTTAATTAACTTTGCTAAAATAGATACAAACAGTGATACATCATAGGGTTTTATTTTTATCTAAGGTTATATTTACCTCATTTTAAGCTCAGATGATTTTACTGTCATGATCCCACTAGCTTTATCACTTTCTCCTTCATGCCTGTAATTTCATACTTTTTCCACAAAGCCTACATGAATGTGCATCAGAATTATATTGATGACATTTTAAATTGAAGCTTGTTCATTCAGTAAAAGAAAACCGGATCATAACTACATGGTCTATTGCATAACTTAAAGTGAAACTGCATTCCTCCTCTGCTCTGTGGAATCAGTAAGTTGTCTAATGTCTCAAATAATCTTGTTATAACTGTACAGGGTGCGAGAAAGTATGTGAGGAATTTAGACCAAAAGGAATCAAGTGGAAAAAGATTAAAACCTCAATACATTTTACAATACAAACTGCTAGAGTCAACCATCTAGACAGCTGCAGAGGTATGCGAGAAGTGTTTTGCCCTCATATTCTCAGTAAAGCCGTCATTGGAGTCCCAGACTGCAGAGGCCTCGTCACATGATGCCACTCATGTGAGAATCTGCTGTTTTTCTGCTCAGCTGGTCAGACACTGCATGACGCCAAGACTTAGAGACTTCAGTGCTGGTGGAGAGTTTGGCTGATAGGGACCTCAACAGTCTCCTTATTGGTTTCTGCTAGCTAGAACGCAGGCCAACTATCGAGTCAGTGGTTCAGTCTCTGGGAGAGATCAGTCCATCACTAATAAGCTGTGACGCTGCAGAACTACTAATCACATTAGTTTGGCCAGTGTTGGCTCTTAGAGTAGCACTGTTCAGTTCTATATGTAATAAAATGGAGAATGGTATGCACACACACAGTCACACAATAGTGTGGGCCTACACAACCTGATTCTATCGAATAGGGGGATAAAAACATGGAAACAGAAAACAGACTGTTCAGATATAATCATGTTTTCAGACACGACTCACAAACTATCGTTCTATTGCCGGAAGCAAAAGCAAGCTTCCTCACTCTTCCAGCCTAAGGAAACTCATCTATACAGTTTTAAAATGTGTAAATGACAGACACACTGCGGTGGATTATCAGAAGTGGAAAAAAAGCTTTGCCGTTTAAAACAACGTTGTTTTTACCCTGCAAAGCTGCACACATGCCACTTAATGCATAAAAGATGAGACCACCCGACATAAACCCGTCCCCCTGATTCAATTTAGTCCGCTTACAACAACCATCCAGATATTGCTTTCAGTGGGTTATTTATATCCTGCTAATTTAAGTGATATAACTGTTTTCAAGGGTGTGTCGGGACTTGGGCTCTGTATTTCTCATTACAGAGGTGATGTACCAAATCCAAGATTTATGTCAGAATAAACACATGACAGAAAGCTGAATCAAATATAAAAGCCTACATATAACAGTTACTCCATCAGAGTACTGTAATCCATATTTATACCCAAGCAAATGTAAATCACTGAATGTGGGATCAAATTCAGAGATACAAGTTAAGCCAGAACTTACTTGAACAAACATATACTCCAACTCCCGGTTCATGTTGTCAGCAGAGCCAGCCTCTAGCTCATGCTGTGTGTCTGCTGGTTTTCTGGATGCCTCCAGCCACACACACCACAAGACCGGATGCTAACTGATCGAGCAATGGGTTCCAGAGCAGAACCGTCCCTTTGTGTCTGCAGACACAAGCAGCGTTCACTGACGTTCCCCGCAGTTCCTGCGACACATGACTGGCCGTCCTGGCTGTCTGTCAACAAACATCGCAGCTTCCTTTATTGATCACATGAGTTGTGTGGCGGACAGACTCTTAGAGCAAGAACATACTGAGAGAGCACTGATCTAGTGACACAGTGAAAACTTGGATACCAGTCCACCACATAATGGTTTAACATGAGTTTTCAGAGTTTAATATCTTCCACTAATACAAGTTTCAACACAGTAATTTCTTTTATTCCACACTGAGTAACAAGGGAAGGGTTAGTTTAAGAATGGTGGTTAAAAACCAGAGCAGGATGCTGAGAGAGAAGATGACGAGAAACAGGGTTTGTCATCTTCTCTCTCAGCATCCTGCTCTGGTTTATAACCACCATCACGTTTTTTTCTGCTCACATCTGCCATGTTGTAACGTCAACACTGCAACATGCCAGCGTACATGCAACATGAATGAACAATTATGTTTAACAGGTTATCATCTAAAGCAAATACTGTCAATTACAAATAACAGGGAAAGATAATCCTATGGCCTTTGTTTCATTTAAAGTGATGTAGCTGAAATGACACATTTACAAACTATATGGCGTAAGGCTGCTTGGTTTCATAATTTAAGCCAGTGTTTCTCAATTCCGGTCCTCAGGCCCCCTGCCCTGCATGTCTTACGCATGTTCTTATCCAACACCTGACTCA
>JBAMHV010000001.1:22263953-22310652 GCA_037177535.1 Pseudomugil gertrudae
GGGATTGCATCGAAGTCAATATTCAATGCAATCTTATGGTTTCCCTTATCGAGGCTATTTTGATGAATTGGCTCAAAAAGGAAGTGAAGCACCCTGACATGACACTGTCATGAAGTGGCGCTATATAAATAAAGTTGAATTGAATTGAACACAAATCAGAAACTGACATCACAGGTGAGTATGACAACTTAAAGGTGACACTGGTGATGCAAAGAACATACACAGATAAAACAGTGACATCACACAGATTAATATGACATCATACAGGTGCCACAGAGAACAGGAACTAGGTCAAAATGACTTCCTGGTACTTTGGGTGCAGGAGATGAGTAACAGATTGTGTACAACAATATTTGTTAACGACACCAATTGTGAGACACAAGATGGGGGCTGCAGCAAACCCTTATTGCTCGTTCTGCCCAGCAGGGACCGTAGGCTCATTTATTCATGTTTCTGGGAATGTCCTGGGGTTCAGGAGATCTGGGGGAGAGTAATAGATTGTCTTGGGATGTTAACAGGAGTCATTTTACCACTGGAACCTGCTGTAAACCTTTTAAATGACTCACGTCTGTCCCTTCAGGAAAAGGCTCGTAAAACCTGGCTGGCAGGTCTCACAGCAATCAAAAAAATGATAGCACAGAGATGGAAACTGCCTAATAACTTATCATTTACACACTGGCTGCGATGTTTCATGGACATTGCATGTTTGGAATTATCGTCTGCAAGGTTCAACAACGCCACACTCAACACTATTGAATCATGGAGTCAATTGATAGCTAACCTTAAGTTATTGCTTTCTAAATGAGTCTGTTAAATGTAGAACAGCTTAATAAGGAGACGTACTAGCGGTGGTGGTGGTGGGTGGGGGTTTCCTCTTAAAGGAGCAAAAAGCAGAAGATTTTAAATGTTCACTTTTATTTGTACCGTTTCTGTTCTACTCAATAAAAAAGTTAATGAAAGAAAAAAAACAATATTTGTTAATAGTGTTTATGTAAAAACATTTGCAGGAATAATTCTTTAACAAGTTTTATGGCTGACATTTTTGTTTTACTAGTAGCATTTCATGCATACGTCTGAGGCTGATTTTAGCCAACATTTAAAATGACATGGTAAAATCACAAAACGCGACATGGTACTTGTGTTTGGAGCAGCTAAATGGCACCTCTGCTCACAGCGACTGGGCTTTCTGCTAAACCAGAATGATGTGGGATCACTGTGCTACTCAGAACATACAGCATTAATAACTTCCTGAAATATCCTGAGATTATGACTCATAATAACACGATTGAAATGATTTTAGATGTGTTCAATGAAAAACTAAGATCATACAGTATTTGCATTGTGGCTGATACACAAAACTATTTTTCAATTTCATGTTTGCATTGATCAATCTTACTATGTGTGAAATGGTTTGAGACTTTTGTAAAGGAAACGTGATGTAGGCATGAGTGGATGCTTTGTGCATTATTAGCCTCATAAGAGCAACACACACACGGCATTAAAAAATGACACGTGGCACAACCACATTTGTGCAAAACTAGTTCATTTACAAAACAAAAATGGCACATTGTGAAAGCAGGGCAGCCATGTACATGCACAGCTCAGACAGATGCACTGCTAGCTTAGATTCACATCAGTAAATCCCATACAGTATGTAGAGACCCTAAAAAAGCACAACGCAGAGCTGAGGACGATTTAAAGATAAAACTACTTCAATTTATAATTAAAATTGCACAAGATTCTTGCTTAAGTTATCACATCACTTGCACCGAGTGCTTCTTTTTTAGATCATAGATTTATACTTAGCATACAGGATGCAATGACTGAGCCCCCTCATGTCTCCACCCTCTTTGAAAATGGTGATTCATTCATGACAACTGTGACCCCCAAAGACAGGGCCATGTCCCCCAGGTCAGGGCAGAAATGTAATGGCACACCACAATGTGGTGCGACCCTTCAGTCGAACCGAGCTGACAACTCCGTCTCCTCTCCTTTCACTCCTGATATGAACACATCTCCAATATGTCCTGAATGAACCATCCATTTGTTAAGCGCTACTTCCGCAATGTGTACCAGCAGTTTAGCTTCTTTTTACATATCTGCTTGTCCTTTAAACAAACTGAAACAGAGCAGTAATGATTGTTTTGGGAACCCTGTACCACACATGCAGATCCATATGACACTCTGGATTTATAGTGTTAACAAAACTGGACTTGGCTTTTGGATAAGTGCTTTGCATCCGACAGCAGAGTTTATAAGGACTTGCAGTGAATAATACGAATCTGATGTAAAACAATCTAAAATGCTAACGCCTGCTCCTGTGCCAACAATGAGAAACTTCTACACACTCACTTCCAAGCTGAGGGATCATAAACACCAAGCTAAAGCCGTTTGAATTGTGGCCTCTGGTGCTCTTCCCTCACTGAAGTGTCTTACATCCTGTACAAAGGCATCACATACAATCGATGACACTCGCGCTGTCTTACAGTGTATCTTACATGGAAGTAAAGAGAAAGTATGAAGGAAGAAGGAAAAGCAGGAGTCATTTAGGATAGGTGGAGCAGAAAGTACAGACTGAACCAGATGAGGCTGAAGCAAAAATAAGAGGATTTGGAGCTAGCAGCTAGCCTGGATGCTAGCTAGCCAGGGTCCATTCTGGTGTGGAGAGGAGAGAGTGCAAGTGTTTGGGGTGGGAGAGGTAATGTTACAACTCTGAGACTTGAGAGGAGTGGGTTATGGGGCTGGGAGGTGCTGAAAGGGCTGCTGAAGCTGTGTGTGGATCAGCCTGCCAGTTTACTGGCCACCAGAGAGGGTTTCCTTTGGGGCAGATCCTGCGGGGTGGGGATGTGGTCCCCTGTGATCTCGGTCTTCTCAGGTGCGGCTGTCGGCAACTGTTTATTCTTTATCTTTGCTTTAGCCATGTTGTAGTCTCCGGAGTCAAAGTACTTTTGCTGTGAGAGAAACGACATTTTAAAGTCAGAAAATAATCCACAGACAAAAAAATAAAACATTTTACAAAGGAAATGGCATAAAAATGTGCCGAGGTCACCGTCATGCTTCCACTGATCCTTTAAGGAAACACAGGAAAGTTTACAACTAATCATTTTCTTCTCTGGGTAATCTACCAGCAGATCTGATTCACTTCTCAGTCCAGAGAAACGTTTTCCAGATGTCCTGTAAACATCCCGACAGGAGTCCAATGTTCCAAGTTAAATACCAGTTACTCCAGTCCAAATGGAAAACTTTACACTGGCGAGTAGTTTTACAGTGATCGTTAGGACAGATTCATGTTTTCATATTTGAAAGGCTCCAATAAGTGTTTTGTTTTTCCTTTTTATACTTGACTTACTGGAAATTAACCAAATTTACTACCAGGAATAGTGATAATAATAATAATAATTAATAATAATAATAATGTTTTAGCTTTTCTAGGGGAAACTTTGTTTGTTTCCTTCATTCCTTCGTTGAAAGATGACCAAATCAAGCACAAAAGTTTTGTTTTGTTTCCCAGAAAACTACCGATGTCTCATTAATCATTTTCTGATTCTTTAAAAAACAAAACAACGATGAAACATATTACAAAGTGGAGCATTGAAAACGCTTTTAGTGATACTGTGTGTTTTGTGGCCAAGCACAATAACTCACCCCCTTCTGCAAACGTTTACGAAGCAGATCTGAGCCTCCTGGTTTATTTCCTAAATTTGGGTATCTAGCCTTCAGTTTGGCCTCTTCTGCCTTCTCGGGGCTAATCACTTGGTCCTGGACCTCCTGAAAGCGAGATAGAAGACATAAAGACATACTCAGAACGTCTCAGAAGTGCAGCTGTAGAGTTAAGTTTGGTTGACACACTTTTTCTGTGCCTAAACTATAAAACAGTAAATGTATGAAAATATAATGTTATAATCTCCTGAATAAAACCAATAGGGTATACACGTATGTATTTGTTTTAGCAACAAAGGCATGAACATTCATACAGAAATGAAAAGAAATCAGCTGAACCATTTAACTTCTGTTAGATAATCATTTCAAGCTGTAATTAAACTATACATGCTGAAATATTGTTTTAAATTACCTAAAACGTACAAATGTACCTATTAGATATTTACAGAAAAACATTTTTCTTACAATAAAGGGTGATTAGTACATAAAAGGGGACCAAATGTATAACTGTGAGAAACCTTTTAGTTGGACATGTTTATCTTCAGGTGAAACACTTTATTCAGTACTGCAGCTGAACACATAACTTAACATACTGACATAACTTGCGTTTTTACAGCATAATTATTTTATAACTAACTGAGCTGGTTAAAAATAGGGAGAGACATCCACGAACCATGGTGAGTTGTAGGTTTTTACCACTGGTTTCTGAAAAAGTTAATTACCTGAAGACTAGAACAGTGTAACCAGTATAGAAATACAATGTTTATATGATTAAATAACTAGTTAGATTGTGAGATGTAGTTTTGTACTTATACCCTGCTTTGCTGTGCCAACCCAACATTTAAACGACAAATTAACTCAACTTAAAACATCCTCTGCAATAACCACGTTTACAACAATGTGGCTATATTTAGAGTTAAACAGGCTGAAAATATGGGTGAATTGATAATAAGTTTACTCAGAATATTAACCAATTCTCATCTAGAATAAATGAAGGTAAAAATCCCGGTTTGCGCGCGCTGGAAGAGTCCGACGTAACGCAAATGACCCACAAACCCAAAGGAAACCTTTGGCTTTGGTATTATCTTCTCTACCTCCTCACAAGCACACTGCAAAACTAACCTACGCGAATGGGGTTGGACAACAAACCATTTGTGTTAATGCTGGGGCGGTTTGCCCAGTAACAACACCGGTGTTGTGTTTTAGTGACCGTTAAACGCTACAAGCTCGTGTTAGGTTGGGCTAAGCTGTCGTTAGCATCCTAGCTAGCAATAACCAATGGCTCGTCAGTGAGAGAATGACAGCGGCTAACGTTAGCTAACAGGTTGACATGCATGTCAATGATCTGGCACATTAAGTCATACAGCAACATGAAAAAGACGTGCTAACATTTTTTAAGGCAACGGTTCTGCAGAAGGCAATAAACAACACCGAGTGTTTTAATCCGCGATTGGTTGCTAGCTTTGCCTCATATGTCAACAATGACGCGCGCGGGCTGGAGAGTCTCAACGTTTCAAGATAAAAAGTCAGTGTTGCTGTTAAACTGCTGGGATTACCGTCTCCTCCGCCGATGTCTCTTCTGCATTCTGCGTTTCTTCGTTGTCACCAGACATTTCTAAACAGCCGTAATCTCGATTAAGGTCCTGCTCACTACGTCCTGAAATCCGCTACTCTGACTCTCCGTACCCACACGAGACCTGCTGAAGGATCGCTCCCGCACAAAAAAAATACGACGTCACATGCGGAGACACCACGCGCGTTACCGCTGCCATGCACCCGCACTTCATCCTTCTATCGGACTAACATTGCGTAACATGAATCCGATCAGCTGTTTGACCCATGTGCCTTCACTAATCCTCCGACCATGCAGGATGCGACACTGATTTGCACACGACAGCTCAGCTTGTGTATATTTTTCCTTATGAAATGTTCGCATAGCTTTATCAGTTAAACTTATTCATTGCCTTCTTTTCTCTTTCGTTTACCATAGATAATAATTTCCTTATTTTTATGTGTAAAAATTCAGATGAAGTACTTTGCGGCATGAACCGGTAGTGTATTAGCAGCAATAACTCCAAGTAACCACTTTCAATATGACACCAGCTGCAATGTGTGCCTCTATTTTTGCAATGTCGCTGCAGCTTGTTGAGGTTTGTGGACATTTGTCTATCCACAGATAACCCAAAGCCTGTGTAGAAATTAAATTAATATCCTTAGAGGACACCTAGGGTCCACTGTGGTCTGGACTTTGTATCATTCCAACACTTCCTTTAAAACAATGTTTTTGCTTCCATTGTGTTTGATGATGTGGATCTTTATTCCTTTCCATGACCCACTTCCATCATCCATGGCTTCACATTTGACTCCAATGTACTTTGTTAGGCTACACATAAAGAGATGTGTTGAAGTAGTTTGGCTACAAAGCAAACCCAAATCATCACCTGGACATAGTTCATGTTGGGTTTCTGCCAGCATGTTGCTAGGCATTACAGCCAAACATTATGGGCTTGTGTGTCCAGATGACATCGTTCCAGAAGTCTTGTGGTTTGTTCACATGCCGCAGTTTAAACCTAAGCTGTTCTGCAATTGTTTTCCCAAAATGGTAGCTTTCTCCTGAGAATCTATTTAAAGAGGGCAAACTTTTTTCTAATGGCATCAACATGAAACTTTAACATTGAAGACAGTAACTGAGATGTAGTTTCAACCCCAGTACAGCCCAGCAGTAGTTAACTAGTTACTTCAATCTCAATATACTTGGAATGATTTTTGATTCATCACACCAAACACAAAGTGCAACATATATACTCATGACATATATGTGAGTCTGTAACTAAGCTAAAGATTGAATCAAAGCTTTGTGCTGAAAATTAGATGCCACAGCCCCACACATCATTCCTGATACAGTGTGAAAAATACGCTGCCATTCTCGGTTCTTCATTTGCACCTATATAAGTCTATGTACAGCGGCTTGCAAATGGCCTGTTAGTCCAACATGGACGATATAGGAAGTTACACAGTGAAATGCTGGGAAAATAGATATATCACAAGGAGACAGAGCACATTTTAAAGATAGCTTTAGAAGATATATAGATATATTTTTTCAGATTTGAATATTAATGTCAAAAATACATACTATGATATACAGTTTGCACTACATCATCTTAGCATGACAGACGTCACAAGTAGTAACTGAAATATTATTTTAAATATTAAATAAACTGATGGTAAGTAAACTGAAAGTGTAAACACTAAACTAACGGTACTCTTTCTATTGCAACACTTTCGATAAAGTGGTTTTTTAACAGTACAAAAGTATTAGAATATGACTATTTTCTGTTTTATTTCCAGTTGTAACGAGAACAGGAAAAAATCCACAGTGCACTTCTGATGTTCTGCTGCGATGCTTTCTGGTGCATCTATTGCGATTGCTTCACTTCTTCTGTGGTCCATGGTAATGTGCTCCACCACAGCTGACCACCCAGTTTCTCTTCATCGTGCACTCCCTCCGCTCTGAGCTCATCCATCACAGGGTCACACACTTTCGATCTCACACTGAAGGACAACCAGAATCTCATCATTTAAAAGGGTACTGCATTAACTCAAAAGGGAATTAAGTTGTGTGATTTGATTATTTGGAGGTCCAATTATCAATCTGATTTGCACCAGCAGAGGAAAGCAGCCTGAGCTCCTTCCATTACATTTTAGGTGTACCTGCTTCTCTGGACAATGATCACTGGTCTCTACTCTCCTGCCAGACGCTGGAGGTGACACAGCAACAGAGGGAAAAATAAGGATGACCTATCAAATTTGGTAAGAACAACAATAACAAGATTCCAAACATTCCTTCCATTATTATCTTTAACCTAACCCTTTTGTTCTAAGGTGTGCAACCGAACAGAAAAGTAGGTTTTATTATTCTGATGAGTCTCTCAGCCTCATAGTTAACACCTTTGTTGGTTTTGGGTGACAGAAATGTTGCAACTTGACTTTCAGGGGCTTGTTGACCAAAGTCCTTAAATCTTTCTTTTCAGATACAAGCTTTAAGCTCATGGGCTGAACAAGAGTCTGTTGCTGGTATTGTGGTGGGAGTGAAGCTTCAGATGTGGCCTGCCAGATGGAGGAAGGATGGCATCAGGCTTCAGCAGCGGGGAGAGAACGGTGGGTCGATGGGGGACTCAGTGAAAGATTGGAGCTCATAGGCAGCACCGCTGTCCACCTCCATAGACTTTCTGGAGAACAGCAGACGGATGTCCCTATGGAGGTAGATCTTTCCAGACTTAGAGCTATGGAACCTGCAACAGAGAGGAGGAGTTATGGAGGAGGAATGCAATCAGAAAGTCTCTGAAGGTAACAGCCATCTTACCTCAGATGAACGAGGTAGCGTAGGGTGCGGCCTTGCCCCAGGACGAGGGGCTTCCTGGTATGATTGTTTGCATCGCGACGAACAGGAACAGAGAAAGTTCTCTGTCGGAGGAAAGTCTGATGTCCAGCTGGCATGGCTCGTAGGTCGTACATCACAACAAACATCTTTAC
This sequence comes from Pseudomugil gertrudae, assembly GCA_037177535.1. NCBI lineage: Eukaryota > Metazoa > Chordata > Actinopteri > Atheriniformes > Pseudomugilidae > Pseudomugil > Pseudomugil gertrudae. Next base: position 22,272,147 of record JBAMHV010000001.1, read on the forward strand.
CACGGTCTTGTTCGGGTTGAATAAGGTCTGAGGAGTTGAACCAGAGAACATCACAATGTGAACAGACTTCATTTAACAGGAAAGAATACATTTCAAATGAGCGTCACAACCTTTAGCCTAAAGTGTGACAAATGTGCTTTTCATGTTAAAAAAATAATCCTTACCATAAATACAAAGAAACAATAATCATGAATTTTGCACAACAACCACTAGGAGTCTCTGTTTCCTTTCACAACTTGATGCAATCAGTTCTTTGTTCTCTGCCATGTGTTGTACACTAATCCTGGATGACTATATATTATGGCATTTAAATAATTAAAGAAACAAAAACAATAAAAATGCTAACCACTTGAATGGTTCCTGATGGAGGTACACGATAGCCCCTTTTCCCCAGGGACTCCAAGTTTATCACACCCTGTGAGAAAACACAACCAGTGAGACAAACCAGCATACAAAAGGAACTGGCACATACTGCCTAATGACACTCTTATCTCCATGTTCAACCATGCAAGATATAAAAGAAATATTGAAAACATGTGAACTCACCATATATGGTGAGGGAGCATTGTCATCTGAGACACTATAGAAAGACACGTCCACAGGTAGGGTCAGGTGACTTGGGCAGAAGGATCCGCTGGCTCCTACCTCTGCAGTAAAACCTTCCACAGTCCCTAAAGGCTCAAGGCGGTAGTTCAGCACACACTCCTAAAGAAACAGAGTTCAACATGACGCATTTTTTATTTAAAACAGGTTGCCAGTCCTTTCATGCTACCGAATCATCTATGTAAAATAATTTACGTGAAAATTACAACTTTTATATGACAGTTATTCCTGATTATAAAGCTCAAAGATGTGGACATAAAATAAAGTGCACAAATGTGAAGCACTGTTAAACAATATTTGACTGATGAGTAAAGATTATATTATACCTCAAAGTTTCCCAGCAGGCTGAGACTGGCAGGTGGAGCGCTGGCGCTGAACAGCTGCTGGGACTCATCTGTGTACCCTTCTCTCTTTAGACATACCCTAAAGGGTTAAAGCACACGTGCTTGATCTACCTGTTCTTCCAATACAGTATGTAAAAACATCTACATGACAAACATTCCCGGCATGTCTGAACAAACCTTTATCCCTCATTAGATAAACAAACCTCAAGCCGGTTTGTTTATAAACAGGAGAACAGACAGAGTGGCTAAAATACTCTTAAATAACATTTTCATTTCTAAATTAAAGTACAGTTAGATGACTGAGAATTTTCAATCCAGAATGCTAAACTCCCCAAACATCTGCTTTATAAAGATCAGCAGTGAGCATCCACCCACATCTGCTGTGTGGGCAGAGGCATGAATCCGTGTGTATATAAAACCAACTTGATTTTCGCTGCTGAATCTCTGATTGTTTTGGTCTTGAGAGAATAAAATCCCTTTCACTTCAGAGGGCTTCTTCATGCTAACGATCTATAAAGGCTGCATTTCTCCCACAATTATACATGTAGAGACACTCTTAGAAGCTGTAAGGCAAAAACAAACAAAAAAGGCCCGGCTGAGAAGTTTCAATGTGCTGTTCACTTTTTAAAGTCCTGACTACAACCAGCGGGGTAAACTGCCGCAACATGTTATCTTCTGTGCCTTTTTTCATTGTTAAACAAATGTTAGAATGAAAAAGATATCTACTTTGTGCATTTGTGCCAATTATACCCTCACCTTCCCATGACTCACTGTGATACAGTCCACCACTATCATAACCTTTGCTATGTGCAATATTTATATATTTCTACCAGGCATAAAATACTAAAAAATGTTAATAATCTTTAAGAGATTGTTTATTTGCACCATTAACTCACAGTTAGAACACTGCAGCTGCATCTCCCCACAATACTATGCTATTTAGAGAGCAGTGGTCTATTAACATTTATGTTACAGGATGCCAGGTGGTTTAATTAAAAATGTGGTGATTCATATTAAAGTACTTTATCTTTTAATTAACTTACACACTTTTTCATTCCCTCCCCTTCAGCCTTCAAACTTGTATAATAGTAGACTTAGCCCTGGACTATTTTATTAACAGATCCTGTTAAAATAAAAAAAAAGGGTGTTTAAGTGTTAATAAAGGTGGATTAGAAGAATAAAAGCAACCTGAACTTGGTCTGGTGGATGAACTGAGGTTTGCAACTACAATAATAAAGCTCCCAGATAAGAAAATGAGTACCTTTTCCCAGAGGCCCAAGGCAAACCCCTACAGCCAGTCAGAGAGGTGTCCAGGTCAAAGTAACCTGTTTGATTTTTCCTCTGAGGAACCTGCAGCAGACGGGACATGATTAACACAGAGCAGCTGAGTTTTCACCAACTAAAAAAGAAAATTTAAATAACTCCTTAAATAAATACTTGATAAGATCAGTCACTTTTTGATAAAGTGAAATTGTTTTTATTTGAAAATTAGAAATTTGAAAATATATAAGAAAATAAAGTAAGGCTGTTTTTTTGTCATGGGAGTCATGCAGGGCATTTGTGAGCTTGTGTCTTGAGTTATCAAAATTGTGTGTGTGTCGCACTTAAGGTTTAATATGAGAGAAGTGATCAGATGGCAGGAAGTTGTGTTGTTGGAATTTAATGTGGCTGCTGAGGTGCAGATGAGTCACATGCCTTTCATACTACTATGTGTATGTGTGTATACATTAACTGGGGAGAACTACTCAGTAGCCCAGCAGCAATAAAAACAGACAGCTGGCAGATATTTCAGTCTTTTTAATGGCAAACATTTACAGTGTTTTCATCGCTGACTGTGCTGAGAGTAATGGCTCATATGGTTTGGAATAAAAAGGGGTGAGAGTGAGGTTAGGCAGGATACATCTATGTGGACAACCACAATGGCTACCAATCATGGAAAAGTCATTAGGTGTTCAGCTATGCATGTGTAGTTGGATGTGGCCTGAGTGTCAATGCCACCAATGTCCAAATTAGAATCTGAAAATGACTGAGTCTCTGTCTTGATACTGATGAGTGCATTCTTACAGGACTGGAAAGCAGAGGCAGGCCAGTGCAGGGGTGGAAGGCCTTGGTTGCTGTGGCGTCCAACGAGTGGCGATTCTGTTTCTTCCAACTGTTGCAGGGACGTAGAGGGGAGGGGATTTGAGGACGCTAGGGTGCAAAGATGAGAGAGATTAAGATGGCTTCCAAGTGGAGAGAAATAAGTCTGATATAAAAACTGAATGTTTTTCATGTGAGCTTTGTAACTATAAAGAATGCAATACATTTTCTTGATGAATAGATAAGAATTTATTAGAATGCATTTTCTAGTATAACTGCAAGCTTATTATTGAGCAATCACCAGTAAGCTTAGCATAAAGACCCTAACAGAGGGCTTTCCATTTATTATCACAATGTGTGAAACTACTAAATCTTTACTCATATGTTCAATGCACAATCTGAGGTAGATAATTGAAGGACCAAAAGCAGTTCTACTTAAAAAAAACCCTTACGAGGACAGTAGGAGATGGAGCCATGTCTGGACTGGATGAGCCTGGACCACACTTCCCGGGTGCCTGGTTCTCATCTTGGAAGGCAGGAGCCTCTGCTGGTGCACAGTTCTGCATCTGTAACTGAGGCTTGCTGCGGTCGTGGCTTCTGTTACACTTCATGGCTGGACTAGCATCTTCATAATTCAAGCTAAATATCTGTGAATTCCTTACACTGTTCTCAAGGCAAGTGGAGTTTGGGGGAGTTTCATGGCTGCATGGTGTCCTGACTCTGAAATTTTCCTGTGGGGAAACTCGTAAACGCTGGCCAGCCAGAGTGTGGGACTGGCCATTTAGTGAGGGATCTTCAAGTGTAAACTCAGCACCATTTTGGACCCGGGGAGAGTAGCATTCAGACCCCGGTCTGACTCTGGGCTTGTCTGTGCAAATGGGCATATTTGGGGCAGCGTTGTGCATGCTACCTCTCTGAGGTTTGTGGCTGGGTATATGGCCGTTGGTGTAGCCGTTGCTGGCAGTGTGTGATGCTTGTGGGATGTGTGTTGTGTGCGAGTATGTGCGAACTGTGTGAGTGACTGTTGTTGTGTGCATGTGATGCAGATGGCTGCCACTGCTGCTGTGCCTTGGGGACAAAGAAGGGACAGATAGTCTCTCCTGGATGAGCCTGGTAATGTCCTGCACAGCCTGAGCAATGATGGAGCTGTCTCTCTCCTTCTCCTTGTCTTCCTCTTTCTCTCTGTCTCTTTCCTCCTCTCTGTCTTTTGTCTCAGTCATTTTCAGCTTTCTGCAGACTGCAGGTTTAGGGGACAAACTCTCTCGTTTGACGAAAGAGGTTTCAGTCACAGGTGTGTTAAATGGGGCAGGCCACACACGTCCCACAGACTCAAAAGGTGGTGCCTCGGGCTCTTTGGTCTTACTGGTAGCTATGTCATCATGGTTGCTGCCCCACATGGCTTTTGGGGGGTTGTCAGAATCAAACAAGCCGGGAGGGAGTGGCGGTGCTGTTGGGTCACAGAAGTTGAGCCTTTGTGCAATGCGAGCAATAACTTCCTGTCTCTCCTGCAGCAAGGAGCCGATCAAAGGGTTTGTCTCGGCCATGGGCCGTCGTGGAGATGGGCAACGGGGTGGCTCGGCCATGGACAATTGTTTAAAAGCCCTCAGAGGCTCAGGGATGGGACTCTTTGACTTGTCATTGCTGTTGGGACTAGAACCATAGTCATCCACCTGCGATGGGTCAGATGAACCATTCAGGGTTGAGTACAACCACTTTCCTGATTTATTTGCAGAAAGAGAAGAGGGGGAGGGGGAGTGAGCACGAGATGGCATCGGGGAGTGGGAGGGCATCTGGAACAGTGGCGAGCCCTGGCACTGAGGGAGGTTGACCTGCGGAAGCTCTCCATTCTGGTATGTGTGGTTTTCACCAGGCTCCTGACTCTTCTTACTGAAAGGATTGTGAGGAAGGCTGTTAATGGGGATGCTGTTGATGGGTAGATTAGGGATGGGTAAACCATTGAGGAGAAGGCCCGACATGGAGTTGGAGCTCTTGCTGTACATGTTTGTGTTATGATGGAGGTTGTCTTTGCTGGGGTCCTGGTTCTTTTTGAGGGTGGGCAAGCCACCATGGCTGTTGAGGTTTGGGTTGAGACTCGGGGTCTTGCTGTAAAGTGGAGGCAGGCCGGTATGGATGCTGCAGGCCAGGGTAGGGTAAGTTGGTTGTCGTGGGAGTGACTGGACACGGACCTGCAGTGCAATACTGTGGGACACATTGGGGACAGGGAAAATGTGCTCTGATGGCGTTTGAGAAAACTGCCACAACAAATCTTCATCAGCAGCACTGATTCTGTTGGACAGAGAGTGAAATTCAATAAAGAAGAAACTGTTAACCTTCTTCAATTGTAGGATACCTGAAGAATAATCAAAGCTTTAAATGAATTTTTAAACTTAAGACGTAAAGTATTGAATCTTCCAAAAAATTCAACTTTGTGAAAGCATAAAAACAAGCTTCCCATTGCTTTAATAATTTAGTCAGACAGCATGACTGAAATGCTTTCAGCCAACTGGTGCCAGTGAGTGTTAAATCTGACCTGTACAGGATGTTTCTGGGGACGATGCCATGGGAGGCACTGAGCCAGGCGCTGAGCTGGGAAAAGAAGACGTAGGAACGAACAGCCAATAGCAAGGTTTTCTCCTCAATGAAACGATCACCGCTTCTATTAAAAACACAGATAAAAAGAGGTGAAAGTGTGCCACTATGTCAGGTTAATGAGAAACAGTTTTTTCCCCCACTCTAAAAGAGTGCTCAATGTTTGTACGTGTTAGTAGGAAAGTGGGCCAATCTGTCATACCAATTAACCCACTAGGTGCCAAATGGAATAGATAAAAATAAACATGTTCAAAATAGAATATATTTTTGAGTATCATTTTAATTTTTACTATTTTAGATTATTTGCTTAGTGTTTGTCATTAGTCCAGAAAAGTGTACAGCAATGAATAAATAGCATTTTTAGGAGTTTAGTTCAGTTTCCAGTTCTACTGTTTATATTTACTCATCAGCTCTAAAATAACACTGATTAGTTTTGCCTGTGAGAACTTGGTTCCTGATTGTTACTTTAACAGGTACCAACCACTTTTATATTGTTAAAGAAAATGTATTTTCTCCAATGCAGACACACATATTGTGGCAATAGCTATCCAGCTTCTCCTAGAGGGATTTTACCGCGCCACAAAAACTACTCAAACACCTCAAGAAACACGAGAAGACCCTGCCTCCTCAATCCCCAGTTCCTAATCAAATCAAACATCAGTGGATGGACAAGACCCCTTCATGGAGACGCCACCCTGCAGCCCATAAAACACAAGATCTTTCTGCCATCATAACAGTGGCTGATACTGCATGACAAAGTTAGATTGTTTATTTTCTCCCAGTCAGAGCTAATTTAGAGGGAGAAGGGGAATCTAAACAATACATGCTATGTGGTTTTCATTATGTGGCTCACTGGTGTACAGTTGCTCTAGATATTGTCATTTATTCTCTATATTGTTGCTCAGGGCTTGCATGCTACACCATGACACCATTACTCTGAGCAGTGTAAGTTATCAAATACTGTGGACTATCTTTATCTTTTCTGTTGCATTTATTTTAACCACGGTCTTCATCATTAGTAAAAAATTGGCACATTTTTTGCCATTACCATTATTAAACCTTCTTGAGTATACCCCACTATTAGATTTTGGGAGAAGTATAAAAAAAAGAAAATACTGCTGTGTTACAGTAGATGAAGACCTAATACCATGATGCCATACTATTAAGAGCCATGCTTACTTTAACAGAAATGTAATGTGTACCACAGCACAACTTAATTTACCGGTATATATATATATATATATATATATATATATATATATATATATATAAAAAAATAAAAGAGAGCTTCTTCAGTTTATCCAGATCAGCTGTCAAAAGGTTTCTGCTTGTAGAATTACTAGGACGCACTATTGCACCAAGCAGAACCTTTATTCTGAAATGTGAAGCACTAGTAAAGGAAGTGCTTTTGAATGTTCAGGCTGATGCAGGTCTTATAGCACAAAGCAGCAAAGTAGAGAAGCATTGAATAAAAGTAACCGGCAAATTGCGTCAGTTTCTGCACAGCTTGTGTACTTGGACTATTTTATCATGCCAGTCTTAAAAGATGATCTTACACTTCTCCAGAGTCACACCTTTCAGAGCTTTAAATATTAACAGCCTGCGTAAAACTACCCAAAACACAGTGCCCATTTTTGCTTTAGAACCAGAACCTTTTTCTCCATCACTTCCTGAAACTATGCAGACTGTGCATGCTTAGATTGCATGTTAAAAAAAGGACATTAAAATAAATTTGGATTAACGGTGACTGACAGCCCTTTATTAAACTTTAGATACAGATACCGTGTGTTTCTGACAAGTTTAACTACTTGTTTACTTGAAGTATATTTCCTTCCCTGTCCAAATGACTAATAAACTTACTTAAACTTGATCAACTCTGGGAGGTTTTCCTTTTTCAGTGCCCAAATACTCTTGCACAAGAAGTTCTTTGATCATAAAATTATATTGCATAACCAAATTACAATATCAAATTAAGAAGGTTATGTAAAAGCTCAAGCTGAGCAGAGAATAAAACAAAACAAATGATGATACTTAGTAAACTTGGTAATACAACATACTGAGTGTGTGCCATATTTGTGTTACTAAACACATTGTTGTTTCCATACATATTTCTGAAATAGCCAATATATACTAATGAAAAACAAACAAAAACAAAATCGACACAAACGTCTGTGTGTGTGTGTGTGTGTGTGTGTGTGTGTGTGTGTGTGTGTGTGTGTGTGTGTGTGTGGGCCTTACTGTCTTGGAACCGGCTGCAAGGTCCACCTCTCCAGCAGCAGAGCATCTTGTTTGATGACCGGGTCACTGATAGGGTCACTCGGGGGGCACTCGTCACCATAGCAACAGTCTGGAAGCAGCATAACCTCGATCATGATGGGGATGCTGTTCCTCCAAAGAAGGATTACTTCAGAGCGGGTTCTTCTTGCTTGCCGACACTGGACACACACACACACACACACACATCCCACAGACAAAGACAAGAGGTAGTGCTCATTTGTAAATGTCAACAACAGCTTGATATTCAGGGACAAAGCAAATACCATTGAAAGAGGGCTCAATTAAAGCTGAGCTAATGCTTACAAAACGTGTTTGTTCACATGTTTGTCCACATGTTCACAAAGATTTCAAAAGTTGGGAATTTTTTACATTACTCTTTCAATTGAAGGACCCTGTATGAAGTTTTTTAAACGAATTTTAATACATTTATATCAATGACAGAAAGTCTTATATTAACAGCTTAAATGTGGTTGAGAGAACTGTGTGTGTATACGTAAGTTTGTGTACATTGACATATGTGCAGGTGTGGTACCTGAGGCAGTTTGTCGCTGCATTCATGTTTGTGAAAAGGAGGCATGGCTGACTGGGCTGGCGGGCAATGCAACCCTTCAGTCCTGCCTTTCACAGAATATTCAGGCGTCCTTCCCTCTGTGATGAGCAAGGTCAGGAGCACCAGGAACTCTTCTGCATCATACTCAAAAAACTCCTCTGTTGAATCTAGACAAAGGAAAGAGCAGATGTTCAGGAAAAATAGAAAAACTAGAAACAAGGAAACAGTTGGAGGAGGACATTTATTATTTAATCCTGTGAAGGATTCTGGTGCAATAAAAATGTCCCAGTAACATTGGAATACGACTAGTATTGCACATCTTTGTTTAGGTTTTTGCAGGTTTGGGTCATTTAGCTGTGGCTCAATGAGTCTGCCTAGAAATGGGGTGTGGGGGAAGCGGTGGATGACACAACTTTTCCAGTTTAGCTGTTTCAAATAAGTATATTTAGACCTTCCCTGTCAGCTGAGCTGTGGGGTGAAGCTACACTGACTGTTCAGTGCCTAACATTAGAAGTACACAAACACACAAAAACAGAAGACAGACAGAATTGATGACAACACTATTCATAATCATTGCGTGATTCGTAACCACTTATTTACAAACAAAAACCTCAACTAGTCTTATGATAAATTAATGGAAGAACAGAAAAAACAAACAAAAGAAAGTGTGTCCTGCACCACTTTGTGCTTCACCAAGTTTGTGAGTGGAGTGTGGGTGGGGCTGACACACACACTGAATGTTCAGTTCACTATTTCACTGTACAGAACAGGCTATTCTCCTTCGACTTTGCTAAAATTAACAGCTATAGAGACACTAATGCTGCTGACAGGAGATAATCAACTTGCTGTCACACAAACTGAGTCACTCTTTGTTCATTCACAACACCTAGATTTATGACAGGTTGTATAGGATGCACGATCCAGTTAGCAAAATGTCAACAGCAAATGATACAAAAGTACCCTTTGCTTCTCCTTTCCTTAACTATTTTAGAAAGAAGCCCCAGAATGCCACAGGTTAGCAAAAGGAAACGTATATAAATGAATAAAAAGCAGTATTTCTCACAACAAACGCGTGTACAGAGGCTTTCTGTAACCTTTGACTGTCTAAATAATTTGATTTGGAATTAAATTAAACTCAGATCAAATTCAGACAAAAACCTTTCTTTTTTTTCACTCAAGTCTGCATAAGGACAAAAGCACATACACACATAGTACACACACCCCATTAGAGCTGTGTTTGCTAGCACAGAAACCCTGCGAGCTGGCTCTGCAGAAGTGTGTGTGCGTATCACAGTCAGCCAGCCGGTCACGCACATTCCTCTGAGGGAACTCCGCCTACATCCCTCTGAGCTGCTGCTGCACGTGAAGAGAGACGCAGTCCAATACATGAGGAAGAGGAGAGGGGAGGAGGGGGGACTCTGTTAGCCAGCTGTAGGCTAAATAAATGCAGGATGAAAGAAACAGAGAGAGAGAGGGAGAGAGAGGGCTATGTTCTGGGACAGTTCCCTTTTCTTTATGGACTGGAAATGGAAAGGTTTAAGGAAAGAAAGCAAGACTCCAGCAGTGAGTAGAGGAAAAAAATAAAGAAAAAAAACCTCAGCAAGACAGAAAGGAGTAATATGACAACAACGGTTAACATTCAAGGTCACGGCCCATCACCTTGACATGACTATTTGCTTGCACACACTGAATATAGTGTCCTCTGACAGGCTTATTTTCAGCTAAGGTTTCATGCTCCCAGTCTGTAATGGAAAAAGCTCTCAGTCCCGAGGCTATCAGGATTTGGGCTAAAGGTAAAGCTCTGTTACAGAGACTGGGGTCAAAGGGGAAAGGAAGCAGAGGCAAAAAGCCTCTGAGAGGTGGTATGCTAACCATATCCTCCAATGAAAAACACACACAGAGCCCCAATTCATGTGTGCGTAGTGGATGTGGGAATGAACCCATCAAGGGAAGGCATACCCTGGAGCACATACGTAAATGCTTATACCACACATGGCAAAGACATGCATGCTGGCCAATAAATAAAGATACATGGCTAACAATGACATGAATTGACAAAAACATACAAGTTCAGTGCAGGACAAAGAACTACTGATGGGGGTTTTATTAAGGGGCACAGCCTGGGTCTGCTAAGATCAGAGCAGTCATCATTCACAGCGCATACATACACCAACACAGAGACACGTCGTAAACTTAAGTTAGAAAAACATTTAGGTGCAGAAAAAATAGAGATGCAAAAAGAAAAACAACACATTTCCAGAATTGAGACCCAGGGTTAAAATTAGGGACTAGGGATGTGCCATTTTTTGGTTTCAAGGTATAACATGGTATGAAAAAGTTGCAGTGGGAATACCATTGTATACTGTGCCTGTGGAATGATGGTGTCATATAAATCACAGCGAGTGTGCTAGTTTGATGTACCTTAAGTTGTTTGCAGGTGCTGTAAGAGTGCATGGAAGCTCCCTCATGGTGTGCGAGTAGCAGAACAGGGGAAATGGCTCGGGAGGATGAACCTATTGAATTTCTCATTCCAATGGAAAAAATGAAATCAGCCGTATGGAAATACCGGAAAACCGTGGATGGTTTAGGAGACGTTCAACCAAAATAACTTTTTTTTAACCTGGAGATTTAAAAACTTAAAATATTTCAGAGCATAGTCATAATACCAATGTTTACTGTGAAATTGTGATTTCTTCAGAATTTCCTGTCAGCACATGTCTATACAAGACAACATTAATATAACTTTGCTATCTATTAACTCAGTGACTGCTGGCTATAGCAGAGAGCCCTGTGCTACCCTGTTTTGTAGCATTTTAGTTCAGCTTTCATGGTTGCAGAATGTTTTAAATGTGGAGGGCCGATTTAGTTGGGTGAACAGGTTGGGGCATCTTCGGGGAGTGCACATGGAGTGCATCAACGTGTTGGGTGAGCTCTGGAGAGTGCATTATGGGGACATTTTGATGTACGCGCTTGGCCAAATTTGGCCCTCTGAATGCAAGAAGTGCAAATGTCCAAAAGACATCTTTTACAGCCAACGAGTTAAATGATGATCTGTTGTGTAGAATCTGAGAATTTTGCAAAACAATTTGCATTTAATGTGATTTTTTACTCATTTTAAAAACAAGTATAAATATGAATGTAGAGACATCACTGGATGCAGTTTGGGAATATGCAGCACAGATGCACACTGCAGGAAGCCTTTTATTGGTTTACTGATCATTGAAATAATTAGGTAAATATCAGCTCCTGATGTTCAGTTATCTGTATAAAGAAACTTGGATAATCATCTCCAGAACTGGTCCTGATACATCTTACTCTGTAGTTTAGTCTCCAGCAGAAGTTTTTTCTTCTATCAAGTTATAATTATACAAACCAAAAACTACATCACTATCACAGTAGAGTGGGTTATTTCCTAACCAGCTAGTTAGTGGTTCAAATCCCGGCTCTGGCGTCCACATGTCGAAGTGTCCTTGAGCAAGACACTGAACCCCCAGTTGCTCCTGGTGCTGCATCACCGGTGTGTGAATGTGTGTGTGTGAGCGTATGGGTGAATGTGTCGAATAGTACCAAAGCGCTTTGAGTGCTATACAAGTTCAAGACCATTTACCATGCCAAAAGGTCTATCACCTAAATAATGTAGTGTTTTTTTTATATTAATCTGATCAAGAGGTTATATTTAGGAAACTTTATAACTGATGACATTAATTACCAAACATTAAGGCTGTAAATACAAATATTCAATCCCCTCTTTTCTCACTGACAACATATTCACAACTAGCTCTCTACCTCTTTAAATAAAACTTAGTCATTCATTTTATATATGCACACATGACTTGTATATTATGCAAAAATAATATCATTCAGTCTTTTCCCACTCGGTATCAGGATCATTTTCATTCAGAGAAGACCTATAGCCACTAGCACAGCTTGTGAAGTGCAAACTGAAAACATTTCATTGAGGAGACTAATCAGGTTTAGATCCAGTGCTTAGATAAGAAGCTTTGTTGATGAAACAGCATGTAATGGACTTAAACCAAAATACATAAACTCACAATGGAAAAAGTGCCCTCCCTCCCCCTCCGTCCTCCTCCATGTGCATGTGATCTCCCCTCCATCTCCAGTTAACGTGTGACGTCTATTATATAACAGGTCAGCTTAAGATTCAGGCATCATATTATTAGACCTGTGATCGCCTGCCACCCAGTACAGCTGGAGTCCTGCCTACAGATCAGCCGTTCAGCAAACACAATTGCTCACTCACAGACCTCTCAGCTGTCTCTGCATCCACAGGCCAGCAGATCAGTGAGGAATCATATGTGGGATGGAGAAGGGCCTCCAGGACAAGAGCAGAGAGGTCAACCTTAATAGCTAAAGCTTTCTGAGAAAACACACAGACAATCATGTTGATATGACTCAACATCTCCAAAAACTGTATAGGTAAATAAAGTAAAACACTTTTGCTGCATCTTTAACAAAAACACCACAATTCCTTTGTAGTACTACTTTAATATGGAAATTTGGTACATTTACAATCAATACTTATGAGTTTTTTTACAGCGAGATGGCTGAGAAGAGACAGGGAGATGAGAGAGATGCGTGCAATGAACACAGATAACATAACCTATTAATCCTAGCACTCACTAGACACAATCCCTTTTTACCCAAATAATAAGCTGCCATTCTTACCACACACACACACACACCCACACATGCACACACACACAAACCTTTAAGCACACATACTCACAGCTATTTTGAATGCAGAGCAAGAATCCATATGGCCACCACTCCCATCTTCCTCTGCTCCGCCAGTGCTCGGAGCTAATTGCCATTTCTAGAGAATCTTGTTTGAATTATAATTACTCCCATTAATTCCTAATCTCTACTACTTTTGTTTTAAGAAGCCAGTAAATCATTTCCATGGACCAAGATGACATATTTTTAAATGTTTGGCTTTGTGGGATTGCAAGTCCAACATACATACATGTTCAGTCTCTTTTCTTTTAGTGAAATACATCTAACAGCAACTACTTTATGCACGGTTTTAAAAAGAAAACAACACTGATTTCTGGAGCAAAATGGAGACTGTAGTCTCTGAGAAGGAGACACGTCACATCAGAATCTAAGTGGAAAAACAACACTGACAAGTTAGCTGAACTACTTGTTATGAGAGACTGATAGCCATTCACACAAAACTCAGAAGACAATATAATGAAAGACAGCATCCACATTTAAGAGGTCAGGATGAGACAGATAGAGACAGTCTGCAGAGTTGCTGGTGGAGACAAATTAGTTGGGTACATGCAGATAGGAGACAGGCACAGTTAGTTTAAAAAGGCAAACAGGAAGTCTTTAGTGAGCTTTCCACTTAACTTTATCAAGCACATTTCAGAGGAAAGGTTTGAAAGGCAACAGAGTGATGACATGTAAATAGATTCCTGTTAAAAAAAAACACACCTCTACTAATATCAACACATCCAAAGAAAGAATTCTGAAGAAATGATTTGGTGAAATAATGACTGCTTAACACTATGATGATAAACATATACATAAAAGACTAGATGGGACGTGGTGGAAAAACATCAACATTACTTACTTTAAACAAGACTAACTGCTCTGGTGGAGCTCAGTCATTTTTCTCATGAATAACTGATATAACGAAATTATCATTTATTCATTATACAACATATTAATTTTCTTAAGGAAATCAAGGCAGAAAAGACAAAAGATATTTACCATTTCTCAAATTTCAAATGCTAACTTTGTGCTTAAAACCTTTTGAGGTCCTGAGCTGAAATGTATAAGACCTTTGATTTCTTTGGGGGCCTGGAGCCTTTAGATAACCAGCCTGCTGAAAGGCTGTGTATTAAGGCAATTTCCTGGCAGCTTCAATGCAGCAGTGGTAGCAGTCTGCTGGGCTCACTGAGGTGTGTCAGCTTAACACACAATGATATCTAGCTCTCTCTGAATAGAGTCAGAGGTTCAACCTTCCTACAGATACATTCTGATCAGAACTGGCTGTTCTTCTCGGGAAACAACTCAAACTGAAGCCTGTTTTTGCACCTTGTGATGTCAAGTTATGCTCACTGAAAGATTACTTAAAGATGAGATTTTCTACATATTCTCTACCATATGTGATATCACTAACATATGTTAAACTAAAGCTAAATGTAGCTCAAAAATCATGTCATCTTGATTTCAAATTCATCATGTAATTGTTAGTCTATTGTAATTATCAGTTTGAATAACAGAGTAAAAAATAGATGACATAAATAAAAAATCATCTTGAATATTGTGGCAATTTTGGTTTTGGATATTCTATATTTGGAATTAAACATCTAATACATCTCAAGGGAGGCTCCTAAACCAAAAGAGCCTCTCAGTGCACTTCAGAATCTAACTGATGGAAACATCATCACAGTTCATATTGTTTTTTAGCACAGTTGTAGAAAAACTTCAGCTGTGTTTGGACTTAACTGTAAATGCAACATGTCAGGTTACAGTGGTTGAGAGACAAGTGGGGAGATCTGTAAGACAAACTGCTTGTTCTAAAACAATATAAAAATTATTTATAAAAAATCTGTTACTCTGAATCTTTGCTGAAAGGATAACCCTGTGTTACACACTGGAGGTTCAACTCCATCCTGACAACATGTTAGCTGGTCTGTGCAAAACCGAACAGTTTCAACAAGGATTTCCAGGATTTTGCAGTCTACCACATGAAACATGCATAATGCAGTTAAAATGAATATATACAAGGCAGAATGAGAGATTACACAGACAGTTATTCCACACTAAATCTCCTTGAGCAGCCCCCAGTGAGATAAATATAGCTACAACTCAGTAGATCTCATTTTATGTTTTTCTGATCCCAAAGTATAGGATGTCAGTCTCCTATTTGATGGCTTTCTGATATCTGTCGGCAACGCAAGTTTAAAAAAAGGTTTCAAGACTTCAGTACATGTAGTCCTAAATTATAGTAAGAGGAGATTTATCATTAGTGACAAACAACAGGAAAAGTTTCAAAAGCCAAATGTTTCCTACTAAAATGCAGGCATGCATAATATTGGCTGCTTATTTAAGCGCAGTACAGCTGCTAAGCGGAGCTAATGTTGTCATACAATTCAGGGCTCAGTCATAGCACAGCAAAATCATCAATATTTTGTGAAGAACCAGAAACTTCATAGCAGGTATGAGTCTTAGAAAGCTGTTTGGGGTATTCAGCTTTCCCAAACCCATGAAAACACATATTTCCATTCAAAGTATTTAAAATACAACGGGAGCAAAGCAGCTGGCAGCTTTGAAGTGTCAGCAGCTCTTGCAACTACATTTATGCCACTTTTGCAATTGTCTGCAGGGAAGTTTTTTTTTCTCCTCAATGACCAGATCAGCTTTACAGAAAGCTATATTTGGAGGCCAGATGGTATGCAGGACCAAGCAAACAGTATCTGTACCTTCTATACTCTGATGGTTTACAGCATTTAAACATTTGCGAAGAATCTACATATAGTGTGAGTGTTTTGTTTTATGTACTCTTTAGTGCAAAGACTACTGCTCTGTAAGATAATCTTGCAAACAAACCAAATATTCACTGTTATTACATGCTCATTCCAGATGTAGAAAACTCCTGATTCTATGAGATAAAAATGTTTATAGACTATGCTTTGAGAGTTGCATCTGATCATACATTCCTCTTCATCTCCTATAGCTTTAGAACTAAGTTTACACCACTTTGCTAATAACTGGCTGATTAGTCCAGCTGTGTTCTGTAAGTGCTGGTTCCATGGTTCCTCATACTAATAATACTCCAATGCACTTTAAAGCAGATTTGATAAAATCCCAAGTGAGTCCAAAGGGCAGTTTAATTTTTTAAGTAATTACCCACTGAGCTCTTTATTCTTCCACCATATCATAAAGTTCACATGAGCGCAACTTACTAGGTTTTTTCTTTTCTTTGGAGTTTTGCAATACTTAAACGGTAACATGCTAACCCTGTAACTTTTCCTGATACGCCAGAAAACTGAACAATTTAGTTTTATACTGACATTTTTCAAAAGCTTTGAATTATGTGAATGCAAACAAAATAAAAAGTATTTATTATATTTATTTATAACCACTGTAACTTCTGAGGAAACTTGGAAAAATATTGGAAAAGTGGAGGTGAAGTGTCTTGGAGCCACAATGCTCAAACACACATAAAAAGTTGTCAAATCTTTTCAGCCTCTTCATTTTGGTAATCAAAAGCATGCAAAACTATTGAATTATCATTTTTGACAGGACCAAGAAGTCTTGTCTATTTCTGTAGTCAGTAATGATGTAACCATGACAACAAGTGTATTGTATGGTGTCCTCAGCTTCACATATTGAAAATATTTAAAGCAAACAAGTGCTGTCCACTGGATTGGATCAATGTTAAAGCAGGCACTGACACAAACATATTTTTTTCATGAGAAAAAGGGTCAACTGTGAAAAGTAAGAAATTTGATTTCTAAATATGATCTTTATTACTTTCACTAGCTTAAGATCATCTGAAACTCAGTGAGCGGTGTCAGAGACGAACAACTACAGCTTTTCTAACACAAAATTCCAACATAAAAAAGGCGTTGCAGTAAAGGAAAGAGATATATGACCTCAGTCTTTTCCCTCTGGCTTACCGACTTGGGATGGGAGGAGAGAAGTGATCACAACCAGGGAAAAACAAGTGTTGCCAAGACAACACAGTTATTGTGTTAAACCTTGTCATGATGATTGAAAAGTGTCTATGAAGGAATGAGCTAACCCAACATGCATTATGTAAGTGACAATGAGATTCAACTTGATGTGACTGTTAAAGTTCCTGTAGTGTTTAGGAGTGGGAAGTGATGTGTACTGGGTTTATACACATGACTGTACAAGATATTGGTTGTATCAAGCAAACTTTATCTATAGAGCACTCTACCATACATACAATGCAACTTAAAGTGCTTTACATTAAAAACGTAAAACAAAGACATTAACATACCTGCAGAAATGCAACACAACACACTTACATTCATAGACGTCCATGTACATAAAACAATGTCTCAGAGTGCTATCCTAACTCTCCCCATTCACTTTAGGAAAACCAATGTTAAATGGACAATAATCTTAAGAACCAAAATAATATAGAAATAAATAAAATAAAAAATAAAACACAAATAACTAAAATACAGTTAAATGAAGGTAAAGAATAAGACTATAAAATTGTGGTTATAATAAAAATAAATTAAAAGCGTCCCTAAAAAGAAAGTCTTAATTTCTCTATTAAAATGATCAACACTGCCAGCTGCCCTCAGGCTGTTCTACGGGTGAGAAACAATTTGTGACAGTCAAGTCCATAAACATAGGGACATTGGCATAGTACTCATCTTTTGGACTTAATATGAGCTCTTTGTCTGGTTTTTGTCAGCCGTTGAGCAGCTGTGTTGTGTATAAGTTGCTGTGGGTTCAAAGTCTTTTTAGAAAAACTAGAAAGAAGAGCATTACAGTAATCAATCCTACAGGTGATAAAAGAATGGATCAATATCTGCATCAGCTTAAGAGAGGAGGTGTCACAATCTACAAAGATTCTTTAGATGAAACAACCCCATCTTTGTGGTGTTAATAATGTGAGATGTAAAACTCAGGTTAGAGTAAAAAATTACTCCAAGGTTCTTCAGCTGAGTTAAAAGAAAGCAATTTAAGCTCTAAAATTAGTTCCTTTCTGTGTGCTTCTGGATCAATGACTAAAACTTTTTTTGTCTTGGTTGAGCTGAAGGATGTTTTCTGCCATCTATGGCCTGATATCTAAAATACAATTAAAAAAAAGTCATCTACAGAGGTGGTTTCACAAGGATACATGGCGTTATAAATATGTGTGTCATCAGCATAACCATAATAATAAATAAGTTTATACCATGTCTCTTGATAATATCTTCAAGGGGCAGCATGTAAGTGTTGTGGAACAATGTATAAAGTGTCATGTAGATCTTGATTCATCTATGTTGATAAAAATAAAATAAAATAAAATAGTATCAGACCAGCTTGGCTCTGGAGTCAGTTCAAAAGTATGACGTGCTCCTCAGTATCAAAAGCAGCACTAAGTTCAAAGGTCGGTCTGATGTCACTGACCAATGCTGTCTCCGTCCTCATAGATACTATTGTTTTTCATTAAATCATTCATTTGGTTAAAAACAAGCTTTTCTAAAATGTTGCTTACAAAATGGTAAATTGGATACAGTTCTGCAACTGTTAAGATCAGAGGCATCAACATTTATTCTCGAGTGGGCCAAACCACAGCAGATTTATACCCTGCTGGGAAGGCACCAGTCTGAGGAGAGCAATTCACAATGTTGAGGATGATAGCCTCAACATTTAACTAAACCTGTCTTTTAGATCCCATAGCCACATCTTTTGTTAAAAAAAGTTTTTGCCTGGGTAATAACTTTAACCGTTTCTGCATCAATATTCTAACACTATACAATATCCTTGTATTTTATATAAAAATGTCTTGTTTGTATTAAGTTGTTTACATGCTTTTGAATTATTTGTGTGTCAGGCTCTGTATGTGTCACTCTTGTATTCGTAGCATGAGAGAGCTTTTGTTTTCCATCTCTGGAAAAACAGCAGAGGGTCCATGGTTGCTTCAATTGTAATAACAGGATCAGCTGTGGTCCCAGTGTTTTTATAGCATGAGTAACACTGCACAGCCACATAACCTTTCCTGTTTTTGTCTACCTTGTTTACAAAGTTAGAGGTGATTCTAAAAGAAACTGCTTTACCTAAAACATGTTTGTTTTAAGTTACATAATAACAGACCAATGAGCCCCATTGTAATTCATTTTACTGTTACTCTAGCCATCAGCATATCTCCCAGTAAACTATGAACTTTGTCTATTAACTTCAAAAAGTTTGTTTAGCATCTTGGTAAAAGATTTTTTCTCTGGTTAAAACTTTCCAAGTTTCCTCCCACATGATTAGCTAAATGTTATGTGAAAACTATGTACTCAGTGTTTATCTGTCCCACTCCCACTCTGCAACACAAAGGGGCAGATTCACAGCAGACATAGCAACAGGTCCTGATTGGCTGAGGGGAGTCAGTACAGTTCCAGCTCAGAAGAATCCCTCTTCTGTTTTATAAACTCAGCTGCCATTCTTCTCACAGCAAACAAACACACACTCGACCCAGACTGACACACCACCTTGACCTTTCTCTCACACTCATCATTTTCAGCCATAAACTCAGCTGTTATTTAGGCGCTGAGCAACTCACATACTGCTGAAGTACCATGATAAACAAATTATGAAAAAAAGAAAACAAAACAAAGTCATGTTTAGGCAGATGTTGGCACACAGCAAACTTTAACAAACAAACAAACAATAACTTCAATTAACAAAGGACTTCTTACTGGGACTTGATTTTCAGAGGATCGATTTAACAAGTTTATCAACCTCGGCTTCTTAGACTAGTTTATGGAAATCTCCACAAAACAACAGAAATGATTTGATCATATTATACCACCCGTATGAAGTTTAGTTGGAGAGCAAGATCCAGTGTATAATATCTACAGATGAGTATACACAACAAACTAGCGGGTTGGCATGTAGCCTTTGTATACATCTGGGATTTCCAGTTATCCCAGTTATTGTTCAAGAACTGATGTCCTGCAGGTTTTCAGTATTTCCCGGCTCCATTGCACCAGACTTTAATGAAATCGGATCCAGCAGCTATTAAGTTATACATTAAAAATGACTGATTTGAGCCAAGTGTGTTGGAACAGGGAAACAAACATTTGGCTGAACACTCATGATTAACGTGTTTCAATCAGGTAAAGTTATACTCTGGATCTACTTTGTTGTTTGTTTGTTTTTTTAAAAACATATTTATATTTTAAATGGAACTATTCTATACTGGAGTAACCTAATGAACTTTATTTTTGTGTAAAAATTTTGCTGCAACGCTTCATGTATCAAACTTTAGAAAACCGCTGTCAGACAAATCGAATTTAAATCACTTTCTTACAGTATTAGGCAAGCCATGTATGATGAAAGACACAGCAACAATGATAGTCTGTCAGCGTTAGATAAGTGTAGCTCATGGAGGAAAATTTAAATCCAACAAAACTCAGCTGATCAGTCATTAACAGGACTGAGACTGTAGAGACTGGTAAAGTCGGCTTCTAAAGTATTTACTGAACAGATGGGAAATGGGATATACTTCCTCTGATACCAACCACAAAAGGTATAAACTAATGCCCTGATCCTGCAGCAACAATGGCCATGTGTACATGACAGTTTATTACCTCTTTAATTCCAAATAAAAGTTCAAACTGCTTTAAAGAGATTAAAAATAATCATGTAAAACACGTAATTCTGTAAGAAAATGACAATTCGCAATTAAACTCAATTCTGAAGTATATCATAAAAAGTATACGTTGATTTCATTCATTCTGTGCACTCTAACTTTCTCTAACATTCGTTACCTTTTCCTGCCGCGATGACGCACACGTGCAGTTTTCTGCTTCGTCTTTTATATTCTATTTTTCTTTTCCTTCTCAGCTGCAGAAAAAAGTGAAGTAGTATGTTCCTGTTGAGCTAGTACTTCAAAAATATAATCAAAATCTAAGCTAAAACTATACTTATGTGGTTTCTATGTCATAAATAAATGCAGAGAAGCAGGAAGTGTCTTGTTTATTTCCGGTACATGTATGTGCGTCACATCCGTCGTCAGCGGAATTAAGAGAAGGCGAATAAACGTGTTTCCATGTAAACCTTGAATTGGAATTAATATTTGCATGTAAACCTAAGGAAGAATATTTAATTTGGAATAATTTAACTCCAAATGATTCATTATAAATGAAAAACTCCATGTAACCATACATATTCTGAGTTAGGAAAGAGATTCAGCATCTTCTTTTTATCTTCAACACCCATAGCAACCAAAGGCCTTGAGTGAGGTACTTAAACCCATTATCATTCAAATGAGCTGATCTAAGGGTTAAATGTAGACACCTGGTTACGGACAACTTCGAGGTATATTGAAAGCAGCAAGATAGGCAAAACATTAAACAAAAAAAGGCTAAAAACTCACTAACAAAATGAGCTGCGGCGTGAGAAGGGAACAAAAGATATAACATCTAACAATAACAATTGTTCATAACAATTCATAACACCCCCTTTCCTAATACTAATCTATCCTAAAATGCCAGTAACATTATCTTCATAGGTTTAGTGTGCCCTCCACAGGAGCTCCTTTTGGCCTTATTTGCACATATTGGAGCCGAGCCCCCAAAAGCCTCTGTTATCCAAGCAAGAGTGGTTCTTTACAAAGTCATTGTCCATCTAATGCCCGTTATATAAGATGGACTGGAGTGGATTGAGTACAGCGGTACTAGACTAGGTGGGCAAAGTGAGAATTACATAGCCCCAGTGAAGCAAAGTATTTTGCAAACTTGCAAAAACAATCATTTATAATATATACAGTCAAATGTGAGATTCTACTTTCTATGTTTCATCTTTTTTTCTTTTATAAATGCAGTTGAAGAAAAATGCTTGTCTAGCATTTCTAGCAAAGAGGGCAAAAACATATTTATACCAATTTAAAAAAAAAGTTTTAAAAGACTACCCTGATTTTATATTGCCCCACTTAGCTGCAGTATTTTAAAATTTCAGCAACCAGCCTGGTGGTAACCAGAAGACACCAGGGCAGTAGGACAGACCAGTCTGTAATCAGAGCCACCTTCTCCAACATGAATGCACAATCTTTTGACCTATCTGTTGCTTTAGATGCCATTTTCTAGAAGGAGAGAGTGCAAACTGAGCAACTTGAGCTGCATAAATGCTGAATGAAAAGTGTGTCAGCTGAGAAAGAGGCAGGCTGACTTGGTTGGTGAATGCTTTAAGCAGCAAAGAAAACTAGATAAATACTTTGATTTGGCAACAGAAAGCCTCCACTTTGTTCTTGGCAGAAAAGTACAGAATGATTAATCCGATATAAGTGGACTGGGTTACAGCTCCTGTAACATGTTCAGCATTTACTAACTGTATTTGATCTTATTAGAAATTAAAATCTAGCAACAAGAAATCAGATGAAAAAAGGTAAAAGGATAAAGAAAATCAAAATACAAAACACAAAGTCTGATTAACTGGACAAACTGTCAGCTGGTTTGATGAGAGGATAAAGCAATGCTGGGGATGATAAGGGAATTGTCTCACTCAATACTAAGCACAGATGTTGGCTTGAAAGAGTCCGGATGAGACAATGGAGAGAGGGAAATGGGATAGATGTGATGAGTCTGAAATTAACTTAACTCCAAACAACTGTTAATAAGCCACGTGCCTCCTCAATGAGCCCCAAGCTGCCTCAGTGATATTGTAACAACTATTACACTACTTTTAAAGAATATATCCCATTTATGTGAGAATATTCATAGTCACACAGGTTAATTTGTTTAAGAGTTTCATTAATACTAGCAGTACCTTGCACTAAGGACAAACAGAATCCTCATTTTTTATTCAGTGTTATCGGTGTTCATAGCTTGTCTGACATTTAAAGTCAACATCATGGCTTGCCATCTTTTAGGACAACAGCAGCACACTGTCAACATGAGAATACAGACACAGAATGGGAGGCGTGAGGTGTGTGGACCTGATTAAAGTGTCGTCAGCATAACAGTATTTGTAATAGAAGATGTGTGGTGTCTGGTAGCAGACCTTAAAACCCTCTTTAGAGTCAAGCTACACTGTCAAGCCTACAATATTAACAACTTGTAAGAAAATCACTGACATATGGCCCATTCTTTACATAATCAAACACTGCCGGGAGCTTAAAACCCTTTTATGTAGGAGTTTCATATGCACAGATTGTGTATTTATCTGGAGACTGTAAGTCGTTAAGAGAACAGCACATCAGCCACACTTACCATTTTAGTCAGATGCACATGATGCATGATACAGAGGTGACTAGGACTGACATCTGAAAGAAAGCATCATATTGAGAAGCAAATGACTAATAACACTATTGAACTGGTTCTCAATAAGGATGCCACCTTTCTAGACTTAGTATCATGTGAAAGATCAACACCAAATACACTGTATGTCAGTAAAATCTCTGTTCATGCGAATATTCAAAGAAATTCCCCAGAACTTATTCCATTAATTTGTTTTAGATGGAAAGGCGAGCCAGTTCCATTTCCAATATGTTTCTAGATCTTATCAGTTGTAGGTGCTACGTGCTGGGGTGTAACAGTAGTTGTCATCTATTTGAAGCTAGAAGCTGGAATAAGTAAAAGGAGATCAATGGAGATGTAGGGACAAAAAAAGGGGACATTTTCATTGCTACAGATGTTTCTTAGTGGCAATCATCTTAAGATATTCATATCTAAACAGTATTAAGAACACAAAACTGTCATTTTATTTTCTCAGACAATTATGTAGAAACATGTAAAAACTGCTTAAAACATTTATGAAAAGCACAAGAGCCCATGCTCTTTTCATTATGTGCTCTGTGCAAACCATGCTTGTCCACAAAAATCACAGCTTAACGCCAATCTTGTTACGTCACATCAGAAATTTAAGTACTCAGTACTCTGCGAGTACAAGGACGGGTTGAGAACAGAATACAACTGAAATTGTTCATGGAGAAATAGTTGGTACCACATTAAAGCACGATTTGCATGTTGCACTTGCCCTAACGAGTCTGTTTTGCATCAACCTAAAGTCTTCTATTAAAGGAAAAGGATGTTATTTTGTTTAACTCATTCAGACTTTAACAGCTAAAATAGGAAGTTATTTGAGCATGCCTGACAGGAATAAGGACATGACAACTGTGCAGTGGGACAAAGAGACAGACATCATCCCCAGCCTCACCACCCCCACCAAGAAAAATCACCAGGCCCAGATGGCTCTTCCTGTTCCTGTGGTGCTTACTGCTGGTTGGCTGGGAGGAGCTACAGGGCGGGAGGATGTGAACTGTAATGACATCACTGGCTGGCTTGGTGAAACTCTGGCAGCAGAAATATGAGCCATGTTGCTATTTAGAACTTGAGCCAGTCCAGCACCAAGTGTGGACCATGTTATTTTTGTCTGCCTATCTAGTGGGTTAATAGTGAGATTTAATAAATAGTAGCTGTGCTAAAAGAGTCCACTTGCTCTTATATGTGCATGTAAACAAGTGTGCCTGCTATGGTATACATTTTGTGACCTTACATAAAATGTTTCAGAATTATATAAGCGCACTACTACACTGGGAGAACTGGCTCCCTAATCTCATGCAGCAGCAAGACTAGCCTACTTACCATCTATCCTGTCACAACAGTATTGATTTAGGCTGATTACTTGCAAAGACAGGATAGTAATTCATACTTAAAGGCCCACACACTATTGATATTCATTGAGAAAAGGCAGATCTGAATCTGACTGTACAATAGGGAGTCCAATATTAATATTCAGTAGACCTTGGTTAGCAAATGCTACCCTAAGGGGGCAACATGGAGATGCATTTATCTTGATTTAAACTAGTTGATAAGATTAATAGTACCCATCTGTCTGTGTAAGGAGAAATATCTTGAAATGAGAGAAAATGAACCTTTGGAATATCTGACATAAATAACTAAATGCATTTTTGGGTTTGTTTTGGACAGTTACCACTTAACATATAACAAGGTGCATCTAAGCAATCAGAGCGATGATGACGTGTGAAGACTACAGGGAGAGAGAGTAAATTAATAAATGACTCCACATGAAAAAGGTGAAAGAGACAGATGGACTCCAACTGTGTGAGCAGAGTAAAACAAAGGAAAACACCTGTTGTGGCAGCCTCTTGCTGAGTAAAGACAAAGACAAAAGGTGGCTGGACAGGTGCTACAAGGGACAACAGTGAGTGCTGCTCTATGTTATCTGGGTCTCTTGTCAGTGAGAGTATATACTCTGATCTGCTGGCAAGTGTCTGGGACATCTCAGGGCAGCTGTAATCTGGCTGAACAACAGCACGCCAGAGGGAGGGCAGCGGTATAAGTTGGGCGAGTGGGGGAGGTGGATTTGTGTTCAAACTCTCCTTCAAGGACTAATGGCTTCAAGCAGGAAGCCGTGCTTTACATTACAGAGAGCAGGAACACACAAGTGAGGTTTGCCAGCTCACTCAGTCTCTCCAACATGACTAGATCTGAGATCATCTTAGTGTATACCGCTGAAAGTGTGAAAAGGGGAGGGAAAGAGAGCCATGATTCATGTCAG
Source organism: Pseudomugil gertrudae (assembly GCA_037177535.1). Taxonomy (NCBI): domain Eukaryota; kingdom Metazoa; phylum Chordata; class Actinopteri; order Atheriniformes; family Pseudomugilidae; genus Pseudomugil; species Pseudomugil gertrudae. The sequence continues at coordinate 22,297,818 of JBAMHV010000001.1, forward strand.
AAACAAGGTAGAACCCAGTCACCGTTCTTACATTTTCCATTATGATGTCAGTTTCTTTCATCTGGTTGTGAAAAGGTTAATAGCTGAGCACAAACAGGGTGATTTTATAGTGTAAACCATTTCAGAGTAGTTTTAAATCAAGCCATGTGTGGAGTCAACACAAAAACAAAACTATGTCTTTATGAATACAAATAAAAACAACTTTAGCTTAAACAGCCTGACACCAAATACAACAAGCTATTTTTCCTCAATTGGTGTAAAACAGGTCCAGAATTTTCCATAGCTGCTCTTTATGAGACCTGTAAAAGCTGTCGGTGGAGCCACATGGTTCAGCAGTACAGTGCTTATTAGGGCCAACTGCAATCTGTTGCAAACTCGCTCTCTGACACACTCGCTTTCTTCTCACACCATCATACACTTGCTTGCAAGCACACACACAAACACACACAGATACTGTCTTGACTCATAGCTAAACTCACAGAAAAACAAGGGGGTCAGATGACACTGGTTAGGCCCCTGAGCAGAACATAAGTGCTTCTTTTTCTACCTTTACAACAAAAGTGTGGTTCACCAGATGCTCCAAAGAGATGATGCATAAACTTGGAAAAAAAAACACTCCCTATTAAAAGTTTTTACACCGTGTTGTCATTAGGGACTGAAGCTTCTCTCTTAGAAAAAAAGCCAGGATTACCCAAGTGAAAAATACACTTGTCCTATTATTAAAGAATCTTAAATAAACAGTCTTTTACAGAAATGTCCAACAAAATCACACTTAATATGAAGAGGTCCATCCACCTGATGTAAGAGCCAGCTTATTTAGTTTAAAATAGATAAAAATGAAAATCTGGTATGTTACATTGTACTTTGAATCATTTTCACTCGTGAAACAAGGAAAAAGTTAAATAAAATTGAGTTTTTATACTTATATGATCACTTTGTCAAACAAGTTCATCGTTTTTAATTTAACAGGAGTGTCTTCTAAGGGATTTTGTGTATTTTTTGTATAACATTGTGATTTATATTAACTGTCCCAGTCACATGCCTGGACTTATTTAGTTTTTATCCCCTTAAACACAAAACTGGGCACTCCAGCTGCAAAACGTTTCCTGTTTTCTCTGTGGACAAATCAACTTTTCAAGCTAATAAATGACTGCCAAAACTAGGACTGCTAATGAGCAATCTGGTTTCTCCACCTGGGGGAACATTACTGCATGTTCCACCCAGTGACTCTCTGTCTAACAGGTTGGAACTGGTCAATAGTAGCTTCCACCTGCTGACAGGGTCCAACGAAACTTCTAAATTTGAAGATGTAAGTAAGTGAACCTAAAATTACAATAACCGATAAAGAGTAAAGAACAGATGCATAGCAGTCATGTGTCTCCAATCAAAGATCTTAATCTTTTGGGTATGAAAAAGCAGGAAACCCCACCTTTTGTAAATCAATAACCATATTTCATTAAATGTTACTGTGTTCTCAACTTTGATCTGTGACACCCTACAGTCTGAGTAAAAACAACAAAACAAATAAGCCATGGTAGGGCAGGGGTTACAATCTTGTTTCCATATGGGACACATGATTACTGAGGAGTCTAATTATCAGGGTACCGTTTTAAAGGAAGCGCCGACTCAGACCAGTCAGCAACCAGACTGCAGTTTCGTAACATGTAAACAGACAAGACTACTGCTGATTGACTACAACTAATCTGATCATGACTGCACACACTGGCCTGTCACCGCTTCCAAGTATGGTGCTATTCTGGTGTTGAGTGAATCAAGTGGACATCCCCTTTATCACCAACAATCATGCACACACTGCAGAGGTTATACAACAATGGAGTTTATACAAAACTAGTATTTATTGGCAGAGCTGTACAAACTAAGATATTGTGAAACTTAGGCAACAATAACATTTGCATCAATACACAAACAAGCAAGGTCATCTTCTCATCCATGTTTTACCTTTTGCTGCAGATACACTAAGATGTAAGCAGGTTGCAGAGCATAAGGCACAAGCCTTATTTCCACAACAGGGTGGGTGTCAGGAACATTTTTCAGCAGCCCTGAGCAAGACACTATCAAACATAAGCTCCTTGAAAAGGGAACAGTATTTGGCAGGCAAGCAGACTGCAGATTATATATCGATGAGGACAAGAAAAGGGGGGATGAAACAGCTGATATCCGTGTCAACAATTAAAAACTAGAGCACCCAATGAAGTGTGTTGTATATGCATGTCCTCATTTACTCGGGTCAGGCTTTGTTAATTCATATAACCAGTGACCAGCTGTTACATAATTCTCTGGCCTGATTCTTTTCCCAGGGGAATAGGTACAGTCACTCATCTAAAGCTGGATATGTACAGCTTGCCCACACATATCACCACCCTAGCTGAGTCTAGTGTGTTTCAGGTTGCCCACATACCTCGCTCGGGCTTCATGTTGTCCAGTGTCATCTGGTTGCCTGCAGGATCTTCTCTTTTTCTCTCACACACAGTCTTAACAGCAACACAACGGTGTCTGGACCCCCCCTCCAAACCCTCTGTGACCGAGACCTGCTGTATTAGCTAAGATATCAGCTGTAAAGCCTGTGTGTTGGTGCCAGGTGCCCCTATCCAACAACAAAGCATTGCTTTGTTAGCATGCTCCTGTACGCTTCCATCGCACTGTATTGTCCAACTAACACAAAGACAGCTGATAGCGAATGCCAGTTGCTCCTAGCGTTTGGAAACGGAGTTGTCAATCTGCTTGCTAGCGAGTGAAAAATCTGTTTACTAGTTATTTAACTAGCAAGCGGGTTATTCCAAATTCCACCAGCTGAACCGTAGTTAAGCCGCGATTCATTTCTGTGTCTCCGTTGACCAACGTTGGTTTTCCGCAACGACACCACCGGAAAAGCGGCTTTGCTAACTCGACAGTACTAGCAAAGTCGACCAACTAATCTTGTAACTGTATTGTTAAGCATTTGGTGGTACACGACTGCCTCCGAAACATCCCAACCCCGGAGTAACCCAGCTCAGCTACAAACACCGATGACTGGCGGTGTCGGTATAAAATATTTTGGGGAAAGACGACAACATTTTCAGCGTCTCTTTCGTCTCGCGGAATGATGTCAAGCTGATTTGATCCACTTTCTATCCACCCGTAAAGGTCGAGCCGTCGCCATCTACTTAGCGTTAGAAACGCCCCTTGTACTGACTTCCTTTGTGATCTTCATTAAAACTTTTCAACAACAAACAGCCCGACCACTACCGAACGCTTTACCAAATAACTGCAACGTCCGTCGCGAGCGTTACCGAGCAGCACCTGTTATGTTAGAGCAGAAAAGCCACTACAGAGTTAAAACTCGATGACTAGTTCCCCACTGATACTATTTAGCTAAAAACATGATAAAGTAACAGTGAGCCCAACTAGTCGTGATGCTACAGTCTGCCTCCCCTCCTCACTTCCCTCCTGCAGCTTGTCAAAACAGATCAGTGCAGCTCCAGTCACGTGTCCCAACAACAGCCCCACTCGTCACTTCCCTCTCGGACCAGCCTCGCCTGAACTTGCAGCCATAGCAACCACCAACTTAGAAGTAGTTCCAAAACTTGTAAGAAATAGCCACAGTGTCTGCTGAGAGCAGATTTAGGAATTAAACCTGGCCATATGCTACTGCTTTTTATTTTTGTTCAGTTAAACTGATATCAATAGACGTCTGCGCGAGGAAGGCGACAACAGAGATGGGCCACTAGCTGTAAGCTGATTGGTCAGTGGAATTCTAGTTGCGCGTTCACGTGCTCACGTGAAGGTTAGTCTTTTTCCGTCGTGAACATTTTGTTCCGGCTTACTTGGCTTAATAACAACATTAATTTAGGGCGATGCGTCCACACTGTACCGATGCTTTAAATAAAGTACTTACTAACCAAAAGACTTTAAAATTAGAAAAAATACATTTGTTATTATTGTGATTCGTACAATAAACAAAAGCTCCATTGTATGTCACAACTTATACTATCTAGAGACAGTCTTTAATGAATAAATTATGTATTTCTGTTATTTGGTCGTTAAAAATAACACGGACTGTTTATGAATGGCACGTGATGACCTATACAAAACGCCACATCAAAAACACAAAGACAAGACTACATAATTAAAATTCACATCTGTAGTGCTTATGACTACAAAGAGAGGAAGCTTATGACAGCTGATTCAGATGAATAGAGTTTTACATTTATTTTCTGTATCACTTTTTAAAATTCAATTAAAGATGTTTTTCTAACATCTGTGAACATTTAATGAGCTAGTTATTGCCTCTCTGTTTATTTAAAGTCTGCCAAATCATAAATAGGTTAAGATTTGCTTTCCTGCATCATAAGCAAGTAACCTGGTGAATGTGGGTCATAAACTCCAGAAAAATAAAAACACATACCACTTCAGTGTTATCTAACAGAAGAGCAAAGTTTGCAAATTTGTAAGGGTCAAACTAAATATTGATTGTGGTGAATCAAACATAACTTAATCCTGCATCCATGATAGCCTACATAGCAGGTTTAAAGGAGGACACTGACCTCTCAGTGGTTAAAGATATCTTTGTCTGCCTCTAAATGATTAAATTAGATAACATAAAGCTAAAAATCTTTAACAGTGTTTAAGATATAAAAGCTGTGGAGCTTTTAAATGCAACTACATGCACAAACTGTGAATACAACAATAAAACAAACAGTTGTGTTACTTTTCACTCATAAATAAAAGTAAAAAAGCATTAAAAGTCTATTAAAGAATAGACTGTCATGAATAAATATCTCCAAATAGGTCAGATATAAAGTCAGTAAATGCAAGATAATGTTTTTTTGATAAAGCTCTGACCATTCCCATACCTACTCTAAGGGATTATAAAAACATTTCCAAATTCATGCAAATCTCACCTGTATTTCAGATTCCTGCTACAAACCTGTTTATAACCTAAATCCATTGTAAACAAATAACATTTTCAGTTTCATGCTTGATTCCCTGGCTTCTGAAATACAGACAAACAACTGTTTAAATTATTTTAATTGTAATAATTGTTTGTAAATCTTTATCATCTTTACATTCGGTTATGAATCCTGGTTGTGTTTAGTAAAATACATCACACAGCTCCACTGAGTGGCTGGATGAGGGTAATGCAACAACTAAAAACAGTAACTATACTAAAATTGATTACAATCCTATCTAAGCTGCAGACATGGCTGAGGAAAATAACTGAAATTGAGGCACAGTTTTGGTTATAAAGCAAAAATACAACTTGCAGAATTAATTTAACCAAACTGCATTGTAGAAATGTTTAGCAACTCCTGAGTGTTTGAGGAATGAACCAGATCAGTAAATAATGTGTGGGCCACTGAAATATTTTGTAAAAGAAAAAATAATCTTTTATGCTGTTCTTCAAAAGTAAGACTTTATCATTAAATTGAATGTTCTTTTCCACATATATAAAGATCAGAATAACTATATTTTAGTCTTGACTTGTGATTAATTTAAACACTTGAATTTCTTCTCTGAAATAAGAACTCTTATTCTCTGGTTTTGTTTTGGAGCACAAATCAGTAAGTTTTAAAGATAAAGACCATTGAAGTCCTGTGACTAGTGACTAGTCACCCCCTGTACTCTAGAAACTAAATGGCTGGATGACTCCTGTAGCTCTGACAGTATTGATGGCAAAAGCCTTCAAATGATAGTGTGAAGCTGCTTGTCTTTTAGGTCCCTGTTAAAGCCAGTCATAAGTCTGCATGCCTTATCCCCTCATCTTCCTGATTTTTATAGGAAGGTGATTTAATTGTCCTGTCTGACAAGAATGTGATATAAAACATACACAATAAAAGAAAATAATAAGAATATAATAAGAGACAAGCCTCAGAAGCTGCAAATACCAACAGTTTATTTTCTACCTTTTGTGACTACAGAAATGTTAAAACATTTGAACACTGAAAAAAGCTTGATGACATCATCACTTGCTTCTCAATTTTCTTTCTTTTTTATCATTTGCTTAGCAATCACAACAGATGATATTGCACGGCACTGAGAAAGCAGTAGTAAAGCCTGGGAAACAGCAATGACAAACCAAGTCATGAGACATGGAGTTATACATCTGAGAGTAACACCAACAGTATTGCCTCTCCGGCACACATGTGCACGCACACGCGCACACACACACACACACACACACATGCATACACACTTCATTCATATTCAAAGACTGAAAACTAAAGAGCTGTCGTGGTTTGAGAATGAAGTCAAAAGAAAGAGAACAAAGTTGAAAAGAGCAATGAGATTTCATTTTGCAAAGTAAGAGCAAAATGAACTTGTACTGTATTCAGGTTCCTATATGTATACATGACAACAAATATGCTTGTTTATCAAAACCCTTCAAGCATCTTTGTATATGAATAGCTGGAGTACACCCCTCTTTGGGTGAGAAACTAGTTACCCAGCTTAAGAGATCCAGATGATTGTCTTAGGCGCTGTAGTATTGTTATGAGACTTGTAGCCAAGCTACCCATCATATGGGAACTCCTTTAAAACAGCATAAATAACAAATAACATGAAAAGAAGAAGAAAAATAGGTCCACGTTGCATCAACTATTTCTTCCTAACTACAGGCCTTTATAAATTAAAATTAAGCACATTTACTTTGCAGAACAACCTCCACCTTTCCTGTCCTAGGATGTAATGACTTTGAAACATCTTGATTTCAGCTGTCAAGCACATTTTGGTGATGACATTCAGACCCCGAAGACTCTGTGCTGTCTGAGCATGACAGAGAGGAAATATTACTAGTAGAAAAGCCTCTGATAACTAGAGACCCACTTCTCTGACATGCAGTGATCAGCCACACACATGCATACACACGAGCAGACAGCTTTACAATATGCAGTATAGACAGTGGACACAAATACAGCAAAGGGAGGCATGCGAATGAGCCCACATAAGCTGGCGCACACCAGCAATAGTTAAAATCCGAGTTGCACGCTCACTTCCAGCAACAGACAAAGAAACAAGCTTTCCAAGTGTTTGTCCCCATACACACACGCACACGGTTTCCTTGGTAAGATTCTTTGCAGTTTTATTAGACTTTGCTTATAGTCATTACACGAGTATGTACCAAAAGAACAGATACTAGATGGAGCAAGGCGGCAGTGCCATGGCAATAAAAACAGACCCAGCTCCGTGGCACAGCTCCTGGCAGACCGGCTGCCCGGCCTATGCTCCACCTCACTCTGTGTATGAGACAGCAAAGTGAGCAGGGCTTGCAGCCCTTCAAATGCTTTGGATTGTACATTAAACAGGAGATTTCCCACATGGTAGAGTAAGCTTGCCTACACAGCTCTACGCCTTCTACATTCTATACCCGTGCGGATGGCAAATAAAAACTCAACAAGTCTACCTCACAAATGCCAGTGCTTTTTTTTAAACATCATACATAATTTTTTTCCCCCAATTTTTTTTTGGTTTCTTTTAAAAATCTTTGGATGTGCAGTAATACCCATAAAATAACTGTTTTCAAAACAGTCAAAAGAATAGAAAAAACACATACGTACACACTGCTTTTTGCCAGATGCACAACAAAGTAGCTCCCATTTAACTTTTGCTGGCACTGTCAACTGTCTTGGGTTTCTGGCAGTGTTCAAAACACACACTGAAATGCCGGCTAGGATTTAGCTGAAGAAGAATAAAAACTACTTCTTTGTTAGATCTAAGTGTGAGAAATAAGGCTGTAACATAAACTGTCTTTTTGTGTTTTTTCCTTTTCTCCAAAAAACCTACTATGTACAAATCTAGAGTTTCTACAAATGCATAAATTAAAGAAGTGGTTAAACAATACAAAAATGGAGTTAAATTAAAATCACAACACAGAAGTATAAAGAAAAATATAAACACAATATCACAGCAGTTGGTTTACCCTGTAAAAGTAATAATCTACCATCATAATATTGGCATAACCCAATGTCTGATAAAAAATACGCTTCTCCCTCCATCCCCTGTACATAAACCCTGAAACTTGTCCTTCATGACTTGAAACAGAGCACTTTTGCTAAAAAAAGAAATAAAAAATCAAAGAGCAACTTCAAAATAGATAATCATACAGCTTTTTGAAGTAACAATAACAATTACCATACAAGTGGAGTTCTGCCTTACTCACAGGTCGACGTCTTTATGCAGAACTCAAAGGAATTATTACTATGAGGTATTCAGAGACATTGGTAAGACATGCACGGCCAGAGTGCTGGACCTTCCTACACACAGCAGAGACAAGTAAGGTGAGAGGAGAGAAGGATGGAGGGATAAAGAGGGCAAAAGTGAAGGAAAACAAAGACCTTTGGTTTAATTTGAAGAGTTGGACAAAAGAAAATCCTTTGGTATGTTTTCATTGCATGGTTAAGCCGGCAAAAGCACCACGGTGTGATTTTTCTTAAAGACAATAAGACAGAAAAGACAGACAGAAAGAAAAAGAATGACCTTTTCCTTGTTTCTTCAGTTGTGGCCCTTCTACAGGCTGAGGTATTCACAGAGTCAAAGGTGAGAGGTCAACAGCGGTTTAACACTTTGGTTCAAGCAAGGCACTCGTCCTGGGAGTTTTAGAAAGATTGCAACACATCTGCTTCTACTTTCAGGAACATGTCTGCCTATAGCTGAGTCAACAAATCTGCCCATGGCTATATCAGGCTGTCTGCCTGGTGTCATGTGAGGATGTCTGACCGGTTTACTGGATCAATGTTGGTGATCTATAAATACACACAAAGAGGCCAGGGCAAGTGGATGTAAACTTAAGTTGTTAAGAAAAAAAAACATCAAATTCAAACAGATTATCTTTGTATTAATGATGACTCAAACTAGAAAATGTAATCTTATATATTTGTTGGCTTGCAACAATGTCAGATTGCATTTTAACTGGCTTTTTTTCTACAAACTGGTGGACATAACTGCAATTTCAGTTATTAATATGCGCAAAGACATATCACATTTCTACAAGTGCATCCTGCAGGCACCTGCGTGGCCAATTGTGTGTATCTACAGCTGGATCAGCACATCTACCTATAGCTACATCAGCATGACTATCTATGGAGCTGTAATCAGAGCACAAGATGAAGCAAGAACACACATAGCAGGAGTGCATGGGTTGATTGCAGGTGGGAAGGGGTGCAAAAGGGTAGGAAACAAGACAACACAGAAAAGAGAGAAGAAAAGGGGGAAGAGGGACACATCTTTTTAACCACTCACAGAGGCCGTGCAATGAGAAAAAATCTTTGGTTATCTTTGGTATCATCAAAGTGATAGAAATCACATATGGAACTTGAGTGAGGTAGCATCTTTGGTTCACACTATAAAACATCAGCGGGTCTTGACACCTTTTTTTTCATGTCTTGTCAACTTTTTGGTTTTTCTCTCAGAGATGAGGAAGCAGCTTCCCCTGGCCTCTCCTTCAGCGCTTGTTGTGACGAATGTAGAGCTGCTAACCCTGGCCAAGAGGAGGATGACAGCAGGGGTCCATCTTAATATGTCTAATGCTGTGCCGCCCTGTGTAGTGCTTTCCTCCTAGTGCTGAAATGCATAGCTTGCCAGGCGAGCAGAAGCAGGACACAAAAGGGAGAGCGGGGAATTGGCAGCAAGCTCAGGAGAGAGAGGGGGGCGGGGTTCTTTCATATTCAGGTGACGAGTTGACATTGCTGTGTAAACGGCTGAAAGGGATTTGATCATTGACATTATCTTCTCCGGCCTACATCTTTGATGAGGAGATAAAATCAAATACATATGAGGCGTACAGGGATGATAGTGATGCTCAGTCCTTATTATCAAGGTGATGATGCAGTTAGTCCTCTTAACCGTTCACACAACTTCACAACTACACATCCAGCTAGCATGACGTGCTTTCACTTTTACAGAGAAAACACTTATAAGAACGATCTTTATTCACATCTGCTGACATCTGAACCCAAAGTAGTGCTAAACCTGTAAACAGATTTACTGGTAATCTGTACTGATTAATCCTCACAAGATTCACAGTAACATTCAGACTGATTGTGAAGTTAAAACTGGAAAATTCTGTTTGATTCAGGAAGGAATCAGTAAGGCAAATATCAATAATTTATATTCAGGTTTACTTCATATAAAACATCTACCGGCATGCAGCACAAATTTAGCGAAATGCTGTATGGATCATGTGTGGCATCGCTGTTCTCTGTGGTGTTTCACCAACAGTCTTTGGTCAGATTACTGTATAGCATGTTTGTAAGTAGTTTTTCAGAGCTGTAATAAGCTTCAAGGCTTTGTTTTGCTTCAGCATGTTGGAAGAAAGCACTACCGTGTGGGTTGAAGAGGGATTTTTGGAGGTTGGGCTTTGGGTTAGCAGTCTATGACATTTATCCATGTCTGGAATGCTTGATAGAGAGACAGACAGCTCCACAGACAGGCAAATATACACAGACAGACAGACGGTCCACTTCACCAATCCAAACAAGGTTACACAACAATCCAGTTGCTCCGGCAGGATTTTCTTTTCTTTAAAGTTGATTGGCCAATCCCACCGGAACTCCACATTCTCCCGTTTTTCAAGGCCGTGGACAGCTGCAGATCAGACTGCCAATAGGTTGATTAAGCCTCCAGTTTTAGGGACCATCATTAAAACCAACCATTCAGATTAAAGAAAAGGATGGTAAATGACAGATTGATACAGAGTGGGGGAGGTGAGGGGTTGGAGTAAAGCTAAAGACCAGTGACATTGTGTGTGTGTGTGTGTGTGTCAGTGTGTGTGTGTGTGAGGGGGGGTGAAATCATAGTCTTTTTGCAGTATGTTACACATAAATGTGTTACTGAAACAAACATTTTAAAGCAGGTCAAAGGAGAAGTCTTTGGTTTGTTTTTTTCTTTGGATACTATAAATATCAATATAGTACAGGTTTAAGGGCAAAACGTTGCTTCAAGGTCTTTTTAAGTTTTCTTTGTTTTCTCTTTAAGTTTTAAAGCTTTTCCACCGAGATTGAGTCAGTCCATGAGTTGGTCAGATCAGTCTGTCTTCAGGCTTTGGTGCAGGCATTGGGGCCGGAGTTGGCTGAGTGACCAGAGCCGTCGTCCACCCACTTATCAAGGCTCCGGCGGCGTGCGTTCATAAAGAAGTTGCTGACTGTAGCCAGCTCAAGGCCCAACTGCTGGGCTATGGTGAGCTGCAGCTCTTTGGATGGACGCTTGTTCTCCTTAAAGATGGCGTGAAGCGTCCGCCGCTGCACATCTGTGAACACCAGTCGAGGCTTTTTGGTCACATTTCCCCGATCGCTCCTGCCGTGGTCCTGTTCCTTACGCTTACATGCTGTGGAAAGTTGAGGACAGAAACAGAGAAAGGGTGAAGACTAAAAAAAACAACAAGAATCACATCCTGGTTTACATGGGCTACTTAGTCTGTTGTTTTGTCCTCTGGGTTACTTAAGCCCCTCCTAAAAACAATACGTGTCAAAAACAGATGAATAGCCAAGTTTTACATATGGCTGGGTCTAGTTTCAGTGCTCTGAAAACTATCAGGACAATAAAACAAAACATTTATGACACAAGTACATGCTGTTTTGGTGAAATGAAATGTTTTATAATGTGCTACTGCTTTATAATTCTGGGGAAGGCATTATTTTAATGTTATTGGTTATATAAATGATCTTTAATGAATTTCTCTAACTGAGACAAAAACTGCATTAGTTGATTTAATTAAAACCTACAATGTTTCTAACCAGCTGTGCGTGAGTTATGGGAAATTTTGTTGGGTGTAAATGAATAATGCAGCCTAATGGAAGTGACGTCACACTCATAATTAACATCAGATCCGTATAGTCTGCCGTACAATGACATTTAATCAGTCATGCTACTGGGAACATGTTGAAAGCTCTACTTTGATCACAAGCACCGCTGTAACTGGCCAGACCAACAAGGCTAAACAGGGAAATTAGGGGGAAATGAGACTTTTTGTCGGGATTCACACAGAGGCCTCAGACCCAGACAGGAAGCCACCAACAGGGACCAATGAGCGCTGTCCGCGGTGCTGAAACCACGGCTTCTACAAGGCTGTCGCAAAATAGCAATAACATCTGACAGTGGATAAAAATGATTATGTAGAATGTTTAACAGCAAGTCCAAAATATTTTTGACCCCCCCCCCCCTCCTTTTTTGTTGTTGTTTTTTTCACATATACTAGTGAGCTGTATCGCTTAGTTGCCACCAGCAGGGGGCGGACGTGGGCTGCCATATAAAGGGGAACTTATGATACGCTGACCACAAGACAGTTTTAAACCAGCACAGACTGTGCAAAGCAGGAGTCAATGAAGAAATTATTGGTCTCCCTTTCAACTCAAAATCCATTAAAACTTAAAAACAGCTATATTTGCTATTTATTTTAACAAGTTAGCTCACTATTATGAGACTTTATAGGTCAGTAGAGGAAATTGACATTAAGTAATGACAGACATAAAGTCAGGAAACATAAATAAATAATTAAAAAAGTGAATTTTCGCAAATACCAACTCATAACTTTATTTCAAATGCCTCTTCTGGTGTGCTGGTGTACAGTGCAGTGGCCTATGAGCATAAGTAGCCTATATGATTGTGAGTGTAACCAGTCCGGCGTCTCCAGCGCTGGTAAATATTAACAGAAAGCCGGAGCTCTTCGTGTTAAGGGCCACTATAAATCATCATGAGTGAAGGCCACTCAGACAGCAGCAGGAGCCACTACAACAGAGGAGATCCGGACCTGGCACAAGAGGCCTGACCAAAGAGAGAGAGAGAGAGAGAGAGAGAGAGAGAGAGAGAGAGAGAGAGAGAGAGAGAGAGAGAGAGAGAGAGAGAG
>JBAMHV010000001.1:22310752-22326827 GCA_037177535.1 Pseudomugil gertrudae
GAGAGAGAGAGAGAGAGAGAGGTAGAGAGAGAGAGAGAGAGAGAGAGAGAGAGAGAGAGAGAGAGAGAGAGAGAGAGGCTTTCCCAGGACCAGGAGGACATAACAACGGTCTCATTATCAGGCTAATCACACACGTACAGGCACACACACACCGCTGCTGCTCCCGGCTAATCATTACAAACGCACAGATAACTCCACACACTCAAACCAGTTGCACACACACCAGGCCTGCTGACACGATGTGACCATCCTGCGTTTCATAATCAACAAACAGACCTTTGGGTTGGAAATCACTATTTCAACCTGCTACACAAAAAGCTACATGTTCTACTGAAAAGTCAACTTTCCATTTTGTATTTGAGTGACTATTTTAATCAAGGACGGAAATACTCTTATTTAATACGAAACTTCAGAAAATAAACAAATCATGATCAGTGCAAGAGATCATTCAGTGACACACATTTTCACTATAACATCTATCTTGTCACAATTAATATCAAATTATTCAATTTTATTTAGCCAATCCAGACACCTCGGTACATGGGAAAATAAAGGATCCATGATTAATTGATTAATTTCAGAAATCTGGAATCAATAAACAGGCCTGTATCACATCTAGCCTAGATTACACATCCTCATGAGCAGATCAATAAAATGGTGCTCAGTCATTTCACTCAAAATAATATTTTATTTGTTTTGCAACCAATTAATTAGATTTAAGTACAAATTATCAGTCTTGTTATATGATATATTTTAAACTTCTTGTTTCTTTTAATACTTTTAAGGAAAACTATTTAAAAATATTCACAAGCACAATTTAATTTTATTGGAGGAGGCGAGTCAACGTGTTCAGCTTTATTGAAAATATCAATAAACATAACTGAGCCCGTTCATTTATTTTAGAGCCTGAATGAAAATATTTTACGATACTGAACATTAAAACCGTCCAAAATAATCAATAGGCAGCTGGGCTGATTCTTATTGTAATTACAGTCAGATCACCGAGAAATGAAAATAAAACGTAAAAGCAGCTTTTAAAGGCGAATTTAAGACTTAGAAAAGCCACAAAATCTCATTTTCAAGCTGCGTACACCACAGTAGCAGCATAAATGAGAAAACGGAAAAATAATCAATTGCGATTACACTTACATGCGCACACGCACAGACACGCACATGCTTAGGCACAAATTTACGCACTTTCCACTATAAAGTTTTTTCAAAGTAAAAAAAGGTCATTTGTGCGTTATTGATTGAGCATTTATAACCGTATTAAACTCACACGAAATAAATAAGCAAATAAAATGAAAATAATTCATAAACACGGCTCTCTAAACACGCACGTGAGATTTAGGCCTCGTTGCCATTCGCTCCTGATTGACTTGTCCACCTCAGGGACAAATTGGTCCGTCAGTTAATTAGAGACACCTCAGTCAAGTCAGGGCTTTTACCTACACGTGTTCTGTTCTTCGGCAGCACTTTACTAAGAAACTACAGTTTTTTTTTGGTACTTTTCAGAGAAAGGATGAAAGTACTTTAAACTAATTCCCTCCACCTGACATTTAAATTAAGTTTTATCCTCCAACCCCCAATATCACGTACAAACACACTTTTGTATGTTTACACCAGGGACAAAAAAAAAAGAGAATAACAAAAGAGGCTGATCAGTTCCATCTACACCAAAATAAACACAATCCTAACGATTTCTTGGCGAAGGATCGTTTTACGCACACAGTCCAGTGGTCGATATTTTGAGGTAAAATGACATGAACACTTGTTTTACACAGATCCCAAATCAGCGTGGAAGTAAAAAATAGGTGTGGATTGATTATCAGGCCACTCGTTTCTTTGCCGGGGCGTCAGCCTGTTTTAGGTTTATTATAATAACGTTTGATTATTTTGTTTAAATAATACTAACAAGTACTCATAGCAGATATTTTTAAAATGATCCCTGGAAAAACTGCGAAAAATCCAACCCATAATGATCATCAAACATCAGTAATAAAGGTTTGTCTTCAGATAAGTGGAAAGATTATGTAATTTCTTCACAGAGAACACACTTTCCCTGAATGCTACTTGTGTGTAAACTATTTAAAATGTTTTTGGTTACATTTTAGTAGGAAAAATAGAAAAGAAAAAGATCAATTTCAATTCCTCAGATCACTTGACCTGTTAATTGTTGAGCATAGGTAGCATTCAGGGCCAGTGACCTTCTGTGCTCAGTTGTTTTAATTAGAACAAAATGACAATATGAAAGCAAAAAAAGAGGAGCTTTACCGAGACTTCGCTCACCTGCGAGCCTGAGCGCACTCATGCGTTGGAACTCAGGCTCCTGCAGCCATTTCCACATGCGACGGAAGGTCTCCCTGCCGGACTTGAGCTTTGACCATGGTTTGGGGTTTCTCAGCAAGTCGGACAGGGTCCCCTGGGACCTGCACAGGACCCGCTGGGCAAAGATGGCCTGAGGGATGCTGTAGCGCTTCAGCTCCGTGGTGATTCTTTGCGCCACTTCTTTGGTATTCACCTCCTCCATCTGTCCCCCAGAAACACCACCACCTGCACCGCCGACCCCCTGCTGCCCCGGCCCAGAGGCCTGTTCCCGACTGGTCCCCAGTCCCTGGCCATGTCCTTGCGCGCCAAGGTGGGCGTGTGGGTGGTGGTGAAGGCCGTTGATTTGTACCATGCCAGCGGAGGAGCTCATGTGCTGCTCCGCGTGTCTGCTGAGCATGGCCGGGTGATGAGCCTCAAACCCGCTGGGTGTGAGCATCTTCTCACCAGGCATGGCGGCACCGGGATGAGCGTAGGGGGGGATGCCGGCCTGGGACGTGTGTATGCTAGCCAGACCGGAACCAGATAACGGGGAGAGGCTCTGGCCCATGCACGGATCCTTGTGATGATATGCAGGATACAGACTGTTCATAGGCGCCAGACTCCGGTCCTCGCGCATCAACGTGAAGCTGCCGCTGACATTGCCGGGGATCCTTTGGTGAGGATGAGGGTGAGGATGGTGGGGATGGTGGTGGTGATGATGGGGAGGAAACTTGTCGGACACGGTGGAGATGGGTGGTAAAGGCTGCAGAGGGGTTAAGGTAGTGTAAGTGGTGCTCGCACTCATGCCAGGGGGGGCTTCACACATGCTGATGGCTGGATGCAGGTGTCCGGGGTGGCTGGGGTGATAGTCTCCGCTGTCCAGCAGGGTCGCCATGCCCATAGCACGGTGGCTGAGACCCCGGGGGCGAGAATGCGGACTGTGTCCACTCAGCAGCTCTCCGTGACCGGCCACAGACTCATGGCTCACTCCATGCAGGTCGCCTATATTCTCCATCGACAGCTGTGCGTTCATGATCCGGGTAGCGCTGTGGACACACCATCTATCTGACCTACCGCGGTTAGCTGATGTCCAGAAGTCCTCACGTCCAGTTGTTTCCTTCACGTTGTGTTTTGAGGAGCTTCCTTTGCTTTTGCCCCCTCTGTTATGTTATTTGCTGGTTATTCTCCTGGTTCTGTCGCTCAAACGGAGAACTCGTCTGGAAATTCCTTGTTTTCTCTCGGTATACTATAAAGGTTATTCATTTATTAATTTTAAACGATCTTATTCTCTCTATAATTCAAGCCCCCCCACCGCCAACCAGCTGTCCTCGCGCTCCGGTCGGGTGCCGCGCCATCTCTCTAGTTGTGTGTGTCCAGTCCTAGTTCCACCGCAGCGCACATCACACTCTCTACACATGCGCATTGTGGACAGCTGTCTCTCTCTCTTTCTCTCTCTACCCAATTCTCTCTCACACACAAACACACGCGCACTCACACACGCCCCACTGCTCTGACGTCAGGTACCTTATTAAGGAAGGGAGGTATCAATCCGCTTGCTTTAAACTGTCCTCTGCTAATAACATTTAGCAGTTTTTTTTTTATATAACTACCTTTTGTAAATGTTAATAATGCAAATAACCCGCTCATAGAAAGGGCTGGAAACTTTCTAGGATGTTTAGTTGTCAGCTGTTGGAAATGATTCAATTAATTGTGATAAGCAATGGGACTACATCTTCAGTCCTCCTTAAATCATTAACTGCAAATGAAGTAAACTTCCGGGTTCATTTGGAGTTGATTTGTAACCAGTCAGACTTAAAAATCTGATAAACTTCCAATGAAAACATTGAAAAATTCCATCAGTAAATCAAACAAATTGATCTAACACAAATTACAGGCAAGAATGAAGAGTTAAGTTGCAGCATGTGGATTGATGGTTTAGATCCAGTCTTTCATTACTGGTACACTTCAGGCGTACCACCCCACCCCCACCCCCACAAATGCCAAATATGTGGCGGTTTAACCAAACGAAGAAGATCGTAGTACCTTCTCTTTTGATAGAAAAGATGAGCAGATGTGTCCATTGTTCAACCATTAAGGCTTAACGAACCAAGCCCAGCATGTGTGTGTGTGTGTAAGCGTATGTCCTATTTGGAAACACAGCACATTTAATCCTCTATGTTTGAGTTTGAGACTTTTATATAAATATTGTCAGGTGCAGAAAGTAAGTCACATGCGATGGAAATTCGATTATGATGTGTTTTTTATTGTTTTTATTATTATTTAATTGATTTAATATTGTGATTTGGAGCTAAATATTTGGAATAAATACATTACTAACCCCATTACAAAATATTTTTTATGAAAAAATGACCATTGTACCATTGGTGGCGACTTAAGTGTCAAACTTCCAGGCTTCACTATAGAGCCAGGGCCCTTCTTTACACGTCAGGGGCCGTTTAGCCTAACAGAGCGGTATCGCAGGGCGTCCTCAGCCGGCCGAGGTGACAGCTTGCAGCGGTCAGTGTCCTTCTGGACCCCCTGCTGAATGAGGGACATGTCAAAGGTGACGCTTCAAGACTCCCAAAGCCAACATCTGCGGGGGGAACAGATTAACCTTTCAGACTTTTCCTTGTTTTGGACCTGCTAGGGGCCCCACATCTGCCAGGGCCCCCCACAATAGAGCTCGGCGCTCGGTTGAACGAGTTAAATAAAAGAAAAGAAAAAAAAAAGTTAAACTGTGTCTGATGTGAAGTCAATGTCAACGGCGTGTGTGTGACGTGTGTCGAGACAAAAGGGACACCAATTTATCCGAGAGTGGCCGTCCAACCGTTTAGTCCTGTGTACATAATGGAGCTGAGAGGCAGGTAATAACAAAAACACATGATTGTTTTAATTTGATTCCCCTCCATATTAGGATATAGGCTACTCACAATTAAATGATCTAATAAAAACAACAACAAACCATTAGGTAAGTTATAGGTTTCATCTAATTATTAAAAAAAATATTTATATATTTTTTACCCATTTAAAAAAAGACTAATATTTGCTTTAGGTCTATATCTGTAAAGACTAACGAGATTCAGGAGATGAGTATGAAAGGGTAGGTTTGGCCTCTTGGCAGCAAACCTCATCTACACATTCTCATGCGGATCGATAGGCTCCTGCCACGTCGGTGTGTGTGTGTGTGTGTGTGTTGGCTTCTCGATGGCCATTGTGCCGTGATAAGCCTGGCCTTATACAACTGTGACACTTGTTTTGCACTGAATATAAGAAACGTCCACCACTTCCGAAAGCGGACCTAGAATTTACTTCTATAAAACTATGAATAACCAGTATCAGGTGATACAAAGTGGGAAAGTAAAAGCTTTCCTCAGTTTTAGTCATTACGTAATTATAGAGGAATCAATGTCAGCTTACAGGAAAGAAAAGCCAGCGGATGGACACTGAAAATAATTATTAGAATTTTGTTCGCGCTGAATATTAATCAGGTGTAACATTCCCATGAAACACCGAGCAGCATATCAGGGCAGAAATAATATAATGTCGCTCAGAAAGGAGTCCGGATCAATATTTCAGCAGCTGTGCAAAATAACAAGCCATATAGATGCTCCAAGTGACAATTACAGCTTATTTTTAATTGTGCCTTTGCTAAATGATGAAAATAAACTTCTATAATAAGCCTGTATTTGAGTTTGACCCGTGTGTACAAGTGTGGTTAATGGATGGAGCTGTGTAATATCAGGGAGAAAACCGAATTAGTTATTTGAAAATAGGCTAAATTGCTCTTATTTTATCTTTTGACCCATAATTTCGTTCACTGATTATATAATAAAAAACCCAGGTTCCGGAAATGTGGCATTTTTCTATATTTGATTATTTTCCTCCTCCCAGAAAAAAATAATGATTGGAAAGAAAATCTTGTAATACACGTAAGGTTAAGAAATTTTGTGTGGTTTTCATTTTTTTCTTAAAAAAGTGAATATTGGTGGCTGCCCTTTACGGCATATTTGAAGTATAGGCCTTGAAAACACACCGCGCCAATCAATACTGAATAAAATTATAATTCCTGGAGGGACTCTGGAAAAGGCCCACAATTTGTTATAATAAACCAACCAAAAACATCCGTTTTTTATATTTACTTTGCATATGACATTTTGGCTTTATAAAAATATTTCATTTGAGTGAAAGTAATACATTTTAAACGCGCAGTTTCTAAATGGAGAGCTTACTTAATTTGTTTCACCTAATTTATGAAAATAAATTTAGCAAGAGATTCTGTATGAACTCGTTTTACTTTAGTCTGCAAGTGAAGAACAAATAAAAAAGGTGACATGAATGAAAGAATGACAAAAAACAACGAGGTGGTAAATCACGATGTATTTTTAACCATCATCTTTTATCCAGTTAACATGAATCCAGCTAAAACTTTAAAAATCCGCATTTTTAAAAAAAATAAGAAACATCCTTCTTTATAACCTTCTACGTGTTAATATGAACCCCCTAAAATAACTCAATGCTTTGAAGTTTTATCCCTGTAATTAAGGAATGTACTATTTTCTTTCCATAATTAGTAAAATGCCATCATAAGCAGCAGATGCCGGACCTGATGCCTTGCTCAGGGGTAAATCAACTGCCTCTTCCTTGCATTATTCCGCGTCACTTGTTCTGATTCGTGCACTCATGTGAAAGTAACAAGGCATCACTTTACATTAAGGTGTCCATATGCCACCCAATTACTTCTTGTAACTTTTGTGAGACTCCAATTATGACAACAAAAGCTTGTCAACGATATCCAGCAGTCCCGCTAATGTTTCAAACTCAAGACATTTCTCGTTCAGGCTGTTTGGCTTTGGGACACCACTAATCAGTTTTACCAGGTAAATAATAAAGTAGCATACTGTTAAAATGAAAGTCGTTATCTGTCATAATGTATTGACTTTTTAGTTATCAGTCCACTTCTGTAGGAACAATACCAAACATTTAGGAATTTCTATTTCCCCTTATAATTGCTTTTAAATATATAGAAGAAGTTCAAACTAAAGCAATCTAAAAAATATGTTAAGAGCAACAGTAAGCTGTTAATTGTTAGATACTTTCAGCTCTGCACCAAAATGAGATTGAACTGTTTTCTCCCTCACAGCAACAAGAGGGTGGCTTCCAATAAAACACCCGACACTCTGTTTCCTGCATAATCACCTTATCGGTGTGTTACTGCCTTTACTTCTGAATAATTGTTGCTTTTCAGACTCATGTAAATATGTTAAGTTAGAACAGCTTTGACTCCTGGAGGTTTTTAATTGGAGAGTGTGTGAGAACACGACCCTTTTTTTCAATAACTGGAAGAGTTTTCTTATAAATGAAGTTCAACAACACACACGACGCAGAGCTTCATCGTTATAATTTAAACTGCGAATGAAAATATGTCATTTTAACTGCATTAAGATGATTTCTTTCGATCATACCGCCTTACACAAACTAACAATCAGCTGACATTATGAGTGCAAGTGTGGTGCAGCGGCCAAGTTTGTGCGCAGAGACAGTGTGAAGCTGCGCATCAGATTACTGCTGCACCCATTCTCTTCTGGGTGCCAGAGGGTGAAATGTCTTAAGTTAAACTCTTCTTCTTAGCCACGCATAGGCTAAATAAATACACGCACGCGCACTCACATTGTAGCCTACTCTGATTTTTACCGCAAGATTCTCTCTGCATCCTCCTCATCCTCCCAGCTCTTCCCCATAAAGCAGCGCACAGAACGACACACTGCGATTCAACACCAATTTACATAAATTCACTAATTCTACTAAAACCAGTAAAGAAAGCAGAAGATCTCTCGTCTTTGTGCGTTTGAGTTTTTCCCGTCCCACGCTCTCCCTCATCCTCCTCCTCTTCCTCTACCACCACCACCTCCTCCTCCTGTGGCTTCCAGCCTTCCTCTGGAGCTGCCAGCGTCCCAAATCTTGGCTGAGGTAAAGATCCTTACAGCGGCTGCATGCGTCTCCGTTTCCGATGGCAAATGATCCGGTATAAAATAAAACAAAGCCTCTCTTTTCCAGCTCCGGTGCCGCATCTCTGCGCGCTTTCCCCATTGCATGCGCATTTGAATAGCTGACCGGTGTTGTTATGGATCTGCGCGCACTGAAAGAGAATCAGTATGCAAATTGTTTCAGTATCAATCGAAAGGTTCGATCCGCCTGAGCGTCAGCCCCTTTGGCACAAGAAGCTCCTTTGCAGCATAAATGTTTATAATGGCCTCACATATTAACGCACCGAGAGGAGAGGAATATACTGGACTGTGTAACTTAAAAATGTTTTTGCCGCATGAATAAAGTCTATTTAGGAATGTAGGAGGGAGGGTGGGGTGCTGTTTAAAGTCAATTTTATAAGTGAAACAAACAGAACAATCGGTGATTATCATATAACTTTACTTAAGAATTGACTTACCTATTAACACAATTAATATTTCACATATTTATGTAATTTAAGGTTTCACAGGAGGTTAAAAAACAGCACCACTATATAAGTTGAATTCCTAAATGTTTTGGTCTTACACCACAAATTCAACTCTTGCACCACAACAAATGTGACTAAAAGAAAACCACCAACACCAACAACAAAACAAATCAAATCAAACTTTATTTATAAAGCACTTTTCATGCTTTGGCAACACAAAGTGCTTTACATGATAAACTCAATTAAAAGAAAATAAAACAAAGACAGACAACAGTGAATGCAATAATTGTGACTTATTTCTGACATGTGGGATGTCACATTTTCATGTTTATGACTTTGCCATGTTCTGATACTAAATCTAACTCACAAAGTAAGGCAGATGCTTGTATACACACCTGAGGACAAATGGATCAGAGAGAAGACGAGGATGATTGTAGGTAAAAACAGGAAAGGGGAGGGCCACAGAACAGGTGAGAAAAGACAGAGGGGGAAATAGAAAGTGGAGCGCCTGTTAAAGGAACATTGGAGGCTCTGTTGATCTACATAATTATAAGTGGGAGAGAGAAGATGAGGGAATAGAAAGGAAGGGCAGCAAGAGGTGAAATGAAAGGCTATGGCAAGGGCAGGAGAAGGTGTGGTCAGGGGGAGATAAAGCAAAGGGTCCGATACCCATCTGTTCAAGGGTTAGAGTTTGACCAGCCGTGGGGTCGGGGGTGAAGGGTCAGTGAACTCATGACCTGGGAGTCCATGGTCAGTGCAGATGCAGATACACACAGGGTGGAGGAGAGTAATGTAAATAAAAAGTCCTGAGATCATCTGGACACGTGTCTGTTACAAATAAATGTCTAAACATGGTTAACGTGAGATCTGAAGCACAATGAAACGGGGAGACTTTCTGCACACAATGAAAACACATAAAGTTTTCAAATGATTAAACAAATATTTACTGTTTTTTTCTGCCATATAAGCGAGTTACTCAAAGATTTACCTCACAAATGTTGACTGAGAAAAAAATGCTTACTTAAAGTATTTGATATTTAAAAACTTTTTCACAGTAAAGATAAAAAGAGTTTTAAAAACAGTTTTTAGTTGTGTCGGGAGGGGACAGAAAAAGTCAGTTGTTACATTTTAATGAAACTTAAGCAGGTGTGCCCATCTAGATGCAGTAACACATGGTCCTGCCTGTTTAGTACGATGTGTGCAGGAACGATTTAAAAGATGCTCAGTGGTTAGGTCATGGATTACTGTCCTTTACTTCTGCCTGCTAATGTATGCAGAAAACTGTATGAGCAGATATTTTCTTTCCACAAGAGACTGTTTTTTTCTCGTTTTGTGTGTGTTTATAAGCAGCCATGTGTGTCTGTGAATAATTGAATCCACCGATGTGCATGTTTGCTTTTACTTATGCAGTTTGTAGCAGTAAATTTATTTCAAAGGAGATAATAGTTTTTGCCAAAAATGGTAAAAAAGTTATAATATTTTCAATTAAAGTCAATGATCGGTGAAAAATGAACAAAAGGAGTCTAATTATTCTTTATTATTTATATGTATAAAGTTGTAATTAGAAAATAGCAGGTTTCAAATGAATTTAATATGTTTTATAGGGATATAAATATCAACTTTGCAGACAAGGCTACAGTAAGTCTGACAAAAAAAAACAAAAATAATGAAAAACTTTTTAGTGCAGTCATGCCAAAATCATGTCTGAGTAGGCTTTTGCTTAAAAATACAGACATACTGTATGCTGCAGTCTTCATCACTCAGGAGAAGCATCAAAATGCATGGAAGGTGGTGAACTGTTCCACCCCACCCGTAAGTCACTACAGGTACATGTTTGTGAATGGAAGAGGAAATGATAGTTTCTATTCAAGACATAATCAGTCATTAATAATGCTGATAATAATATGACATTGTGTGTTCAGAGGTTGTGATGGGGGAAAAGTGTTGGGATTAGTAGGGAAAGCGGCAGGGATATGGACTGTGATAGCTGCATCTAAAAGAGGATTACACAGGTTCCCCCATGTCATCGTGTACTTGCCATTATGAGATTATAGGGACCACTTCCACGTTCTCTATTCAACACTGCAGTGATGGTAAAGCTTATAGAATTCCCCCACTTTCATATACGCTCAAGGCTTTAACAAAGAAAGGGTTGAGGGTGGTCCACAGGTCAACAAATACAGTGAAATATGAAGTATGAGGTTTATGTTTGGACCTCCAATTTTATCCAACAAAAGAAATAATACATCTGTGGAAGAGTTTGGATAAACAGTTTTTTAATTATGTACACGCAAGGAACGTCTACATTTACGGAGGTACTAACAAACACATCCACTGGGCAAAAGAAATACGTCCTTTTGATAGAAATACATATAAGCAAAGGGATTGAAAAATTGAATGGAGCTGTAAACGTTCTCCACACACACACACACACACACACACACACACACACACACACACACACACACACACGCACACACACAATCACCCTCCATCTTTGTAATAGTGAATACTGATTTGGTGCAGTCTCTCATGGTATCTATTGTTCTTTAGTCATTATTATCCAGCTTTGATGTAGCTGTAATGGGCTTTAGATGTGTGGACCGGCTCCATAAAGACCCCTGTTTAGTAACAGACACAGTTTAAATGCTCTTAAAGTGCTGCCGAGGTGTGAGGAGGGACCAGAAGTAGTAAATCACAGAGGGTTGAGGTGTAGAAAGGAGGGATTTGACGAGAGAGAGAAAATGAGAGCAGAGGAGTTTCAGGGATGAGGGAGTGGAATCGGTGTGTGTGCATTTTGACGAGGCAGAGCGCCTCCCTCCGAAACTGTAGATGTGTTTACACAGCAGAAGTTCACACAGACACATGCACACACAAACATCACACTCACACACACACATGCACACAGAGGAGTTCAGTTCTAGGTGCTACTGTAGCTTGTGCATGCCTACTTTCAATTCAGGACTGAGCTCAGCGATGTGGGTTTAACTAATGTGTGTGTGTGTGTGTGTGTGTGTGTGAGAGACCTGTTCTTTTCTCAGTAGAGATAAAGCAAACAGACAGAGGCAACTATCAGCCTCTCCATTGTATTCATCCGATCCCTAATCTCCAATGGTTAAATCATTATCCATCTACCACCTTAGCAAAGGGCCAGGCAAACACTACTGGGTTGTCTCTAGGCTGCGCCATCCCTTAATATTTTACTTACACACACAAACACACTGATACACACAAGCAGATACAGTACAGCTAAGGTCAGTAAGTCATTATTTTCTGAATTATAAAATGAATATAAAAAACTTTTATAACCAAAATACTTCAAGATGATGAAAGGCTTGTTTTACAGTGAAGAGTTTTGGAGCTTGATGCCTATAGGAAGGAATAAATTCCTGTTTCGGTTGGTCATGTGACTCGGTGGAATCTGTTGCTGAACATGTTTCTCAGTTTGTGCATGTGATGGTGTGGGTGTGAAGGGTTGTCCAGTATAATCTTTAACACAGATTGGACTCTCTACAATTCCTTTTAGAGAGCCCAGCTTCATTCCACAAGGCTCAGCATGATTACAAAAACAATTAAACAGGTGGATTAGAGAAGCTGAGGGTTGACCTCTCCACCAGCAAAGGTTTAAGCTACAAGAGTCACATTTCCTTCATGCTGCTTGTAAGAACAGAGCTTCACTCTTTAATATCTGACCTAACAAATAATGGGCAGAAAATGATCATTATTTTTCTAATATGAGTTCTTTATTTGACCCTTTGACAAAATGTGAAAAATTGATAAATGATATATGAACTGTTTATTATCTTAAAGCATAGAAAGCTCCGCCGGGGGGAAGAAAACAAGACAAAATTTTATGAACAACATTTTTACCATAAAGTGATGCAATTAGTCTCTGAAACTTTACGTATTAAATATGATCCATTAGGCGTTGACAGGATGGTATTATGATTTGTATATAAGGGTATGAACAAATGACTGATGTGACCATTTCTGCTCAGGGACTGACTCAAACACAGTGCAAAGGCCAGTTTGCAGCTAGTATGAATCATCTGCACAACAGGGAAAAAAACTCAAGCTCAGAAGGGGTAGTGATTATTTAATTCCACTATGGAGGCTGGAGATGGTCTAAAGGAACGTAAACAGTAGGATTGACTTGCTATCTAACCACCATTATTGGCTCACAATATAGTTTTGTATGTAGTATACATACATGGCTACTGAGAACATCTTTTGCAGAAGGGAATCTGGTTATATGATAAGAATAATTAGATACAAAAACGGTAAAACTGGGTGGCTGAAATGATTGATTTTCCAGCTGCATGGTGGTGTAGTGGTTAGCACTTCGGCCTCACAGCAAGGTCACTGCTTCGAGCTACTGTTCTATCCCAGCCAGGATCGAACAGTTGCCTTTCTGTGTGCAGTTTGCATGTTCTCCCCGTCTATGCTATGGCTATTTCCAAGTACGCCTTCCAAAGACATGCACGTTAGGTTAACTAGTCTCTCTAAATTCTCCCTTGTATTATTGTGACAATAACACAAGTATGTTGTATGCAGATCTATCGTATAAATGCATGTTTTGTCCACATGTACTTTTGCACGTGTTTATAAACAGACAAAGAACAGAAACCATTGCCATCTCCAGGTCTGAGGGGCCTCCATCACCCCCAGCAGGATACTCAGGCAAATCTAATTGCAGGTAAATGTACAGTGCTGCTCTCTGTGGCTCCTGTGTGGAAAAGATGGGAGGGGAGGCCCAGCGACATGGTTAGTATTGGTCGGGATGACTGATTGGCTCTCCTCTAACTACATTAGACTGTGGAGATGTGGCTCCCTCCTCCCACTCACCACTGCTTCTCCATTGCTCTCAGTCCCTCTCTGTTGTAGATGAGAAAGGTACCTGGTGGGGCTACTACACCAGGACACCAAGTGTGACCTGTCCCAGCCACAGATCTCTGTGTATCTACCTCCAATAAAGTAGTCCACGGTTGATTGGAGCATATTAGTGGGCTGCTGGACTGCAAGGAGTTCAGGCCCACTGGAGGGCTCTACCATCTAAGATCTGATCAGGGGTTATTAGCAGTAAAGAGCCACTGTGGATGAGGGGAGGAGACACATCATTTACAGGGTCAGAGCATGGGCGCACAGAGATGGCTGTACTGCTCACATACATTTAAAAAAAAGCACACTCCAAACTACACACACTGGACAGTAAAGGGCGGCTCATTACTCAGTGAGAGCTCAGGTTTCTAGTGTAGACCTCTCCATTAGACCCCCAGTTAGGGAGAAATGAATGGCTGTAGCTTCTCCGCACTCATAAACCATCCAACCATCCACAGGAGGAGAAAATGAGATATAACTTAAAGGAGGGAGGGGATCTTAGAGATAGTATGAGTGTGTGCATGTGTGTGAGGGGTCCTTAGGGTCTTTGAGATGGAAATGCCCAGCTGGCTGGCCGTCTGCTGCCTGACCCTTGAGCACAAGGTCAAAAGCCAGGGCCCCCCAACCAACCGGCTACTGACCAGCACACACACATACAGTGTATACACATGATACCTACACTTGTTCAGTGTGTTTGTATGCATTTATGTGTGTTTTGAGAGAGAGAGAGAGAGAGAGAGAGAGAGAGAGAGAGAGAGCGAGAGAGAGAGAGAGAGAGAGAGAGAGAGGTGCGTGCACTCTGCCGTGTGTGTGTAATTGATCATTTAATCTAGCTGACATCATAATCCCAGACACGTGTTTAACTAACTGGCTGCCCAGTGGAGGAGCAGAAGGGCTGAGTAATTATCTCATCTGGATACATTAATAACGAAGCATCGCTCACCGTTACCACGGCTCCATCGGTCCTGAATCAATCACAGTATAAGCAGCCGGGTCTGTTTGCATGTGTGAGAGAGCAGAAGAGAGAAAGCCTGCATGTGTCTTTGCATCTGTACTGATGCCCGTTAGCATGTATGTTTCAAGAGGTGCATCAATAAGTTGCACATCAGATTGTCGGCCATCACACAGCCCAACCTGCAGCGCTGAGTGAGCTAAAATGGAGACCAGTCCATGTGTGTGTTGTCCTCTGTGCATCTACCGGATGGATTTGTTGAAGCGCCAAAATCACGGAAAAAAAAAGACCAACAAATCAACAACCCTGGAGGTAAAATAATCAATAAATCCAAACGAGAGATGTGAATATGAGAAGATGCGGCACGCATCGAGAAACAACATATCCCTTTATTTCCAACTGAAGTGCACATTCAGAGTCAGTTCAAACAACAGCAAGCCACACAAATGCCAATCAAATTAAATGGCAGCTGAAAGAAAAAGAAGTGGACATAGACATGTGTCCTTGTGTGTGTGTGTGTGTGTGTGTGTGTGTGTGTGTGTGTGCATAAGGGTCTTAGGAAAATTGTTGCTATTGATTTGAGGTGGAGAAACGTGGAAATGTTACCAGATGGGACATTTAGCTTTGAGTGGCTTCAGATAAGGGGAGTCTTCCTCATAAGGCCAAGACTGAGAGATGCAGCGAATTCACATCAAAACACCAAATGCTTGGAAACATCTTCCAGGACGAATCCATCAGTATTGTGCAGCTTGTTTTCTAAAGTTTAGAAATGTTAGTGTAAACATATTGATGTATATTTTTTGAAAGTATGAGAAGAGTTTTGTACTAACATTGTGGGTGAGTAATGTAGATACATTTCAGGCTGTCATTTACAATTATAGACTTATACTTTTGCAAAAGTAGTCCCTATTTTTAATTTCTCATTCTCATTATTTATTTATACTTATCTATTTATTTTTAGAAACATTTGGGAAATAAATTTGAAATGAAATACTGAAATCAAAAGATCAATCAGCTATCTGTAGGCTTTAGCATTTGCTTTTGGAGAGCTTGTTGCATGACTGTACTGGTGTATGAAATTTCTGCTACATGCACAAAACTTAGATGTATCCAGTTTGGCTGCAGGGTCTTTTGCACCACAGTCATTTAAATGATAAAGTACAGTTGATGGTTCGGATTTGGATGCACTTTTTGCACAGAAGCAGTGCATCACTACGGGCATAACAAATGGATCTGGGTCTGAGGTTACTTCCAGTGTTTTGCCAGGGTAACACTTTGACATGGAAACTGAATAATTTAATGGTCACATCATCCAAACTGGAGCTTTTAGAACCTTTTCAGGGAAATGTGTTAAAGGCAGTTATCATTTACTAAGTTTTTAGTGTTTTAGTATTTAGTGGCCTCACAGCAAGAAGGTCGCCGGTTCGATTCCTGGTGTGAGCGGGGCTCCAACCGGGATCCTTTCTGTGAGGAGTTTGCATGTTCTC
>JBAMHV010000001.1:22335758-22356134 GCA_037177535.1 Pseudomugil gertrudae
TAGATAGATAGATAGATAGATAGATAGATAGATAGATAGATAGATAGATAGATAGATAGATAGATAGATAGATAATGTAGACGTGTCAACATACAGATAAAGTCTGCCTCAGACAGTGAGATGTTTCTGCTCTTCCTATATTACATCAACGCTATAAATCTTGATTTCTCTCATTGATCACAAACAGGTCCTGCAAATACAATTTCAAATTTAAAAGCTAATGCACAAAAAAGCTTAAAAAAATCAATGTTTATTCCACTAAAGCGGGCCCATATTGCGAGAAAGTAGAGAAAAATCAAAGCCGATATATACATTTTCCTGTGAAATCATTCCTTTCTGGCACAGCGTAACGAAGTTCGAGAGAACATAAAGCACATAGTTTTTCTTGTTTTGGAGGGAGAGATAGCAGTGAGAGGTAGCAGAAGTTTAGACCATTAGATTTATTACCCAGGGGCCACAAAAAACGCATGATGGGAAAGTGAAGCATCCCTTCTAAAAGAGATTAGAGACGTGTGAGCACTCCTCGGTGGGTGAGGTCATGCCCAAAAAAACCCCATCACAAACACCAGGCTACACATAAGAGCACCACCTATAAAAAAAAGAGAAAAACGTAACATTCACACCACTATAACACACACTTTGATGCACACACACATCCGCTTCTGTCTGAGGTTGACACTAACTGGACGGTAACTTGTCTGGCCTAGAACGAATCTTCTTCAGTCTCATCAACCTGCACAAGAGACAAGAAGAAAATAATTCTACAGTCACAATAAATCCGTTTTGTGATGACTACGTGGGGGTTGGGTTTTATACTAAATATGATTTTATCAAATATTTGCCAATCAAGCAAAGATAAAACACCGGAATTATCCAAACAATTAGGTGACAGCTTCAATTCCAAAAGACTTTCATCAAAATGTCGGAAAGAAGGAAAGAAAACAAAAACTTCCATCTTAACAAATAACAGATTAAAAGAAGCAGATATGACTAAAGTTTGGGAATTTCTCACTGTAAAAGCCATCTTTTGTGTGTCGCAGCTTGTTAATATTTTTTGTACCCAGCTGTTCTTGTTTGAGATTTTCAATTCTTCCCACAAGCTTTGGAGGTCTGTGTGATTCCTGCACATGCTGCTCTTTAACCTTTAAAGGCCTGTGCTGCTATTCACAGTTAAAGTAGCTGCAGTTCTGAAATTGCTCTGGTCTTCAAGGTTCGTGTCTCAGATTCTTCATTATCTTTCATTTTGAGGGAAGACCTTCAGCTTGTACCTCCTCGCTTTGTCAGTTGTGGATGTGTTCAGACTTATTAAACCCAGTCTTGCAAGACATTGTAAAATAGTCCCAAAAACGATAGATTCTATCAGAGCCATAATTTGTGCATGCTTTTTTCATGCTTTCAGAAACAAAAATAAATCAGTGCTATAACATAGCTGATGTTTCTTTTTACATGTAAGTATTTACTTCCACAGTATGCAGGAAGGAGCTGTGGGGCTTTAGCCTTTGTAGGCGGGGAGCCTGTTCATACCTGTGTGCATTAAATAACCAACATTTCAAATAATTTACTTTGAAACATCATCCAGGATTTGGCATAATTTTTCTGTGGTTTCACCTGCTCTTTCTTTAAGTTTATGCAGACTACAAACGTCTTGGTTAAAGTAAACCATTACAATGTATGTAGTATACTCAAACTTTGTACTTCAACAAATGCATGCACCAAGGCCATGTGATGAAAATGTTTTTACTTTTAGAATTTGTTGGTATAATTGAACCTGTTTCTTCCTCATCTTTTGAAGGTTTACCTTGCTTTGCATTACAATCCCAAAGGAACATTTCTTTTAAGGTAAAAATAAGTAAAACGCTGTTTGAAGAGGCAGAATTGTTTTTTTAATAAACTTTCCTGATAATAAGTGTGAACAAGCTGCTGAACTAACAAGCTAATTAAGGTCTGAGACCTTGGAAAAAGTTACTTTGTAGCTCAAGTCTCTTTGGGACAACCATATTTTTACATGGTGCTCATTTCCTGTGTTCAATCCAAAGTTGTAAAAAGCAAAGACAGCACGACTGTCTTGTGTGTATTGTTGAAAAGCATTTTAAACCTTTGCCTTTTGGGGATCATTTCGGCTTCTTCACACTGAAATTTATTCCCATTAACAGTTTATTTTTGCCCAGAGGTGTCCAAACCTTTGAAAGCCACTGCATATGTTATCTTTCACATCATACTCAACCAAAACTAAACCTTTTTTCACCATTATAAAAGAACACATTAAAAGATGTCTGATCAGAGCCTTTACCCTCTTATATTCCTTTTTATATGTGCTAAGATCCTCCTCCTTTCATCCGTCAAGGCTCTATTGAAGCAGATGTTCTTGATCTCAGTGGATTTATATGCTGATACAGAGGTGGACAGACACATTATAGAAGCTTGCATTAAACACACATGGATATGAAAAGTGTAGCAGAATAAAAAAGAGACTTTTATCCTTATGTGGACTGTCAGCACTTAGCTCTTGTCAAAAGCAGAGCAGCTCAAAGAGCATCAGTGATTATTCTTAAAGCCTTTTAGCAGGACTATTTTTATGTTTATTTTTGGCGACTAATTTTAAAGCTCTGTTGATGGAGTATACAGGTATAGTCAATAATATCACCTCTGATAAATTTGCATTGTTCAAGATGTTTTGGCTCAGATGACAGAGATCTTTGAGTGTTATGAAAACAAACTGCCTCCCTTGAATGTACATCTCTTCACTTTTCATTCATTTTCTATTCTGGTAAACCCATTCCAGGGTTGTGGGAGGCTGGAGCCTATCCCAGTGATTAGCTGGTGAGAGGCAGGGTACACTCTGGACATGTCGCCAGTCCACTACAGCATCTCTGCACTTGTAATGATGAAAGGTTGATGAAGCAGCAGACAAAAGAAACTACAAATGGTTAATGAGAGTGCAAGAGTTCAGAGATGTGTTGAGTTTGTAGTATCTACCAATAAAGTGACCCTAAATATGGTTTCTGGCCCGACTGGTGGATGGATGTAGGTGTTACTGGAAAGAGTGGGGGTTAGAGGTCAGTGGGCAGAGATCAGAGAGAAAGAATCTGCGAGAGAAGAAGAAAGCAAATAAGAAGTGTGTGTGTGTGTGTGTCAAATAAAGACAAGAGTAAGAATGAGAATGATAAAGAGGGACGAAGGTAAAGTGGAGACCGAGATTAAGGTAAAAGACAGAAAGAGAAAGAGAAGGCAGGAGGAAAGAGAAGCAGAGAGTCAGTGTATTGATCGAGTAGACCTGTCGGCAGCCAGACAGCCAGGAAGACGTCTGTCCTTGTGCTGCCACTCTCTGGCCTGCAGACACCTAAACCCTCCCCACTCATGCTGGGGTGGTGGCGTCAGACCGGGGGACTGTGCATGTGTGCATGGTGTGTATGCACCACACACACGTGAGATGCGTGAGAAGCGCCTGTGCTTCACTGTGCATGTTTTTAAGTGTACAGTAGTGCACTTCTATTTGGCATTTAGCACGAGTCCACAGTGTATATGTTACCCTGCCTGTGCAGTCGGCCTGTCTATGCTGCGAGACTTCCAGGGCCTCAGGTGCGGCGTGTCTTCCCCTCTGTGGAATTAACTAGGCTGCAGTCAGGAAACTAATCTCACGCTCCCTGTCGCACACAGACATATCTCAGGAGTATGGATTTTATCAATACAAAGAGCGTCCTGGACCGAGGCGGTAATCAGAGCTGTAGTCTCTTCTTGAAGAGCTGCTGTCAAACACCCCCTGCAACCCCCTTTTTCAGCTCTCACATCCCCATTTGGGATTTAGTCCTTATATAGAATTCCTTTCCTGGACAAGAAACATCATTTCCCGTGAGCAGGCAGAGCGAATTTTGGCACCTGCAGCTGAGCTAAACTTTTACAGTAGATATAAAAAAATTATTTAGGAAGTCCTAAATAATTCAATATCAGCCTGAAATAATAATAATAATAATATTAATAATAATAATAATAAACAAAACAAGGGCTGTTTAGAGCAATAACCTCAAAATAGAAAGGTGACATTTTTCTTTAAATTTATTTATCTTAAGACTACTTTATTGAAGTGTAAGGGTCTACAAAGTCAATAATTTATTATATTGCAGACACTTACTCCTCAATTAAAATAAGACAAACAATACAACAAAAACCGCATAGTTTTAAGCTTTATTAATGTATTACATTTAATAAAGTATGTATTGTGTAGAGTGGAAAAGATACAGAATGCTACATAAAGCAAAGAAACAAAGTTAACTACAAGTTTATAAAAAATAGCATTTTATTTGCTTTAGTACGAGAGGATCCTCTGAACACTGAAATGACCCTGATGTTTGATAATAATTTCGTTGTTGGCATATTGGTATTGAACCAAGCAAAAGGAATTTCACGCATCTCTATTTTACTTTTCTCTCAGAAAGCTCAGCAAACAAAAGCATAATTATGTGCAAGTGCAAAAATATGTTATAATTTGTTTTCTTTTATAATCTGGATGAAGTGACTCTTTAGCTTGAGGTAATGTATATATGTATATACACAGCTGACCTTTTATAGCTGGTTTAGTATGTCTGATATGTATGAAAATGCAACTCTATTTATGTAACTTTTGGTACAAACTACCTCACAATATGAAATTTTTCCATTACATGGGCGACATTATGAGGTCAATTTGACAAATTGAGGGTCCTGTTCTCCGTCTTCCTGTCTTTCTGTCCATCCATCCATTACAGCTGATCCTATTGTTCCGCCAAACCCAGAGAGCTGTGAGTTGACCTGCGAGGTCAAATAATCAGATGCTCTCCTCAGTGACCGGCACTAACCTGCAGTTCAGGAGGACAGTGTGCTATAAGACCATGTCTCTTCACAGCTTGGAACACAGATCCACATCATACTGGGACGCTGTGCGGCTGATAATTGAAGCGTTGTGGGATTCAGCAAAAATGGGCTGCTGAGACTGGCCCTGGAGAGAGACAATGACAATGAAGTATACTGAGCAAATGAAATAAAAAAATTAGGAATAGGACAAAAAAATCTATTATTTATTCCTTCCAAATGTGAATAAGCCACAACTGTAGGGGTACAAGAAAGACAATCAGAAATCTATATGCTCCCTGTGAAGCTGAAGCATTAATTAAGATTTTCTACTGTTTGACTCAACTAACTTAACTGTAAATATCTTTAAATATATTTTATTTATAACATAAAACATTATCAGATGTTTGTGGCAGAGTTTTAATGCTCATTCGGTGCAGCATGAGGACAAAAAATGCAAGAAGCAAAATGGGCAGAACAAAGCAAAACACAGCAGAAAATGGAGGAGACAGTCAGGTAGGAATAAGTGAAAGAAAGTGAGGGAGCGAAAGAAGAAATGAGCGCAGGAGAAGATGAATCCGATTTCTCTGGGTAAATTGGACTCCCCCTGCTTTCTCTAATTCATGTTTCAGAGCTGCTGCATCGATGGGGAGATGGAAAGGGTGAAGAGGGAGAGCGGGAGAAGAAAGGAGGGGAAAGGGAAGACAAATCCATGCAGGGGAGAGCAGAGGGAGACTGCGGCCGCTCTCCCACAGGCAGACAGCAATCAATAAATCAATAGGAAACTGTGGTTGGCTGGAGAACGGCTGGGGCTGAGAGGATGGAGGATGGAAAAAAGAGAGACCTGAATCAAAGTAGCTCCAAGATGGATGGAGCAAGGGAAAGAAGGGTAAAGGAGGGAGGGAGGTACTGAGGGTTCAGTAGAGTTGCAGAAGAAGATGCAGGAAGCAGGAAGGAGTGCATAGAAGGAAGGTGGTTTTAGCGGGAATAGGTGGAAGTCCAGCAGGATTTTGGGTTCCCCTCCTAGTCCTGCCCACAGCACATCCTGTATTAGTGGTGCAGTGATTGGAGCTTGGCACTATGTGATGCCCCGCTGTGGTCTGCCCAACAAACCCAGTGAAGCGCGGTTATATCTGGGGCTGGGGGAAAGCTGTGGGCCCCCTCTGCCCGCTGGGTGCAGCCTGGTTGACTAGCTGCCTGCCTGGCTGCCTGCCTGCTGGCTGCCTGGCTGGCTGGACATCGATCTCAGTGGGCTGGAGACTACAGCTGGACGCACACTGAGAGCTGGGGCTAAATCTGGCTCAGGCTCAATCAACGTTTGCACCTGTCTTTTCCAAAGGGAATTAAATGTAGTAGATAG
Organism: Pseudomugil gertrudae; assembly: GCA_037177535.1. Lineage (NCBI taxonomy): Eukaryota > Metazoa > Chordata > Actinopteri > Atheriniformes > Pseudomugilidae > Pseudomugil > Pseudomugil gertrudae. Next base: position 22,341,943 of record JBAMHV010000001.1, read on the forward strand.
AGAGAACAGAAAGAGTAATGGTGTGTGTGAGCATGTGTGTGTGCGTTTATGCCTTTCTCTGTGTGTGTGTTTATACTAAGGTTAAGTTTTAAAGGTGCAGTGGGAGTGGTTGGTTTGTTAAGAACATGGTGGTTTTGCTATTAGCCAACAGGGTTTTACTGCAGCAGGTGAGGGCAGAGATGTGTGTGTTTGTAACGTGTGTGTGTGTGTGTGTGCACACGTTATCTACAGTACACATGCTTTTCATGTGCAAATGACAAGTTGAACATAAAACAGATAGTTGCTGAGCTTCACATCCATAACAGATAGTGACATAATAATAAGTCTTTTTAATTTATCTTCTTTTTGTAAAATACACAAAGTTTATCACTTACTTTTTTCCTTAAACATGAGCTCAAATGCTGATTATCTAAAGGGCCTCTGTCACTGATTAAAGCAAAAGATGAAAATATCTATTTGCTCTCATGTCCCATATGTATCTTAACTATACTGTGACTGAGCAACTTTCAGCTTCAGATGCTTTGCTGCTGTTCAGAAATCACTTTAAACCGAATGTAGACACAAATAGTTTATTTTTTGGCTGAGTTGTTACTTTTACCACAACCATTTAAAAAGCCCCGTAGACAGGGGGAATAATAACTATTTCATTTGTGGATGAACTTGTCACATGTAGCATTAACTCAATTTTATCAACAGACAAATAAATTAGCTTTAAACAAAGGACTGTTTCTGTGAAAACATTTTATTAGTAAAACAGCATTTACATGACAGCTGCACAGGTTACTAGTTTATCCTCCAGACAGATGAGCTGAAATTTATGTGTTAGAAAGTGCCGACTGAGCTCTATTAGCTCTCTCTGAACTCTAGCATGTTTAAAGCTATTGTCAATAGTTGTTGTGCAATTAAGTTGTTTGCATTGATAGGCTTTTAAATGGCTTTCTACACAGCCTTTATAAACTGTGAAGTGGCTGTGTCAGACTTATAACTAGCAATCACTGTCCAGCAACTTGTTAACTGTTACAAATAACTAGGTCTGCTCTATTTCATCCACTCTCCTCTTTCATTTGTCTTTCTTGGCTGTCCACTCATCCACTACATATTCTCTCCCCTCATCTCCTCCTGTTTCTTCTCCTTTTTTTCTCTTGTCCTCTCCTGTCTTTTCTTACCCACTTATTTTTCTGTTCCCTTCCTCTCCTATCTTTTCCTCCCCTTTCCCCTCTAGGGTCCCATCCTAGAGACACCCAGACACAGATGGCCCCCCAGATCAGATTTATCAGGGCCAGTACAGCCCTCTGCAAAAGGTCAATCTCTTAAAAGCTGACCGATCAATGGTCCAACTCCTAACAGCCACGCTTTTTTGTCTCTTCTCGTTTTCTCTGAGTTTGGATATATGCGTGTGTATCTACATGTGTATCTTTGCAGGGGTGTGTGCGCTTTCTTTTATCCATGCACACACCTGCAGTTGTGCAGTTACGAGGACTGACAAAGATGAGGGCCCTTGGTGTTACTAATCGAAGGGCCGTCCCTCAGACGGCCCTCTAATGACCTCTCCTTTGTCTAATAGTACAACCTTTTTGAGGCACTACTAAATATTTCAGTGAGTCATTAGCTCATTACACGTCATTATCTACGGCGTGTTCAACTGCCAGGATTAGCAGCGAGACTTTTAGCAACTTCTCTGCGGGAAATCAATAATCGGCAGACACTTCCAATCACGGTGATCATCTCTTGTGTGGACATCAGAAATTTGCACTGCCATGCGTTTGTGTGTATCAATGGGCACACACACAGACTTAGCTGCGTATGTTGGAAGTGTTCATGTAGTTTTTCTAAAACCTTTTTTTCTCTGGCATGAAAAATGATGTCAGAATAAAAAATGCTGCACAATTATTTTCATTTAAGCTCAGTAATATACTTAATACTGTTGATGCAGCAGATTAAAAAAGACATACTACATGTCCTTTTTGTATAGCAAGACAAAGTATATTTTTCATGTGACATATTTCAGATTTAATGACCATTTAAAGTGCCTAATGCCCATTTATTAAAATGCCTAAAACCGTACAAGGTATTCTGTGTGAGTTAAACCACTTTTCACACTCGGTTTCTAATGTTCATTGTGTGTTCTGCAGCAATTCAGCTTAATGGTGAACTTCTCTAAGATCAGAGGACTCAGAAAAGACACAGAAGGTTAAAATCACTTTCATAAAAATACAGCAATTATGATTTTTTCCCCCTAAAAATTTCCAAAGTTTCATTTACAATAAAAAAGTAGAAATGAAACCCTCGCTTTAATGCTGGTGTTTACTGTATGCAGTGTGTGTATCTGTATGTATGTGTTTAAAAAGATATTTCCTTTTGTCTTTAAGGGTCAAGTTTGACTTTTCCCATCTATTGAAGGTTTTGTGTGTGTAAACCTTTCTTGTCGTGTACAAGAAAGATGAGAGCTGCTTAAGCAACCAACAAACCTCTTTGGCACACTTTAGGAGTCACTTAACAATGGGCAGGGTTTGTGTGGTTAAGTGTGTGACTAATTTCCTTTAACGCAGTGTGAGATTGAGAGACTCGGGCCAGAGGTGGGCGGAGCTGCTACTTGTTAAGAAGGTCAGAGGTCAGCTCTTCTTGAATAGATCCAGAAATCCTCAATTAATTACACAAACACATATACACACTAACAGAAACACTTACCAGCATGAAAACTCGTGTTTTAAGACACTCGTGGTTGCTTTATGCAGCATTCCAAAGAAATGTAGTTCTCTGTGAGGTGAAGTCAGGCAACAACAAATGAGAAGCAAAGCTTCTATAAACAATCTAAGTTAAGCAGCATCTTTCTTTATACCAGCCTTTACCATAGAACATATAACTACAGGGCCATCTATCACGCCTATTTCACCTGTTACTCCTCCTGTGCTTAGACAACGAAGGGCTGAGTTTGAATCAGCTAAAACTTTAAAAGCATTATTATATAGAGGAAATACAATTGCTCCTTTTGTTGTCCATCTGTCTTCCTCCCTGGTGTACGACTGCAGCATTGCTCAGCAAAGTCTCCTCATCAGAGGAATTAATATGTGAGATATGATTAGATTTAAGGTGAAGGGCCAATCACGCAGAGCACATTGAGTTTACATTATGTAATCAGATTTGCGTTACCCTCCCATTTAAATGTTTTCTCTAACAAAATATGTTTTATCCAATCTGAGTTCACTTCTAAATGGCCAAAGCAATTGTATTATCTCTTCCTGCTCTGAGTGTTTTTCATGCAGGAAGGTATTTGGGGACTTACTGAGTTTGATTTGCTCCAACAAGATGATTCCCTGCAATACTTCTGTCCAAGTGGATCGTATCTAACCAAGAGTTAAATGCAGGATGGAGGTTGGCTCCAACTTTACACACACATGTGAGTGCACACACACATAGGCACGCACTAGAATAGTATGTTCTGTTATCAATAATAAATATGCTGCGGATGGGATCAAATTTAGAATGGTGCATTTCACATGTATGTTGCACCTTTCATATTAAATGATTTTATTAAATAAACTTTGGATTAAATGCGGTGCAGTTTTTCTCCACTGTGCTCTCTTTTGTCCAGCAGATTTTCTGTGTCTTGCTTTTTTCCCTCATTTCTACTCTAATACTCATTTCACTCGTGGGTCCATCCTGGCTTCCACCTCAACAACAGTTCACATCCTGATTTATTTTAGTCCTGGAGTCATGTGACCCTAAATATTGTAACTGACCCTGGGCGTATTGATCTTTTTGTGTTGGCTAGCACTGCAACTTCCTGCCTAATAACAACCCCATGAAACCCCCTGTTTCTATTAGTATCCACATAATCATTTAGGAAAAAGAGCTCTGAGCTTAATTTTTATCTGTTTGTCATTGTGTTTGCTAGAGACTGCATTTATGTTGCTGCATGAAAAAATATGTTTTTTTTCATCTTTGCTTATGAGCATGTACGCATTTTTGTTTTTCTACAAGTGTGTGTGCATGTGACTGTGTGAGTGTCCTTAATGATAGCATTTAGCCAGAGGTGAGGGAAGAAGCTCCTGTCACCGTTGTAATGAGGGGTATTTGTATTAGTTACCTGGCTGTAAAGCACTTTGATCTCTTTTTCTCAACAGACAGGCACACGTGTGTTGCATTTGTGTGAGCAAACTACCTATGCTTAACTCTGTGGCAGGGACTGCGTGTGTATATCGAGGTGCACAGTGACGCGTTAAGTATAGATGTGCAAGATATTATGGACACAGCCCAAATGGTGTGAGTGTCTGTGTGTGTGAGAAGGAGTGTGTCGAGGGTGGAAGAGACAAAGAGGGTAAAGTGAAAGGAAATGATGAGCGATGAGTCTGTGTGGCACATTAGTGTTCTGCTGTCCTTTTTTTTTCCTACGATGATTATCTTTTCCTTGCTTACCTTACTGTGTGTGTGTTGGATAGCCTTAGGGTATAGTTTTATCCTGGTAGTGTGTTGACCAGTACATCTTATATCAAGCGGTCCAAAAGAAATGTGTGTGTGTGTGCTTACTTTTACATGCACATCAGTTTGGCCGGTGCATATGTTTATGCATGTGAATGTGTGTAAGTGCGTGTATACTGAAATGGTGGGGGGTGAGGCTGTATCCATGGTAACATCCCAAAGCTACCCCCGCTAGGTTCTAAAAGACAAAGCCTCTCTCTTCTATGCTCTCTCTCTCTCTCTCTCTCTCACACACACACACACACACACATGCAAACACACAGGGCCAGCTGAGCCAGATCAATATTTCTCCCCATTTAAAGAACAAAATTCAGAGAATGGCTCTTCAGCACCCAGACTGTAGCCGTTCTTTAGACCTTGGGTTTTTATATTAAACACCCAATCTGCAAAGTGGTGAGTTTTTTTTGTACTGACCCAAAATAATTCCTGGCCTGAATCTTTTGCTTTCTTTCATTTAGCTGGAGTGATAGATTTGCTAAGCCCTTTAGGACCTGTGTTTTGCTCTCCGTCTTTGTGTGATTCCCTCGTCTTTCTCTCACTCTATTTTCCCTCCTTTCACTTCCACCCTGCTGCTCTTGCTTCTTGCACTTCTCTTCCTCACTGAGTGAGTGACAGGGTCAGATTGCATTCAGCATCCTGACTCTTTGTCTCACCCCGTGGCTGACCACAGCTCAGGCCTCTGGCAGGGTTCCCTTTGCTCCCCTGGGGCGTCCGACCCCATCTTTAAGGCTGAAGGGCTGGACTGGCCTTGGCCCTGTTGGCTGCCTGCAGCCTGAAGGGAGGGAGTGAGAGGGGGTGGAACACTGGCTGCTGTTTAAGGGTGAAATGGAGGAGGGCTCCCTCTAGCATCACTTTGTTGGAATAACACAGAAATAAGATCCTTCTGGTACATAGAACAAAAAGAAAGAACAAGAATGACTTGCTTTATAAATGTACTGTTACACAATTTTCTTATATAAAAAATGTGATAAATGAAGAACAGGAGCATGAACATATATGACATGCGTATCATGATACATTCAACTCTCAGGTACAAGCAGTTGCAGAGAATTACTTACGGGTGATTGGGGCATCCTGCATCGGAAGCAGCCATGGGAGGTATCTGAGACTTCTCTGGTTCAATATCTTGGCAACCCCCCGTCCAGCATGTCTGTTTGTTTGTGTGTCTCTGTGTGTGTGTCTGCATTTCATCATCTATAACTCATTCTCCAAGTAGAATAATTCATTGTTTCATGATTTAGCTTGTTTGACCATTGGACCTAGTGCATTGGACCATCTTTTTCTCTTGCTGACTGTGATGTGAGAGAGGAAACTGATAATTGATTTAATAAAAAAACAAGGGAGAGGGCCACTTAAAACAGTCAGAGGATGAAGGGGACTTTGCCTGAGTGGTTCTACATAATCCTACACAATCATCCTCCAGCCATCATTGTGCTACTAGAGAACCAGTGTGACACATTAAAGATTGCTGCACAGTGCTGTCATTAGGTGTTAAGCCCACTTTATGTTTCCTTGAAGTGGGCTTGAACAAAGCCTGAGCAGTTTGTGGTGGCACTAATGAGAGAATGGCACAAACAAGCAGTGGAGTGAGAGTCAGTCCCACAAAACAGAAACATATAGAATAAACAGTTTAACAACATAGACCTCAGACATATTAATATGACATATGCATGTACGTAAGAACTTTAATCAGTTTATGTTGCAGAATATAATTAGTCTGTTAAAAAAATAATTACAGATGATTTAAGTTTTAACAGAAAAATGCTATTTAACGTACAACCAAAAGCCTTTAAAAGCCAGCTAGTAGGGATTTGGGCATCTTTGTCCTTCATAAAGATCAGTGGCTTTGGCATAGAGGGCTTTGGTTTATTTCTGTGATGAAATCACATAAATCACAAACTGGATCTGTTGTTGATGCCGTTTAAACAAACCTTTTACTCAGACCATAAAAGAAACAGACACTTCTTTATCTTTGTCAAAGATAAGCTCCCAACATACAGTTTCAAAGTTTGAGTTTGACTTATTCTTAAAGTTTAAACATGTAGAACTTAAATAAAAAAAAAAACAATTTATAACACATATTTAATAAGAGGAATCATCACTTTCTTATGTGCTGCTATTGATTTCTGTGTCATGGTTGCTGCTTCAGTATGACAGCACATTGGATGTAGCATTACAGTGATTACCTGATAACAATGTGTCATATTTATATAAGTAAACAGCTGGAAAACAAGAGGGAGACTCAGTTCTGTTTGTCTCTGTGAGCTGGTATGAACTGGATATCTGTTGACACAATCAAATGTAATCAACTTGTTTGTGTGATTTACAATGTTTGGTGTAATATATGCATATTGTGTGATACAGTACTCTAAGCTATATTAGAATATGTTTGATCCTGATGATTACCATTACATAGCTGACAGAAAGCAATGCTCCCTGCAGTAAACACTATTTCTCCAAGTGTGTGTTATAAACAACCGCTGCACAAAGAGCAGCTGTCCACTCGCCCTGTTCATCCATCTGATTTATAAATGCATTTTCAGTAATTCTCATATCATTGCTCTCTGTGAATACAGTTGGGTTAAAATGGAAAACACTGAACCAGTGTAGTGCTAGATGGGGCCACTGCAACGTCTTTACCCAGAATTCATTGCCCCTGAACAACAATATAAAACATATGCTTGGAAATGATTTTCAAAATTATTCTTTATCACCGAAGCAAAAGTTAATCAAACAAGGTTTAATATGTCTCAATGTTGGAGCTCCTTTTAAAACCGTGCCCTGTAAATAATTGATGGTTGTTGCTCTGATTTCAGTTGTTCGTTTAAAGGTTTTTATAATGTGTTAAAAACCCGTTTTTGTACTTTATTTCTTACAAAAAAGTTAATAAAATAACTGCAAAACAGCTCATTACTAATAACCCACTAAAATAGCTTAGTTAAGCTAAAAGATGAGCTTCTGGTGATAGTAATATTAATGAGACATATGAGACAGCTCTTCTAACAGAGCTGGACTTTTCAAAATAAGCAGGATCTCCAATCACTATGACGAAAGAAGAAAATCAATACATTTCCTCTCTAACAACGCTCCTTGTTTCATGCATCTGTTTGCTGTGTGTTTCTGTGCTTTCTATGTGGGGCTGTTGTGCTACTGCCTGAGCAAAGTGCAGCAGAATGAGGCGAGACATTAGCAACGTAGTGACTAGTAATATGTAAATGAAGAAAATAAAGTGGAATAAAAAAAAAGGCAGTGAAGGGTGTGAAGAATGAAGTTAATGGTTGTAACTGATTGGTTAATTACCTTGTTCTTTATTGTAAAATAGAATGTTGAGAGAATCGAGTTGACAAAAATTTATGTATAATTAAATATATGTAATAGCCTTTATAATCTTACTTACTTTCCCTAAAGACAATCTGGTGTAAATTATGATTAGCTGGTAACTCACAGACTCTACCACACTTGCTGGATTTATTTCATGGCTACATTCTTATATGGTTGTGGTGAATCTGAACAAGCTTTTAACTCTATTTTCAAAAGAATGATTTTTACCATAACATTATGCCAAACATCATCACAAACATAAGGAATGAGTGTGACCTATCAAAGCATTTCTCACTCTGGAAAGATATAAACTCCTCTGTGAAAGCAGTAGTTATTAGATTTACACATTTTTATCCCTGAAACAAATTCAGCCACCTTTACTTAGATACAGCATCTTGGTGATCAACAGCATAAGAATGCATCCCACAAATGTCATTTGGAGCAAGCCTCCTGCATTTCACCGGTGACCTGTTAGACCTGTGCGTTTCTCTGAGTTATTTGTGGTGGTGCTTCTTCCATCAGCAGCGACCAAGGTTTTCTGCCGAAGAAATGAGTCAAGATATACAAGCAGGGCAGACACAGCCATATTTCAGATGGGAGAAGGAGACGTGTGCACTTACGGTCCAACACACACAGATCAAGGCTCATATAGACATGTATATCGGCACACACACACCTACACACACAAACAGAGGAGGAAGGGAGGTGCTGCTGAAGTGGCAGGCTAAAGGGACAGAGCGAGGTGGGGCCAGGGGCGGTGTGACAAGGGACAAGCACATGCTGTTGTTGTTGTGTGTCAAGGGTAGTGATGTGTGTGTGAGCATGGGTGTGTGTGCGTGCATGTGTGTGTGCGTACTTGGCGTTGACATGAGTACCTTGAGGTGTGGTAGACGGCCACCATCTGCCTATAAATAATGTGTTCTAGAGAAGCAAAGTCAAAACTGAGGGAAAGCTAAATTTCCTGCTTTTAGCCGATTAAATTAAAATGAGTTCAGTCCAAATTGTCTTTATGAGACACATTTTCACTGCAGGAAACAACAACAACAACAAAAAATCAGAAAAGGTAAACATGCAACATCTGTTTCAGAACCATTGTCTTAAGCAGTAAGACTCAAAGACATGCAAGCCATACTGCAACACAAGTTACCACTCAAAGTAAGGTTTATATTGCTGCTCAAAAATGTCCTGTTCTTTGTCAAAGACTAACTTTTTAAATTGGTTTTACTGGCATATGGCAACACTTCCTTATTCTAGTTGTGCTGCAGAGTTTTCTCTTTCTGTTAAAAGGGAGTTTTTTTCCTCTCCACTGCTGCTCTCATGCATAATGAGGCCGGGAGACTGAGTCAAAATGAAGGTTTTATGCAACCCTGTGCTTTCCTGGTAGAAAGTTTTTAAATAAATTGGCTTCATATAAACCCAATTCTCATGAAATAAGGTACTATCTAATTAACATGACCGATTTATGATATAATTGCATCGCACTGTAGGTTTAGGTAGTTGAAATGACTTGTAAATTGCTGCAATACAAATAAAGTTAGATTTCTTACCTGCTTATAATCCATAACACTTTTACACAAGTTATGGGTTGCCAGGCCAGTTTCCGACATCCAAGGAGCAGTTTGGGCTTCAGGGGCCAGCTGTGCCAGAAACTGAACCCGAGTCCTCTGGGCCCGGGCATCTCGGTAACAGCTAATACCACCACTCCCCCAAAATCACCCGGACAAAAGCAAACACCACAACAAAGTTACTGAGACTGAACTAGTTTCTAAAACTGTGAAATGAAGTGAGAAAATTATACAGCATTTCACATTATTTGGAAGAAACCTAAGAACAATTTTAAGATAAATTGTAACAATATAACTAGATAAATGTGCGTTAAATAGTTTTCTGTAGCAAATTTCAAGTAATCTGCCACCTTCACTTTTTTCTTTAACAATCATTTCAGCAGCCAGTGATGGTTTAATTCTATCAGAGTACTCTCTTTACCTCAAATTGCAACTCTCAAACTCTATGGACCAAATCCTGCATGTTTAGGGTTTACTTTTGTGATTCCTTTATCATTTCTAACTCTTTGGCAATCGGTTAAAATCTAAATGAAATGTGCTTTCTCCTGGTTGGTTGCAGTAATTGCAGTTTGTAATACATCAGTTTGCATTTTATTTAGATCCACTTTCACATCATCTCTATAAAAATGTGCATTTTACATGCAAAGTGGGACTGGATCAGTGCTGTCGTTTAGTAGCCTGTGCCTTTTTGCATGGCAGGAAGCTGCAACAGGAACACACATTGCCGTCATATTTTATTGTTTTCTCAAATAAAAACATGAAGTATCTGGCTTTGTAATGTGTGGTGTCTAATGCTGTCGTGGTGTCTTCTTCTGCCTGACTCTGCATTCTGAGGGAAAAATCTGTGTTTATGTGTAAGAAAATAGAAAGAAATAGCCAGAGTGAAGCAAAGTGAAAATAAAATGGATACTAATTAGCTTAGAGTCTCAATAGATGTGTTGGTGGTTGTCTAAGTGTACTTTACAACCTCACCACTGCTAGACAATTATTAAAACAAGCCTCATTTCTCTGATTTCCAGCTGTTTTGCTATGGCATGTATTCCTTTTGTTCTCATGCTCACTTGCATATTCCACTGTTGCAGTGGAGAAAACAAATGACAAACTTAAATAGTGTTATAAAAAAAGTTTTTAAAGGTACTCTTTATGTGTTTTAGTTTGGGTGCATTTCTGCAAGTGATTGTAGATTCCAGATGAGTGTGTAGCTTCTGTGTAAGCACTAACCTGAGAGATTGACTTCTAAATATACCTGAGGCATCACACAAACTAGATTTACACACAGACTGAGAGATAAGAGCTAGATGTCATTCCTTTTAATATATCATATGTATGCTGGTTGTTTTATGCTTGCACTCATTGCAATCACTCCAGGAAACGCCATCCACTAAATGTCGGAAATGTAAATGCATGCTGTCTGTATTATGCACTCAAATGTATACAATGAAAGACCACAAATTGAACTAACTATGTGTTATTTTAGAAAACTAGACAGTTTAGTGCATGAAAATCCAGTTAGGGTGTCTGTTTTGTGAGATGGAGCAACAATGCTGTCTGGCACCAACAATCACACCGTGTCTGGCTGAGACATCTCTCTCACTGTAATGTTCCTGGGATGGTTTAGACTGACTGCATTTGTTTGGCAGCCTTTTAGAAGCTGGAGTATTCTCAATAAAGATTTGCAGCTTTCAAAAAAGTCTTTTTGACCCATTCCCCACCACCGCCACGAACCACTATACAAAAGTTAGAAAATCTAATGCTGTGTAGTTAAATGCAAATGCTGTTTGTTCCTTTTCTACTTTTTCTTCTTCCCAGTCTACGTGATTTTACGATTTCACTATTTCTTTATTAGAAATACCGGAGATTTCTGAAGAATGTCACAGAGACTGCAGCAGATATATATTATACCCTGGCATGGCAAGCAAATTAGTGTTGTTTATTTAGTTTGTCAGAGAGATTTTATAGTTACCTAGCCACATTTTTCCAAAGCTGTCACAGACATATTATGGAAAATCGACTCAAGAACATTCATTTCAAATCTGGATTATCATTAAATTGTGAAACAATGCACTGGTGTTTTACAGAGGATGTCTTAGTATCCATGTTTTTAACCTTTGTAGAACTTGGCCACTTTTTTTTTCAATTACCTGAAATGTAAAAACCAAGTTTAATAAAGCCAGACACTTTTTACAGCAAGTGCACGCAGGGGCACACCTGCCAATTAAATATGTGATGTTCCAGTGTTTTTATTTATACTAGTTTCCACTGGCTTAAGTGGATTTCTACATCTCAAACTTCATATTAGTACAGTTGCTGACAAAAAATGATGAAAGTTTATCTCCAACAAGGACAGATAACAAAAAGAAAGAACAGGGAAATCACATCAATTAGGAAATGATGCAAACTCATTGGATATTTAAAAACCTGAAAGCTTTAACATCTAAAATATTCCCAAATGTGATGTAAACAACATAAGAAGTAAATCAGTGACATTCATGAGGAAGTCTGCTTCTACAGATCAGTCAGGGATGATCTGAAACCCTGTACATACTCCGCATTGCCTTTTACAACCAGTTTCACCACAAACTGTAAATGGTAAATGATAATGCAGTTGCACACTGAGTGATTGTAGTGAGTTCAGAAGAAATTTTTCTCGTGTCAGAACAAAACACGATAAACATCAAATGACTCATTGCAAATGATCATCACTGTGAAGTTTTGAATTTTGAGTTAATAATGATAATAATGATAATAAAACATTTTATTTAAAAACATTTTTCATAAAACCCAACACCACTTCACAAACACACAACAATGGATAAAATCAGAATATAAAACTAGAAAAGCCTCTGCCAAGCAGCTCATGATGCAAAATATCATGTAAACAAATTCTTGTATCCACAATTCCCTCTTGATCAATCCTATAATTTAATGGAATCTACATTAAATCAAAGACTCGTTCTAAAAAAATAAATAAATAGAAATCTAAAAAGAAGTACTTTTTGCACCAAGTTGCTGACAAGCAGATAAAAACATTACCTGTTTTATAACAAACAGCAGAAACAGAACAGCTGTCTTACAGTGAGTAGGAAATGTTATTTAACAGATTAAAATGACAGATTAGCTAAAGAAACATGGTGTATTAAAAAAAAAGAGAGCTTACAATCTAAATAATTCTTTAAAGCCTCAAAATAAATTCTTAACCATAAAAAACACATTTTTGGCCAGATAAAATCCTGTTTATGGCGTCCTCTATATTGTCTTTATGCAGCTCTCAGACATATTTCTACCATCTCCCATGCATTAAACTCGCTCTCTTCCTTTGTGTATGCTTCTCAGCCTCACTCCCACCTCCCAATGTTCTGCTGAAACAATCATCAATTATCTTTATCCCCATGTGTTATCCACCTCTGAATCTCCCTGCATCCTCCAGCCCATCCAGCAGAGTGATTCCTACTGGTTGGCTGCAGGCCACCCAACCCCGTCCCTGTCCGTCACCCTGCTCCTGATAGCTGAGCAGAGACTGACAGCTCCATGAACAAATCAATAATAATCTTCAGCCAGTGTAATCCTATACCTGAGGATATCCTTTGGTGTGCCTACAGCTTCCTGCATTGCTCACTAATTAATACTTTCTGATTTGCATATTGGTTGTGTTTGTACAGAGATGGGGAGGGAAAATGGAGGGAGTCGTGACAACGGCCATAGGAACAGTTTGTGTGCATGAACAGCAACACACAAACAGTACAGTTGTACCCACTCAGTGTCCTGTCCTAACTGTCACCAGTCTAAGGTCATCAGGTTTGATGTATGAGCCGATTCGTATGACAACCTTCATATAACTCTAACCTCTTTCCTCCCCAACAAAATTAACAGGAGGGCTGAAGGACTGAAGGAGCAGACGTGATCTTCTTTTTGTGTCAGAAAATATCATTCACAACAAACCAACTTTGTGAGTAGAGTCTTGCTTCTCACGTCTCTTTTGAAAGAAGAAATGTTTTATATTTTCTCAGATGCTTTCAACACTTCCAAGCTGCTAATTGCTACTAATGCTTTTTATTTTATTTTGTCCAGTATTTATTGTATTTAATTATTTGCGCGCAGAAGTCTCATTTTAGTGCTCTCTAATAGCAAAGACTGTACAACATTTAATGCTCCGGATGCTTCAGAGATTATTTTAAAACAGACATGATGATGTGCTTAAAATGTATATATTTGAGTATTTAAAAGGTGCAATGAAATAATAAGATTTGTTTATAGACTACCACTTCATTTACAGATAACAAGAACTGAAAAAGGTATTCAGTGAGTGAAGAAGGAGAACCAATATAAATGTAGATGTTTGTGATATGTTATTGTATACCACAGCTTCCACCTCTGTCCTCACTCTCATCGTCACATTATACTGTACTGTACTTCTGCAGTGGAAACAACTAAGTATTTTGCTTTGATATTTAATACCCAGCTCAAGCATAGAACTTACAGCAAATAATTATTAATAAAACACATATGAAGAAATAAGGCATCCACTTACATATCACCTTTTTAATACATCATGCACTGGAAATCAGTTTTTGTTCTTTATCAATGGACATGGTACAAACAAATGATTGAGTATAGTTTTAATTAACTGACTAAATTAATCAACTCGTAATCCAAATGTGATTTTTTTTTCCAGCAGCCTTTTTAATATCATGTTTAAACAAATATAAATACACTATATGCCATGTGAATTTAACCCCCAATGAAATGTTGGCGGGCTCCACGGTGGCGCAGCTGGTTAGCACTGTGGCCTCACAGCAAGAAGGTTGCCGGTTCGATTCCTGGTGTGAG
>JBAMHV010000001.1:22373465-22383769 GCA_037177535.1 Pseudomugil gertrudae
ACAGTCACTGAGTTATTCCCTAGGTTTATTCAGGATAAGACATATTCCCTTATGTAAGAATAGTTAACACGCGCTCTGGTTGCTGATCCCTGACTCTGCAGGATCCTAGGACATAGTTTGTCACAGAAAAAGTTGCCTTGTACATTATGTTTTAGCATTATATTTACCACTGATACATAATGACATACATCATAGCTATTTGATATGTTTTACTAATTTAGAGTGAGCAGTTTATCTAAAATGCATGTCTTTAATGGTGGGAGGAAGGCAGAGTACCCAGAGAGAACCCGGCATACCCGGACTTGTTGTGTGTAGAATGTCTTCCACCCTTCAAGTCGCTGTTCGAACTTCTTCTCAGCTCTTAGCTGTGAGGGCACAGTGCTAATTCCGCCATGCTGCCATGTATTAATATGATATACAGACCATGTGAACAAGTTGATCAACTTTAAATCACCACTGTATTTGTATGTGTTACATCACCAGAAATACAGATATCAAGGTCAGACAAATCCCCTTTTTCTTATGTGCAAAGAGAAAACCGAGACAAAGAATACAGCAGAGACCCAAACCCCACAATGCCCGTCAAGTCCAGCTACATTTTATATCTACATGTGCCTCACAGAGACCTGAAAATTGCAGTTGTATGGGAAAAGAAGAAGAAAAAAAGTTTTTCCTGAAGGCGATATTCAGACCAGCCTTTTTGATCTGCCCTGAGGCCTGCTGGCGGGTTTCTCCTAATGAGCAAGAAGCCATTGACTACATCCTCCGCTTATTGATTCTTATAGGTGACATGCACTAATAGGATTCTGCAGTTTTGGAATGAAAGATCAATAAAGAAAGGCCGTACCAGCTTTAGCAGACAACAGAGTTAAATAGAGATGGCAGTCTATAGTGCTAATGAGTACTAAATACATATATGTGTGCATTTGAGAGTCAGACAAGCTGTTTTCTGAGGGAGCACTCAGACTTTTTTATTAATCATGTTTACTGCTGCAAACATAAATAGATCACATTTATTATAATATAAATATTATAAGCAAAATACACTAAGATTTAACTTTAAAAAGTGTCTGATGTATAACATTAAACTTTAAATGTGCATTTAAAGTGAGCATGATGGAAGAAAAATAAATAAAAACAGGCAAACATATAGAAAGCAAACTGACTAAAACATTTTCAGTTTCCTCAGTTTGGCCCTCATGTGGAGCTTTGACCACCTCAGCATTACCAGTTTGGTAAATTTAACACACTATCTCTTTGCTTTACTTGTATTTAGCTTATTTCATACTGGTGTTACTCTGCCTCTGGATTTATCCCTTCTGGGGCACCAGATTGAGAAAAATATAATCAAATGTAACTTTAATGTGCAGAGGGATGTATACATTTGGCCATGCATTGGGTCATAGTGAGTAATTAGTTACTTATTACTTCTTTAAATTGTATTGAAATTACTAGTGAAAAATAATGTTCCTTACCTATAGAAGACATGTAGTCTAGTGAGCACTATGAGTGTTTGTGGGTATGGTCAGGTGTTGGTATGTGTGCGTGTGGGCACAGTTAGGTGTGCGTATGGGTGGCGTAAAGTTTTAAAAGGTATACCTTCACTTGGGGAAATGTTTGGAGAGGCAGTTTGGGTAACCATAATTTTTGTTTATCGCTTTACACTTTTCGTTTTTTTGTTTTCCCTTTTTTTTTCCAATAAGTCCGGTTTAATTTTAATCTATCCATCCTCGGTATGCACAATATTTAGAGGTTATGCCAAACACTGATAGCTGGTGTTAATAAAGAATTGAAAACACATCCTGGATCCAGCATCTCTGTGGGCTTAGAGGACGAAGCACGTCATGAATCTTACAGAACCCAACACCTCTCAGCGGCTTTAAGAAAGGAAGCCGCAACACTACGTATTACTTTAGTTCCTGTTTCTTAATATATTGTGTGGATATGTGGAGTACACACACCATGTAGATGTGAACTGCAGGAAGAAATGTACCCCCAGAATAAAGAGCGTTAAGATGAGGTCATGCTGGGTTGATACACATCACTAGAACATACAAACATTTTCTAAGTCTGCTGTGGCTCATCTGCACCTCATCAACTGTGTTCTCAAGTAAATTAGATCAATTAATGCTTTCCTTGGGAAAAACCCATCCCTTATCAGATCGGACCTCTAGCTCAGGCCTCTGTTGTAGGTTTTTACACAATGCACTACAGGAAATAATATTTATTATTAAATATAATCTTGTATGTCATCTGATATAACAGAGGAGTTACCTTTCACTAATCAGTAAAGGGAAATCATAAGTTATAAACCACCTTGTTTTATATTCTGTGGAGTCTAGAAGTGGACACATGAGTAGTTACACACTTAAGTTGATCTCTATGGCAACATGTACAGGAAAGCAACACATGTGGGCACGCGATGCTTAAACAGATCAGAAATTCACACACAGGGAAAATACGGTTTGGCAAAAAGGAAAGTGCATTCCTACAGTATAGTATAGAAATGTTATTGGTTATATTTTGAGTGTAATGTGTTACTTTACTTTGTTAACTAACAAGTAATATTGTTACTGTGACTTTGTTACTTTGTAACGTGGTTACTTTGTAAATCATTGAACACAACTTGTGTCATACTGAATTTGTATTTTTAACTAGGAGAAAACATCATTAAACAAGATTAATTAGGAAATAAACAAGTTACCAGCTTCAAATAACTCTGGGCCACCAGAAATGCCTTCTGCCGGCTGTGTCCTCATGGATGCATCTCCACCTAGATGAATAGTTTAACTGGATCACTGCCACACTTGACAGGAGAGGGATACCGTAGCTAGCAAACAAGTTAAAGTAAAGGTAACACCTCAGACCGCTGGGACTGCGTCGGAACATCTCACACCTCTCCCTTACCAGAGCTGGAACAAGACAACAGGCTTATTCCATTTGCACCCATTGATTCAGTCACTGACATGTGTTTGAGACTTGTTTGGCTAAAAGTCGAACTTTAGGACACATCAAACCATTTGATTCATGTTCTCGACATTTGTGATCGAAAACTGTCTTTTCGTGTCTCTGTGAGAAAGACAATGAGTGGACTCACAACACATTTGCATTAAACTATAAAATATGTTTCCCTATCTTTTTCCAGTTCAACACTAAACTAAATGTAATAAATTCAATGAGTTTTTAACCTGTGTTCATATAACATACTAAAACTAAATAAAATAGCCTCTTGAGGTCTCATAAAATGAAAGACAGCTTGTCAGTCTGGAATAACCCGGTTGACCACAGATGTGTACAACAGAGAATTATGAGTGAAAATAGTTTTAAATTCTTGCTGGTACTGCTGCCAAAACATGCAGAACACAAGTCTGTGAGAATAGATTATGAGGTCATGAGACAAAACTCAAGGTGGTACTACCCCTCATCTCTTGACATCCTTGATGTTTTCTATTTGAAGTGGGTTGTGTTTTTGAGCATTTAGGATCTTGGCTCAGTTGGTTGGTTAGGGTCAAACTGAGAATCTTTCTTTTTGCATGTTCTCCCCGTGTTAGCGTGGGTTTTCTCCGGGGACTCTGGCTTCCTCCCAAAGACATGCACATTGGGGATAGGCTGAATGGAGACTCTAAATTGCCCATAGGAGTGAGTGTGTGTGCATGGTTGTTTGTCTATGTGTGTTGGTCCTGTGATGGACTGGCGACCTGTCCAGGGTGTACCCCACCTCTCGCCCGTTGTGAGCTGGGATTGGCTCCAGCCCCCCCCGCGACCCTGTTCAGGGAAGGGTGGTAGAAAATGGATGGATGGATGGTTGCAATAGCGAGTAGGCTAAGCAAATGCTCGCAGTTTAATGAAACAGAGAAAAACTCTGATGTGGGAGTGAAGCTAAAATTTTGCCACAACAGGCTTAAAGGTGAGTGAAGGTTTTGAATCTAAAACAGGCAGAAATTTAAAGTGGCTTTGTTGTTCATATTTTTAACAGCAAAGAACATTGTTGCTGCTCTGTGTCATATGTGCATGCTGGTGGTTAAAACATGCTGCCACTGATCAGAGGCTGGCATGTCTGCTGGTGTAATCCAATCAGTCTAAATATCAACCAGGACAGCATGAAAACAATGTAAACCCACTATTTAAAAAAAAAGCTAATGTAATATAAAAACAGCCATGTTGTTTTACTTTAAGCTGAACTTCTTTTAGATGTTTTATTTGTCTTAGTTTTAGCGCTTTGACCAAGGTCTCCTGCAGGTGAAATACCACCACTCCTACCTCAGACAAAACCCCTCCAAAATAAAATCCAATATTAAAAGTCTGATTAGATGCAGTAATGAGATTTACTCACATGCTGCCATGAACCTGTTGATATGACACAAGATGCAGTTCTGATGCTTGTACTGTTAAACTGAAGTGTCATGAGGTCATTGGCCTGAATGCTGTCGACCATATTATCTGCTAAAGATATCACTCTGTAATAATATACTCCAGCAGACCTGAGAGTCCTTTATGCATATGTGTGTTAACTGCTGACATAGCCACATGTCAGCTGCTTTACAACAAGTCCAAACACTTTTAATGCTCTACCATTAAGACCTGTATTGTCACAGCTCTTGTGTTTGAAGGAGGTGGGAGCGGCAGTGGTCGGGTGCTCAGGCGTGACTCTGTAAAGTGGAATCATCTTTCCTTTGAAAGGACAGATAGTTAGAGCTCCTCTTTGAGAGTGATCATTAAGGATAACCACTAACACCACAGTCCAAGAAGAGACAATTACCAGCAATCACAGTGGCTGCCAGGGGGAGTGGCGCTTTATGCAAGTGTTTGTGTGTGTATGTGTGCAGAGGTTTGTTCACCCCTTCACTAGGTGTCTGGACAGCCCCGTCTGCACAGCCAGTCATCTGTCACCATTACAGGACAAAGGCAGCAGCATCTCAGGGCCATTACTGAGATTGCTGGAAATGATTTGGAGTGTCCTCCTCAGCACAGAGAAAATAATTTCCTCACAAAAAAAGCAGCCGCTCAGTTGTGCAGGACCCTGGCAGCCTGCAGGACAAACTGCAGTGTCCTTCTTATGGATCAGGAATGATGGACACAGAGAGGTTATGCTGTGTGCCTACTTAAAAAGACAAGGAGAGACAACAGATTAAATGTGATAAAAAATGATAGAATCTGTGATGATAGAATGTAGCTCTTGATTGAACTTAAGGAGGAGGATGGCTAAAAAAATGGAATTAAAGCACATTTGTTTGGGTTGGATGAAAGCAAGTAATTTGGAAGTAAAGCTGGAGTCTTCCTCACACTCCTCTTTTTTCACCCTTCCCTCATTCATTCAGACTCTTCTTCTCTTTCACAAGCTGCTGGCCAGATACAGTCCAGCTGACCTTGGCCAGATAGTGGATGAGTGTTTAAAGATGAGTGAGCATGGCACTTGAGTGTGTGTTTGTACTGCTGGTCAGTGGCTGGAGGGCTTCACTTGCCCCCCTCCCTACTAACTCCACAACCCACTGTAACCCCACCCTCACACACCCACACCCACACACACACACACACGTGTGTGTCTGCCACACAGAGATCATGATGAATTGTCCTCTCTGCAGGCTCAGATTGTTTTTAAGGTTTAATTCAGTTTCTTCCTGTGCTTGGATGAGCAGCTGTTTACGTGTGTGCATGTGTGTATCAATGAGTGTGTTTGCACCTCTATGTAGGTGTGTCACAGTTTGTGTGTGAGACAGGAAAGAAGAGAAAGGATGGAGAAAGAGAGGGAGAGAGAGAGAGTGAAAAAAAAAACAGGAGTTATGGATCTCAGGTCTAATGTACTCCAGCAGCTCATAGTGGGGGGGTGGGGTTGGGGGTGGAGGGGCTCCCGTCGCCATGGAAATGGCAGAACCTGATCAATACTCAAGGTTACAACCTCTTAACTCTGACCCCTCCCACAGATGTTTGTTTCTTATCTTTCTCTATAGTGTTTTATAATTGGTAAACTAAACTCAAATATCACAAAATGAATCCTCACATCGGAACTGGCTAAAACATCTTAAATTGATCTATTGCCTGTAATTATTCCAATTTTTTTAATTGGTTAGCATAGAAAATATAGATAATATACGTCACGTCTACACAAACAAACCAAAGTTGATGATAAAAAAACGTCAAGAAATGTGACATTAGTTACTCTAACTTCAATCCAAAGCTTAAAAACAGGAATAAAATGTGATTTTATTGGTTGAAATGAACAAACTAGACTGCATGACTTTACAGTGGTGGCATGGCCTTCAGGGTTAGTGTTTATAATTCAGAGAAAGCATTAGTTATCTAAAAAGGACAGAATGGATAAGAACTGCTGAGCACATTAAGAAAAATGAAGAAAGCTCTATGCAAGGATTCAGGTCCGTCTCTGGGAAGGTCTGCGATGTAAATCTGCTGCCTCACACTAAAAAACACACTTTTGAATCACATCAGTGGAAATATTGGTCATATGTGATTTGCAAAGTTGCATCAATTTAGAAGCCTGTTTTATAAGTGAGTTATGTTGACACGCTCTGGGTCTGTTACCATGGTAACGGACTCTGGCAGGTTCAACATAAAGAAACCCTGAGTGTGTCTCAATACCATATTGCACTGGGATGTAATATATATATTTTTCTATAGTGTGCACTATGGTGGGTAGGTGTTGAAATTGAACACTTATCGGTAGTGACGTACTCGAGTTGGACTATTCTGCTGTGCACCAGAATTATTATTTAAACAAATAAATTTCCCACTCATCATGCATACCTATATCACATTAAAAAGTGATAAAGGATCTTCCTCAGATTGGTTGAAATATTGGTTAGAATGTTAACATAATCTATATGAATTAGCCTCTCCTGCAGTATTGTTTGCTGCCATTTTTCAGAAAGTGCTAGAAAGTCCCTCCTCTTCTGCTAGCAAGATGCTGTCGGTGCACGAAGTGTTCATAGTTTCACACTATATTCTTGGCCAATTTTAGAGAAGCATCCAGGTACTTCAGTCTACTGACTTTTTAGCTGAAATGTCAGCGTAAACAGACTACACACTTAAATATAGCACATAGTAGTGTTAGTGCACTGATTGAGACACACCCCCTGCTTTTCTACCTGTCTACTTCCACCTGAAGCTGCTATCACACACGGGTTCCACATATTTAAAAGCTGAATTACAACACAATCAATTAGAAGATGGGTTATCTTTCCTTTTCTATACCGCTTAATTCAATTTAGGGTCATGGGGAGCGTGTGATCATTTCCTGATTAAAACTGCAATGTTTGCAATCACTCAGAAACTCTGGCCATACATATCCACCAGGACACCATGGACGTGAGATGACATCACAGTGACTCACAATAGCTGTTCTGAAAATGAACACTCGCGTTGCTCAGCTAAGGGGAAGATAACACAGGGTTTCTTTCTAGGTGCATTTAGTTGAACCTTCTGTCTGGAACAGGCCTTTGATTTACTGTCAGAGAACTGCTGGCACTGTGAAACATGTTCATCAATTCACCACTTTTTACCTTTGAGCTGAGGACAAGAGGAGACTGCTGGACATCCTCCAGTCTACAAATGCCAAAGCCTTCATTTAACGTTATTAATATTAATTAGTTATTATTAATGTAACTCATCCAGGTCAAACAGTAAAATTCATGGGTTCTCTGTATCCATGATATACAATAAACCAATACCTTCAGGCACCAAAAGGAGAACAAAGTGAGGAAAAAAGGCAGAAGTGACATGTCACAATTAGCTCCTCTGGACAAACACAAAAAATATAGAACTATTTCTGATTTCTTTCTGAGTTTATAAATATTTGTTTAAAATCAAATAAATAATTAAAGTCTTATGTCTGTTAAAGTGAGAACATTTTGTACACTCAGCACAGGTATATATATATATATATATAAAGCCAGTAAGTGATGAGTAGAAGGTGGTGGAGGTTGGAGTGAGTGACTTTAAAACCGTTAAACCCTCCACAGATTGCGCTAGTGTTTTGACAATGACCAGTAAACTATCTAAATTGCAGTGTTTTAGCCCCTGTCTCTCTGTGCTGAGCTGGGTAGCGAGGCGTGAGGCTGTCAGCCTTGTCAAACGGCCTTTCTCTCTGGCTGCACGCCTGCTATCATCATCATCGGCCTTTCAGACACCAAACTTTGTCCTTTTATCTCCGATTGTGCCTCTCTTTCACTATCCTCCTAAAATTACCCTTTCATTTTGTTGTGCCATAAAATTATAGCCTGGTGAAGATTGGCAGTGTTTTTCTGCAGAGGGAGGGGGGCAAAAATCAATGTTTTTGTTGTGACCGTGCTGGAGTGTGTGTATTGTGCATGCGCTTCTTGAGAATGTCAGAATGCCGTGATGTGGGGTTGATGTGCCATTCTAACATGTGTGTCCTTTTGTGTGGATGTGTGTCTTAGAGCTATCACTGAGGATAATAAGACTCTTGGTAATGCCAGGCTACAGGGGCAAGGACCCCTGTTTTACTGGACACTTTTAGATTTTTTCAATCAGTAAGAGGAAAATGGCAAAGTAGTAGTGGAGGTGAGGACCTGTGGAGGGGTAGAGAAAAAAGGGGGGAGTGTTTGCGCTTGATCTCTGTGTAACAGCAGTTATATTCACTACAAACGTTAGCAGTAAAGAGACGATCTCCTAGCAATGTGTCAAAGTTCAATCTCGAGGGTATTCAAAAGACACAATTTTTTATCACAATGTTTTATTTTTTTCTTTACTGCCAGATTTTTTTAAATGGCTCTTATTGATTTATTTCCTAAACGTATTATTCAGCAATGGAGGCAGCTGCATGGCCATACAAGTAGCATTCAGGGGGGCTGGAGTAGCAGATGATAGCTTAGTCTATTATAAACTTAACCATTATCTCAGCCTACAACTTAAATATAATCTGAACGCTGCAGTCAGGATGCTGACCCATTTTCATGCTAAAAGTGCCATGTATAACATGTTATTAAAGAAACTGGACAAAATAAAATTATGATTAAGTTTAACGAAAGGTTTGTAGAACCTACTCTTATACTCGCTTGGTTAAAAGTGTGAAGGCAGAGCCTGAATATTTCCCCTTTACTTTACCAGTGACATGGCTATGACTGCCTTATATTGTTTACAAATTATCTCAATAAAGAGTAATTTGCATGAATTGTAAATTGAGCTAAAACTTTTACTGCCTTGCATTAATAATAAAAAAATACAGACAATTTACAAAAAGCTCTATGTTCATTCCTAGAAATCTCCTTTTTTCTCGTCTTCTTTTTTCTTCTTTGGCTGTGAACACACGGTGGGAGATAGAGCTTATCACAGAGAACCAACATGGTTCTTTGGGTAACTGCTTGTGTGGTCAATTAATAACCAATGTCGATATTAGCATGTTTGAGTAAGAAGCAAGCGAGTGAGGGTATACATTTCTGATGCCCCATCTCGTTATCTTTCTTAGTTTACTTTTTTGCGCCATTGATACTCTTCCTCCTCCTCGTTGGCTGGAGAGTCAAAACAAACACCGCATCCAGTTTGCACACAATCTGAAAGCTATCTATCTTCTTTGGTAAATAAAGTTTCCTTTGTAGATTCGGCTCTTCTTATATATCTTGAGAGTGTTTGTAATATGTTGGACTCTCAGGATCTTACTCTTGCAGTTGTAATCTGTGGGTGACGATGCTGCAATCCTTCCTTTATTACTGTTGTGAAAAGACAAATGTCAAAGTTGTCAGTGTTGGCTGGCAATATAAATCCAAATCAATTGTATAATCTGACCAGGATCTAAACATGCCGTTTTTATTGTTAGCATTAAAAAGAAAGAAAAAGAAAAGAAAACTATGTTTAAATTTACTAAATGGATGTGATGTATATCTATAACCTGTCTATGAAAAAATGGATAGAGCCTCGCAGTAGGCTTTCGAATAGCAAAAGCTAAGCTCATTGGGCGGTTCATATACCGTCGCCATCTTGGCAGCATCATGGATGCCTTCGCTACCAGAAAATACAAAATGGCAAAGAGCTGGAGTTTATATTGGGACTGTGGGCGAAGGGGTGGATTATTGACATCTATCAAACTCCGAACTGCCGGCAGCTAAGAACTAAGAGTAGATGGGCTAAAGCAAATGCTAGCTAAAAACGCTGTTAGCCTGCTAAAAACGCTGTTAGCCTGCTAACACTCTGCCTTCTTGCCGCAGATATTGGATTGGACAGTCAAAAGAACATGCCCACAATTATGCTGATTTTCAAGATAAAATAATGTCTAAACTGTTGAGTGGAGGGGGGGGGGGGGGGGGGGGGGGGGGGGGGGGGGGGGGGGGGGGGGG
>JBAMHV010000001.1:22388036-22410891 GCA_037177535.1 Pseudomugil gertrudae
GGACCATGACGACTGGTGAGTGTATGTGTGACATGTTTGTGTGTTAATGTGCGCATGGATGTGTGTCAATCATGTATGTGCACTGAGCACTGTCAGACAGAGCTGTGGCCCTGCTCCCTGACATACTGTTTTCACAGTTCTAATTTAGCTTTTAGAATTTATTTAATCTTTTAGGATAAAAAAAACATAAATATGATCACCATACAGGTGGAAATCCATTATGGGGCTGAAGTCATGAACTGGCTGTGCCTGGTGTGTGTCTATGCTAATGGCTTCACTCACAACTGTCCTAATGATGGTGAGCAATCTTTAAGGGGCAAAATGGGGCGAAGAAGGTGCATGCTAACCTCTGGACAAAAATAAATAGGATGCCAACTACAATAAGTTTTTGTTTCATGTGTTTTGGCAATAGGCCATACTTTTTGTATTTACTGTATATACCAATAATAAGAAAAGAGTGATACATCATACCGGCCTTATACCAGCCAGACATAATGACACGTGGGTTAAATCATTTGAGAGCTGCATGAGAGGCACATCTACTCAACATTTCTTCAAAGTGTAGCAGTAAATAAAGTAATGCCTCTGCCAGATGGAGGAAACAAACTCACACACTGCGTACTGTTATCGCGTACATACACAGCTGTAATATTGCTCTTCTCATGACGTGCATGTGGGTTTCCCATTTCATTTCTGTTTCAGTGCTTCTCGTTGTTTCTCCAACATTTTCTTTTAATTCCTTTAATTAAGAAAGTGAAACATGAACATGGGCAAAACTAGTTAAAACCTGTCCACTCATGACAATTTCTCTGTAAGAGATAAAACCAAGAATGACACTATAACAATAACACAAACTGATAAAGTAGATTAAATTAGAGATAAATTAGAGCACCCCCCCACAGGGAATTCAGGATCTTTTTTCTTTTGCATTAGCTCCCTTGTAATAAGTTTTGTGTTACCTCACAGTAAGGAATTGTGTGACAGGCACTGATGACGTATCTAGAACAGTGCAACTTATTAAAGCTTTTTTCTTTAGGTGCTTCTGTTCTGCATCTCTCCTCATCATCTCCTCTCAGAATTAAGTCATCATCACAGCACATGCACCTGGCATTAAGTCATTATGTTAACAGTTAACAGATTAATTACAGGTGCAGACCCTATGGTGCAGACCGAGAGGCATGTTGCAATCAGGAGTGGCACCAAGCATGATACTGCTTTACTGATGTGTCTGCTTGTGTTTAGATTGTAAAGTAAATCAATATGATGTATTGATGATGTATTCAATACATTTCTGTTTCTTTCCATTTATGACTGAAATATGTACCTACTCAGGAGGCTAGTGTTTATTGAAAATTAGGATGTTAACTGCATCAGGAGTGGGCCTAAATCACAACAGGTGAATGCAAAATGTAGACTATTTTGTCTGCACTCTTCCTCAGATGCATCATCTGACTGTCTGGACTCATCGTTTTTATGTGTCTCATGTATTTCATTGCAGATCTGCAGAGGCAAAGCTGCTTAACACTAAGCCAGACAAACACAAAGGATGAAATAGGGAGGAAATCAGAGCAAAAATCAGAAAGCAAGTCAAGAACACCAACAACAAGGATAAAGAATAATTTATTCTCTCACTCAGAGACCATCAGGCTGTGAGGCAGACCTGACAGAGCTGTCTGGTTCATCAGGTTTTCCAAATAACAGCTGATTAATGACACATCACAGCAGTCAGATGACGTACCTGATCAAGATGGAAGACAAAGTAATGTGACAAATATTGTGTCGGAGGGTGCAGACACATGAGGTTTAGCTAAACATTCAAGCTAAGAATGAAAAGTTAGAAACTTTGTAGCCAAGACATCTGGATAGTAAGCATCAAATATGCATAAATGAAAGTTATTGAGTTATTCTAATCTTGCTTTCTATCTGTTCACCTGATGCTTACAAAGTCATCAGGTATTTTTTATTGTGTGATCAGAAAGAAGGAAGCTTCACACCTGCTGACTTGGTACCTTTCAATCAGTTAATATAAAAATTCCCACATGTGATATGATACCCACAATGCATTTTGTACACTTTCATAACAAACCATTTACTTAGTGACAGTGCAGTCCCTCTGTGAAATGGCGAGCGAAGAAATGCTCCAAATAGCATGCACAATGCATGCTTTGAATGCTTATGATTACAAGAATATGATGTGCTACCTGCAAAACATTCTCATAATGTGATTTCTCTCCTGCAAAAGCAAGTTAGACCATCAGCCTCATCGGCTTGATGTGAAGTTGAAGCTTCCAGTTTGAGATGATGAATGAAAGTCATCACCATATGAAAAATGAAAAGATAAAAATAAAAGCAATAAGAAAAGGGCAATATCCACTGCCAACAGAGCCAAATGGCCCACTGCTGCAGGGACATGACTTCCCAACTACAGCTTAGTTTGTTACAGGTTTTCAACTTTAGTCTTTCAATCGAGTTTATGAGAAGTAGGAACTTGAACACTGTCCTGAAAAACAGAACTTTTTTTAGCCTGGGGCAACACGTGACTTCTGTGTGTCAGTAATATCGGTAGTAAATCTTGGATCTGTATAGCACCAAAACATTCAGTGCTTTAATCACATGAGGTGCCTACGGATGGATAAATGAATATATATCAAGGTATATAATGACACTTTGTTGATAAAGCTAATTTTATACTCATGTGGCATGGTGTCACTGCCCATCACAGGAAAAGAAACTACAACACAATGCTGTAGCGCCTAGCATCACCACACTGGCCCTACCTCCTGTAGATGGTGTCACCTGCCGTTTTTTCCTGGGGCATTGGCTCTGGATGTTTTCAGTCTAGCTCCGGTAACCAAAACCAATACAAGTCACTGTAGATGCTGTTTAATATGACTGGCCACTCCTCCAACTGCTCCGTTCTGTTGTTACAAATCCGCCACAGGTCCGCACGCTCACCCTCTCACCCTCACAACCAAAGCAACACTGTTACAGAAGGCTGACAGGCAGCGGGATGGAGGGAATGTGTGGCTATCGAGAAGTTTGGCAGGTCTCCTGGAGGGCCACAAAACATTTGTGCTTCTTTAGACCCCTTGCAAGTGACGTATGTGACTGATGCGTGCACATTCTCGGTGCAAAACAGTTTTGTTTGATAGCTTGACACAACCACTCGCGACTTTAAGGAAGTTTTTTAAAACTTAAAATGCCATCTTGCTGTGCTGTTGGATGTACAAATCGGAGAAATAACAATCCACATGTCAGTTTCTCCATCACCCCATTCAGTGAATAAGCGTTAGAAAATGGACGGATGGATGGATATTAGTTTCCATTCAATCCCTGGAGGCACGCATTCATTAAAAAAAAAAAAATTGACTAGCGATGTGTTTTCAGATGGGATAACTGGACAGAGACACAAATAAAAAAAGACTATGCACTGCTCATTTTATTTCAGGTAGATATGATTTTATTAAAGTAGATCTATGACTATTAAATCTTATGAACAGCACATAACTGTGACTGCTTAAGTAAATATTATAATCAAACACATAATAAAGTGACATAAACGTGAGCGATAATAGGACACTTGTCTGACATTACATATGTTAGTACAGCACTTCTTGGGCATGTCCACAAATCACAAAACTAACGGCTTCCAGTGATTTGTAGGCCTTCTACATACATGTAAATCCAATCCTGTAACAAATACGGGTCAGGTAGTTGCGTACCTGTATTAAGTGCTAGCTTCTTTAAATAACAGGCACAATCAGCGGGAGAAAGGCTTTCACTAAGTTGTTTTTAACAACCATACAAACAAAAACATTTCTGCAATGTCAAAAATCTGCAATAGCTGAAAATATCACAATATGTTAAATTGTATTTGTCTACTTTAACCCACTGTAGCACCAGAGATAAAGTACAAAATGATAAAATAACTGGACACAGAAGTAGTATAGCTCATGAATTATTGATCAAATAAAACAAACAATTATAAAAATATAAAATCTTATGTTAAAAATGATATTTTTGTTGTCATCTGAAAATCCTACTTTGACAAATATGAGGTTTTAATTTGATCACATCATTCTAGTGTGTGTTTTTGTGTGTATGTGGGACTGAGTGCACTCACACATCCACACACATCAGCAACTCTGCCATCATCATTCAGACTAATCCCCTCACAGACCCCTCATGTTGCTCTTTGAACGGAGTACAAAGCATGTTCTGGGCTTAAAACAGCAGCACAAAGACACAAATAAAAAACCTACTGAGACTTTTGACCTTTCGGCTGGGATTACAGTTTTCAAACAGCTTTCAAGGAATTCAGCTCTCGCATTCACAGTTTTTCAAACTGTCTCCATGCTCCCTTTATCTCTGCTTGCTTCCCATCTTAATGGCCTTCATATTTCTTAAATACCACAAACATGCCAGAGTGAATGTGCTATGTCTTAGGTTTATGTTGGGCTAGGTGGCTTATGTGGATACAAAAAGTGAAATCATGAGTTGACAGCAGTCCCTTTTACAAACCTTTTCAAGCCAGAACTGATGTGTTTTCATTGTGCATCAGTATAATTTGTGTAGGGTCAGCTGTGGAAAGGGAGTTGGGGTGTTTGGACGTATTTCTGAACCAACATGGAAAGTAGTAGCAGCAGTACTGATTATGGATATACAGTGAAAGGGGGAAGGATAAGAGAGAAAAACTAAACTGTCAATTATTTAAGTACCGGTATGTATATCAAAGCATGATAACCTAGATATGATCTATATGTTATGATGCATGAGTGTATGTTTTATTAAATGAATGAGCAGCAGATGTATGCTTGAAGTATAGGTTTTAATGTTATTCTGCTGGATACAATGCATACTGTTAGTGCCGTACTGTTTACCATTTAAAGCACAAACAGAGAAGAAATTTTAATTCAGTCAACTTTTATTTATTTGTTTACACATTTTATGCAAAAAGCAGCACCAAGTACTTTTAATAATTTATTCATATTGAATCCAATTAAAACATGAGCATCATATTCCCTACACTGAAAACACACCGGATTCTAGTTTCTCTTTCACACACACACACACACACACACACACACACACACACACACACACACACACACACACGGACTCACCAGCTGAGTTTTAAAAGTATAATAAAAAAAACAGCAATGCACAGATGTGGTCATTTTGATACTCAGCATAGACTTCAGGAGAAAATGTTAAATAAATGATTTATTGCTCCGTGAGGATTTTTATTAAATAGAGAAATTGTCTAAATTCCTTAAAGCCAACACAACTTTTAAAGAATTCAGTTTCTGTCTTAATTACTTCTTTGTAATGGCATAACTTTTATAAACGGGCTTCAAAGTGAAAATAAAACACTGCCTGTATGAATTCAGATGAAGACTCTTCTACTGTCCACACCATTAAAATTCTTTATATTTTTGGAAGAAGATTGATTTGTTGGGACGTGGTGCTTGATGCACATGTGGTTGTCTTTGGAAAACTTGCTTCCTCTGGAAAAGGTTTCTAGAGGTAGTTTTCATGTGATACAATCCAACAAGAAGTAATCCTTCTATGTTACAGAAAATCCAGAGCTAAACATGAAGATACCTCACTAAGCCACAAATCCTGCTTCACAGTACAGGTAACGAGTAACTCAGAGTGATTAGACAAAAACAGAGACCTTACAGAGACCAAATGGAAGAAAACGAGACATGTTAAAGGTAATAGGGGAGATGCACAAGCAGTGGGAGTAGATGCAGAGACATCACTATAAATAACCTTTGACAACTAATCAGACAGCAAGACTTAGCTGAGATAAATGCAGGCAGGACAGGAAAACAACAAAACTACAACAACACAAACAAGCTTGTGATTTATGTTGGTTTCTGTTGGACTGAGACCCCGGTGCTTTGCATATTCCCTCTGCTTTGTCACATAAGCTTCTTCAAACAGGTCCAAAAAAATTAAATATGAAAAAAAGTTTGACAATAAATACAGAAAAGAAATACAAGCAACTGAATATGAACCGTTTATGTTGCATGGCCTTTGAACAGAGACGTTTTATGTTATATATCTTAATCTCTATCAGAAAACCAACAACAACAAGGTCCATCCATCCATCCATCATCTGTAGCGCTTATTCCCATTCAGGGTCACATGTATCTGGATCCTATCCCAGCAACCATCAGGCGAGAGGCGGAGTACACCCTGGACAGGTTGCCGGTCTGACACAGGGTCAGGCCACATCTTTTAAAAACACAGATTTCTGTTGCTAATTAACTGCAGTGAACACTGAAACAATCTGATATAATTCTAGATACTGTCTTACAGTTTCTGAAACACATCTTTTGGATTTTAAGTCAAACATAGCTGGTATTTATTAACTTGATCACTCAGATACTCACACTGGGAAACACTGTCGGCCCTTATTTTGTCATTACATCACAGACTGGAATGCTGGGTTCTGCCTTTAGAAGACAGTTTTTCATGCACACAAATATTGATTAAGCTGTCAGCATACATGGAATAACATTTGTGAATTCTGTTTTCAGGCAGGACCTTTTGCTGTAACTATTTTTTTACCTACATGCAGTTTTCTGTGTGTCAAGCTTAAGTAAGGTAATGTACATTCATGTGTAAATAGATATGCATATGCATGAACACACAATCCCACACACATAGAGTCCATTTAAGTCTTCTCTGTTGTCTGAAGTGACAATGAAGACTTGAGAGTCCATACTATACAGGAACTGTCTTGTGCAGGTGACAACCTTTGGGTGTTTTTGTGGAGGCACAAGTCACTGTGTGATGTTCCAGTTTCAATACATTCTAGCTGTCTTCAGCCCATCCCCCCAGCTGAAACACACAGACACATACACACACTCACATTTTTCTCACTCCTGCTTGGCCGTTTACGCCTCTGCGAATCAATATGTGCAATTCTGAAGAAATACTGCATCACCATGGCAACCGGGCCTCCAGTCCTACGGAGAGGAGAGCTACAAACCACACAGTCTGGTTTCTGTCCCACATGCCTCTCATGTGGCTTGTCAGGTTTTCACTCTAGATCCATTTTTTAAATAAAGTAAATCTACTCCTTTATGTCAATCTTTTATTGTGGTAATGTTTAGTTTAGGGTTAGTCTGATAATGTTCTACATGGACATTTCTCGGTCTTGGTCACACTTCTTTCCTGACAACATCACAAATGATTCACACTGACACTGACTACATTTCCTTTCCAAACCCAGCTTGTGTTGTCAGCATCGTAACATACTGACATGACAAATGGTCTGCACTTATAAAGCCTTTATCAACGTATCCTAGTTTTATAAAGGTTTACTCACACACTTTCACAAGTCTTTCCTGATATCAGTGGCAATGTTTGGTTCAGATGTGGCCCATAAATGCTGCAACATGAGGAGGAGCAAAAGACTGAACTGCCAGCACCGTGATCAAAGTTCAGTCTAGCATCTGACTGAACTCTGTTACCGGCAACATAACCAGTGTTACAGACTCTGAGTTTAGTCGGCAGGTCATCCAGATACAGATGAAATTACTCTGGGGACAAAATGTTGCCCTGTTGGACCCCACTGTAAAGGAGTCAGACACACTGGGCCTCCATTTGATCTGTACAGTTTGCTGTGTGTACCAATATGTAAAAAAAAAAACACAATATCGCTGAATACACTTATCTGAGTCAATTTTAGACATGAGTCACCCCATCAAACAGTTAGGAATTATCCAAAACATCTTTAACTTTGAATCCATATTGCATCACAAACATCTACTTTCTTTATGAGCTATTTTGTCCAATGAGGACAAATACTTGTGTTAAGATTTTGTTGAATAGTTTATGAGAATCAGAATCAGAATCAATGGGTTTATGGGTTAAAATCAGAACGATTGAAGTCTCTGAAGGTGGTTTGATAATTCAGCAGGACACACAAAGGAATAATTGAACAAAAATATAAATATCAACTTATGCAAACAGCTGAGTTTCACTTATGACTAACTACATTTCTTTAAACTGTTTTCTTTCTGTACAATAATTTAACTTCATTTAATGCCTTTTGTTTTGTATAATAGTTTAATTATTTCAAATTTTCTTACCGTATTTACAATGACAGATCCCAATTATTTTACTTTTTAATATTTTAGCTGTTTATTTTAGGGTCTGACTCTATATTTAACATTCCTTAACACTGTGACACCAGTTGTGTTCACAAGTTTAGAGACATAAATACAGTGTTATGTGCAGCTCCAAAATATATATATCATGTATTTGTGTTTATAAAGTGTGTGTATGCTGTGTCTGCCTATGAGTGAGTGTATCTGATGGTCTGACACTAATGAGGCTGACAAAGCGAAGGGGAGCTATGTCTCTGTGGTGTTTGGACTCGCAGTGTCTTCCCAAGAGGCACACCGCCTGACAAATCCGCCTCTCCAGACAGCAGGACCTGTCCTGCCATCATACTGCTGTCAGGAGAAAACATTGATTTTTACTTAGTATTTGTTTTCAACATTTGAATTTTGTAATTGTTGCTGTTATTCTGTCTGTCAGACTCTAATGCAGGATCTGCTGAGACGCTGCCACCTTTACCCCTTTGTGCTTACTGTCTGCCACTTGTTTGTGCCATGTTTGTCGCTTGTTAACAGGAGGATCCATAAGTAAGTGTGCATGTGTGTGTGCATCTATGCACACACACATGCACACAATGTAGCTTCAAGGCTGAAGGTGCCACGCACCAGAGATCTGATGGACAACAGCCATCAAAGGGGGAAAGACATGTGACAGATAAGCAGCTAAAAATACACTCATCCCTCTCACGCCATCTTTCTTCCCTGTAGCTAGTCTCCCTGTAGGATAAAAAAAAAGAATAATTACATAAAACCCAAAAAAGATTAATTGGTCATTCTTGATTATCCCTAAAATAAGATTTTAGATGTGGGCAATTAAAGAAAAGGCAAGAAAAGACATTTTGAAAATACACTATGTGTCTTTTTAGTAAAAGTGTTGTATTAAATTAATATTTTTTGTTGAATTTAACTATTTCAAATGCAGTTTTTGTTTGTACTGGCCCCAGTTTGAACCAGGTTTTTGTGGCTGTTGCCGACACATGGCCTGAGGAAAACTGCTTTATGGAAAAGAAAAATCAATGACAAATTCATGAAGGACATTCAATGACATTCACATTCAACATTCTCAAAGAAGGATTAAAACATTCAGCAGTGGCTCTCTTTAGGCCGAAGGAGATCAAACACACAAGGGTGAAATAAAAAGGTTAGTTTACCTGTATAACAACAACCTGTTCCAACTATGATGTACATTTTTATCATAATATTTCCTGTGACAATGCAGTCTCCAAAGTTATCATTATTTATTTATGTTTAATCATTAATAGTTAGGGTCAGATTCTGGTATGTGCGGTTGTGTTTTTAGCTGTTGTGCTGATGAAGCTCACCTGCTCTCTTAGTCATGCTTCATCATCCTAAGCTGAAACACACAAAGTAGAATCACTGGCTCATCAAAAGGAAATCAGTCTGGCATTGTGGAGAAAATCAATAACAAAATCATCAAGGACATTCACAGACTATCACGTTCAACATCCTGAAAGGAACCTAAAGAGAAAAACAACCAAATCTTTGTGATTATCCTGCACTCTTCAAAGTAACATGCAACTTAATGATCAATAAGTTATCATCTTCTCTTGCTATAATGCAGAATGCATAACATATTATTGTACTTGATTCAGGAAGTGCTCCTCTCAGCATATGTTTCCCTGTTAAGGAGCCAGAGACAGGAACTGTAGCGCAGAAAGAAATGAAGCTTAATACATTCTGCTTGGCTGTTTCTGCAAACTATCCTCAGACATCGGGATTCATCTTTAGTTCTTGTCGAAAGGCTGTGAGCTAAAAAAAAAAAATCATCTGCAGGACAAACACGGCAAGTCCGCCAGTTTGATATTTATATTTTACTGATTTGTGATAGTTTTTCAAGACATTTGTTTAATTTTCCTATAAAGAATAATAGTTCCTTTTTTCAGTGAACTGTTCACAACAGAAAACTTGCTAAACTCTAAAACACTGTGGGGAAAGAAACCTGTGATGACTCTGAAAGGTAGAGATAATGTGTTGTCCTGTTTTAGATGATGTTAAGGGTGGGGTGTGCAATAAAGTACCATTCACAGTAATACCAGTAGATATGTTGACATTGGTAGAAAATGTAATATTGTGATGTCACATGATCACACGTTTCTGATGTAACTGCACAAACAGTGGAGCTCAGCTGAAAGAGTGCACAAGGAAATATGGCTAAAGGTGAATCTGGGCAAATACAGGAAGATCTGTGGCCATTGCACCCCAGTGCTACCAATGTAGCTACTCTGTCCCAACTTTTATAGAATAATTTAGACCCTTATAATGACTCTTTATCTGAAACTGGAATAGGGACAAATCCAAAGAGTTTTTCATGTCTTATTGGGGCCTAATAGACACTGATGAGAAAGCATGTGTAATTGTCATTTCTTCTTAAAGAGAAGCTGCACTGTGGTACATTGTTTCTGCTTTCTATGTATTCTGCTGCGGCATGTGTCTGGGGTTTGATTCATCAGCTCAACAGCTCAGCAGGCAGGCGAGTCTCCAAAGAAAGAGCTCAGAGTCCCTTTTAAAAGTTTTACTTCTAGAGACTATTAAACTACACAGATAGAAAGTAAGTCACCTGAGATAAATTCACTGTCTTATTGATGTGTAACATTACACATCAAAATGTATATAAACTAATAGTTAGCTTAAGGCTAACCTCCATAAAAAATACAATTAGTGAGCTAGTAGTTAGCATGTCAAAAAGAGATAAAAACAACTTTGTCTATCAACAAATGTTTACCTAAACAATATTATCTGTGTTAAATTACAAACTGACTAAAATATTTTCATGCAAATGTTTTCTGGCCATAAAGGAGAATATGAAAAACATCTGACAACAGAAAGACTGAGGAGACAAGAGTGCCTCAAAACATTAGTGTGCTGGGATGTAATGTGTTATGCACACCTTTTTTGTACTGCACACTTTGGTGGGTAAGTGTTGTCCCATAAGGAAAGCTGGATGTTTTTCACTTACCGGTAGTGACATACTTGTGTTTGACCACAATTCTTCTGCTCATCAAAAATATACCAAAGCGCTGATTTACAGGGAGGAATTTCATACTCGTCATTTTACTGTCTTTTGTTTACCCCTTCATAAAACTACATTGTCCACTTCTTGATTTTCCGCTGTAACCACGTCTACCTCAACTGTCCAACCAAACATACAATACTTCTCGGAGCCCAACAAGAAAAAACTTCTGCCAGCTTGATGTGTCGAGAACTGTCTTCAGTCACGTCCGGTAGAACAAAATCACATCATTTTCTTCTTAAAGGCCTCGAGAACAAGAAAACACTTTTTGTGCAGTATGTAATACGTTTAAAGAGTTATTGAGACTCTTTTATCTTATAAAACATAGTTAATTTCAAAATCACCTCATCTTTTCAAATGAGATCCTGCAGTTACAAAAAAGTCATGATAAGTGATAGGAGCAGAAGCATCTATATTGGACCGGATAAAGCTATATGATCCGTAACTCAACTCATACGATTCCAGTGGTGCAGACCAGCAGATTGAAGCTCAATAAAAAGTAAAGCAGCAACCCTACTCCAAGTTATGCAGCACAAAAGCTCAGCAGTTCTAATAAATCCACATACTTGTACATTTTACACATACCCATTGCTCTGATTGCCTAGTTATGGAATGGATAGCAAAGCTACTGTAAGTGAATTGGGTGTCTTCAATCTTCCCCAATCACTTAGAGCCTGTGCATCAGCGCATGTCATCCATCATGTAAACTGAACATGCGCCAGACAAATGGTGCATCAGCATTCTGTAGAGCCTCAACACCGCATTCACTAGTCACTGATGCTGGTTTTAAGACTGGAGTCCCTCTGACCAGCCAGGAGAAAGACAACCCTGTAATTACACCACTGCTGTTATCAGACACCTGAACTGACCCCTGATGATACTCTGAAGATGTCATAGTCCTTTCATCCTACCTAGTATCATAAAAGGAATTGTACTATCATCCACTAATACGACACAGAGAGGGGTTGCTGGGACAAGCTGGAGAATTCAAGGGAGCATCTTCTCAAGGGAGAGAAAATGTTTGTAAGATAGAATTTCAGTGGTGGGAAACTGCAATGACCCGTGTGAGTGTGTGTGGACAGGCAGCAGTGTCACCTGTGTGCTCTGTGTCACAGTATGTGTGGTGTGATGCAGGAACTTGGAGAGGTGTTGCTTGGACAGGGTCAGCTTGGTAACCTTGGTAACATGTCACTATAGGACAGTGGAGCTTATTACTGAATGCTTGACCTGCACCTCAGTCCTTTCTCAGAGTGAAGGAGCCATCTCTTGATGGCCTCAACTAATCTGTAGATGGAGAGACGGTTTAATGGATTACTACACCTCGTCCCCTCTCTTGCTCACTGTCTCAGCACAAAAGCATGCAGAAGCTCACACAAATACTACACAACTCATGCAAATGCTTGCACACGACTTTTCTTTGACCAAAGATTATCAGAACAAAAATTGGTAACAGTTGTGATTTAGTGATTGATGTCAACACAACCAGCTTTTTCTAATGTAATTTAAAAACCACAGCTTTCTGAAGAAGATTTTATATCAGCTCTTTCATATATTGAAAGTAAATAATTGATCCACATATGTTTATGTAAACATTTGATGCTATTTACATCAATTTAGGAATAAATTAGAACTTTCAGGAGTTAATGAAGCACTTCTGAAATTTGGCAGCTTTTCTGAGTGAGGCTTTCCCTGATTGTGGCTAATTTCACATCTGTCGTGCATCTTATTTGTTCTCTGAGCTCTCAGTCAATAAAAGTCAGTCTGATATTGAATTTTGTATTTTGTCCTTAATCAGCCGTGGTGCACAATACAAACAGCCACCTTGTTGATGTGTAGTTGTGTGGAGCGATGTATAAATTAAACCACAGCTGTAGGATGATATAAAACTAGCAAAAGATGTAAAGTGTGGTTTCTTAGCTTCAGGGCAATGCTAGCACTAGTGAATTCAGGAGTTTACATAATGACTGCCACTATGGCTTCAAAACAAGTCGAATATATTTTGTATGAAACCTGTCATACCTCTGAAAGAGACAAATGTGGGCTGGAATTCCTTAACTTATATGGATGAAACTACAATCCACCTGTAGAATAACAATGAGAAGAAAACCAGTATGGAGAAGTTTTGGAATGACTAAAGTAAAACTGCACCAAGAAACTGTTTAGTGAAAACATTTACTGAAAAATGACAGAGGTAAGAGGCAGACAGATATATGCAAAGGGATTTGTGTGCAGAAATAAACTTTCTGTGTCAAACAAATGCAGCAAAAGTCATTATAATGTACTTCATGGACAGAATCAAGCAGGATAGAAAATACAACACAAATCCAAACAAGGTGTTTTTGAAGGAAAGAAACTTAAAGGAATAAACTAAAGTTTCGACTCGTATCACAAAGACACACACAGACACACACACTCAAAAGCTATGTGCAATAATAAATGAATACATAAATAAAAAGTCAAGCATAATATTCAAATTGATGCCATTTGGGACAACAAAACACTTATTCTGCCAAACATGAGACCTTGAAAAAGATTCTTAAACCTATTCTGTTATTTCATCAAGTTAAAAACAATGAAGCTTAAATAAAATTAGGAACTTAACTCTGTCTAAAGTTCAGTTTTCACAAGTTGTATTTTTTCCAGTCCCTTGGAACAGCACAAAGTCTGACTGTTTAATCCAAACAACATGTAGAAAGAAGAATCTTATACTCTTATACTAACTGCTCAATGATTTGGCCTTTTACAAAAATAAAATTATTGTTTGAAAAGAAAGATGATTAATAAAATTTCTAACACATAAGCAGACATCTTCAAAGCTGGTGTCAGACTTTTCCACTCTGAACATAAATGTGTCTTCACATCCATCTGTGGGTATCTGTCATGACAAAGCAAGGTGATGAAGTATGTGTTAAAAAAAGGTGACAACTGTGTCTCCCTCCGGAACCCATAGAGTCAAACCTCACTGGTGCAAAAGGTAACATTGGTGCCTGCAGCTTTTACTGGGCTCTCTGCCCAGATCTCTAAATGATTGTGCTTTTCTGCTAAAACTCTGTTACATCCGATAACTATGCATGAATTACACTGAGCTTTGCAATGCTCATCTGAATCCCGAAACAATGACAAGGATTGCCCTGAAAATCAGTTCCCGCTACCACACAAAACAAAAGCAGTTTAAGGGCTAAGCTGCTGAACGTTGCCCCGACTAGTAGACAAACTGGAGCCCAGTAAAAGAGAAGCCCCACACCGTCAGACAGAATATTCCCCTGAGCAATGCTATTGACAGGACAAACATCAAGGACTCTCCCTCGTCTATGCCTCAGTCTCCTCAGTATGTCAAAGCACACCCTCTTGACCTCGGGACTCCACATCCTCTCCTCACACCAGTGGTTATATCAAACATTCAGAGGCTACTGCTGCCACAACATAAAATGACACAAACCATGATGCATGCACACACAAACACACCTACACACACTTGCAGACACAAAGCACACATGTTCCATAAATGAATGTGTAGCAGATTTGGACACAAAAAGAGACTACAGGTGGTTTCCAAGGTTGCCGGATGACATGGAAGGTTTTATTGTGGACACAGCCTCTGCAGAGTGATTTGGTTTGATGTAAAATTCACTATCTTCAAGTCTAAATGAATAAAGAATTATTACTTTGTTTAAATATTTCTGTTCCCTTTAGCAGATTGTGTTAACCAAGTGGCAAACCTGATCAGGATCTAATTAATCAGTAGCATTAATATTTGAGAAAAATTTTGAAGACACACCCAAACTTGCATCTTCGTGCATGAACACCCCTCCCTCTTGCCATAACTATTACATTATAGTGCTGTATGACAATGTAATCCTATAGTGGAGAAACAGCACTCCCCCATCTTCATTAGTAGGAGTTTAAATTCCTGCAGCCTCTCTGAGCGAGCTCAACTGGGGGAACTGTATCCCACGCCACACTGGGGCAGACGGAGGTGGCGCCTCTGCAATTTCATTTTGTTTAAAAATACTCCTCAAATGTTGTTAAGGCTGCATTAAAGGATCCTGTGTTAAAACAGGCAGGAGGGGAGGATTGAATCAGCTCATCGCAGGCTGGCCCTCCACACAGCTCCACTCAGCATTAAAGGCCTGTTGGGTTACACTCAGCAGGAGACAGCGCTGCAACGGCCCACACTAACTGCATTAATTCCTCTGTGTTGTTAGATATACAGCACCTGTGGATACAACTTGCTCTGTTGTCTGTAATTACTGTCTGAACAACAAAGCAAAACATGCTGGAAGCCAGGGCCAGCATGGAATCTCCTCTGACGTTCCAACTGAAGGCTGGAGCGATCATAGTATAAGGTTTTCTGTGGATTTTGGTTCTCCTCTTCATTCATGGTGGTTCCATCACTGCTTCTGTCTTCTTCATCTTGCCCACAAAACATACTACACAAGTGGATTCAGTTTATTATTTCTGATACCTATACTCTTTTGAGCAAATACACTTGCAGCAACAAATGCAAAAAACAAACAAAAAAACCCTCAAACCAACAACTTCAACTTTCCTTACCACTTTAAAAACAAAATTCAACAGATTGTAACTGATAATTGTTTTTGTTAATCCTTACACATGCATATACATGTTGACACATGATGTATCTACACTATGGAATAATCTCGGAAACAAAAAAGTGGTTAAAAAAACAGAGTAAGTTTAAATTTAGGAGTCTTTAAAGTAGTTACTTTTGCTTCGATGACAGCACATTCTAGGGATTCTCTCTGTCCGCTTCATGATGCCCTCATAGAGTGGATGTAATAATTGTACTCCACAATTAAGAAAATGAAATAATGGAGAAAATATACTGAATAGGAAGACATGTTCAAACTTTTGACTGGAACTGTATATACACCCCAACTCCCCTGGGCAGGCGGCTGTTCATCTCACCAGAGTCCTGGGAGCTTCAGGGTCCTACACAGCATCTTAGCTTTTCCTAGGACTGCGCTTCTCTGGATGGAGATATGATGTTTCTGTTAGAGCCATTTTGCCAGCGTACAGGAAACAGCCCCTTGTGCTCCAGTGACTTCAGGCACTATCGTTGCCTTCACTTTCCAGGCTTTCACCAGTTCTTCCTTGAGGCCTTGATATTTCTCCAGTTTCTCATGTTCCCTTTTCCTTTTATTTTCATCGTTGAAGATCGATATGGCTTTCCTCCTGCTTATCCATCATTACTATGTCCGGTTGATTGGTCACCACCATTTTGTCAGTCTGGATCTGAAAGACCCATAGGATCTTAGCCCTCTTGTTCTCCGTTGAGACTTTGGGGTCTCCAATTCATAATTTGTACAGATGTTTCTTTATGCTATGCTAGCTACTTAGTTGTGTCGTTCCATGTATTCTTTGCCTGCCAGTATCTTGCACCTGGCTATAAGATCCCGTGTTGTTTCAGCTGCTTCTTTGCAGAGTTGCTCTTGAAATCCTGCCTGGTATGGTAGATCTGAGCCTCAATGGCTTTGGTACTCAAAGCTTGCTCCTGTGCTGCCATTGTTAGCATCTCTATGCGCCTGAGTTCAGCTCAATCTAGCCAATGGTAGGACTTGCTCATGTCAGCCGCTTTGGCTACCAGTCGGTGGTACATCCCACGCAGTGTAACACCAACAAGTACAGGCTCAATTCCATTTAATTTAAGATGTGGAACACATAACAATATGCAAATCCTTTTGAATACATTACAATGACAAGATCTACAATGTTCAGTGTTTAATACTTAATGTCCAAACATGTCAACATGCAATATTTATACAAACATTTTTGACTGATCAAAAAGAATCCCTTACACCTATCATTTTTAAACATTTATAGAATCTCCAGGAATTTTAATGGTAAGAAGGTAAAGTGTATTAAATAGACAAGCTAACAAAGCTGCTAAGTGACTAACAGGTTAATGCATTGGTTTAAATATTTTTATACAGCCTATGGTTTAAAAGTGTTGATCTCTATAAGTTTACATATGTCTTTTATCTTTTCTGGCAGTCACACAGGGCATTTAAGTTTCTCTGTATAACTCTAAAAATGAGTCTTTTTTCATAAAAGGACAAACATAGCTACATCTGGTCTGTAGGCCAAAGCAAATACGCATGCTGCTGTTGTTCATCATTCCCGATTAGAGGTTTAACAGACCATCCTTCTTCCAGTAAAAATGTTGAATCTTTCAGCAACACAAGTGCACGCTGGAAAAATTCATCTGTTTGTGGTGAAGGAAACTATTGATTTCCCTGCAGTCTGTTTGGTGGGAATGTGCTCAGCTAGCACAGCTGAGCGCAAGAATGATTTTTGTCTGGACAGTCCTCTGTTTGTCTTTTATTGGTTAGGCTACATCGCTTCTGTCCTGATTTGCATCTGTCCGTAAACTGATTCTAAAACACACAAGAATGAGAAGAAAACCAATAGGTATAGCTCTTGTAAAGGTTTATGTGCATTTTTATTTTCTGCTGTAAAGCATGAATTGTTGAGCTTTTACTGTTG
This sequence comes from Pseudomugil gertrudae, assembly GCA_037177535.1. Taxonomy (NCBI): domain Eukaryota; kingdom Metazoa; phylum Chordata; class Actinopteri; order Atheriniformes; family Pseudomugilidae; genus Pseudomugil; species Pseudomugil gertrudae. Next base: position 22,405,713 of record JBAMHV010000001.1, read on the forward strand.
CACTGTGGAAACAGTTTTGCCAATAACAGTGCGACACCTTCATCAAAGTATCAGTGACTAGGGGCTCATGTTGTCAGGTTTGTCTTTTAAGCTTAGATATTGGCTAAACTGTCACTGATTGAACTTTATGAGACCCATGACATCAGAATCATGCCTTTCTGCTCTGTTCTCTTTACACCTAAATGACACTCCATTAATGCATCAGTCTGATTTAAACAGCCTTTCTGTCTGAAAAGATGACTTTACAGCCTGTCACCTTCCTGGAAAAGCCCTAATTGCCTCTTTGAGGACACATGCACAAGCATTCTCTTATTACAAGGATTCAGAAATTTATTCTCATACTATTGCGGGAGTAAGTGAATGCATATTTTTGTTGCTATCCAAAGTATTTCAGTATAGATGTCGTTGAAAGATGAGTGTGCACATGGTTTGATTGGCAAAGAAGAAAGAAAGTACATGAGAGGCATTATTGAGAAAATGTTTTTATCAATAGGATGGAGCTCTCGTGTCTAATAGAGACCAGACGCCAGCAATAGGCAACATCTTTTTCATGGTCCTGCACTCAAGAGGCTCTTTAAGTCTCATTACAAAGGCTGAATCACTTTAAATGTCTGTAGATGCTGATGGAGAGAATGTCAGGCCTCAACAAGAATATATGAGTGGATACACAAGGTGGAAAGAAAACATAAAAGAGGGTGAGACAACTACATGAGTATGTGTATGGCTGGATCTCTGTAGAAATTAAAAAGCACACACGTTCAACTGAGGTCAGTGGTCAGTATTTCTTTTTGTCGAGGCTCAGTGTCAAGCCAAGCTAACAGATGGACATTGACCCTCCCCCTAATGGACTCCAATGGACTCCTGAAATCAAGATGGATCTCGCCTTCTTCGCATTTGCACTCTGTGAAAATGCCCTGGGCATTCATCAAAATGACACACAACAAAGCGTTGGTTTGTGTATTTCCAGTGTGGTTGAATAAAATGACTGTTGAGAGCTCTCTTCAGCTTTAGATAGAGCAGTGAGTAATCATGCCTTATTATGGGCTGGATTAATTAACTCATTGATCTGTGTTTCAGTAGAGATAATGAACAAATAATGTGCATTTTAAGAATTAGCAAAGCAAAACAGGACTTTGATACTCAGACTGTAGGTAAGTTCTCCCAGTGTTCATTGACCTTCAGGGTAAAACATAATCTTAATCAGATAAGGCCATTCATCACACTGGAGCTTTTGTTAAACCTGTTATGCTTCATGTTTTTATGATTAAGAGGTTTTAACAGATTTTTTTCTTACTCTTCCAGGCCCCAGGTGGCAAAGGAGGCTGCTACAAACTGCACGCACTGAAGCATTTGTGTGAGTCTGGCGAGCATTGTGCAAAACGCTGAGTGCATTACAGTAAAAGAGAACAAAACTCGACCGGTTCTGAATGAGTCCTTTCATCAGGTGATCGGTGTCCAGTGGGAAACCTTGAGAGCCCAAACTGTGTTTTGAGGGAGACTGCAACTGTTGGAGCCATTATCCTTTCACTCTTAAACCTTTCTCTCTCTGTCTGTATATGTGTCTGTATATATGTGTGCATACATGTGTGTCCATGCCAGTATGTGTGTGTGTGTGTGTGTGTCCTTCTCCTGCCTTGAAAGCCTTCAGAGCCTCAGGGAGCTGTGAAAAATCAATACTCTTCGGCAGCTCTGCCTCTTTATTCATTTAATAACTCACTACCATTGCATTACTGTTCCACTGATCTCCCATCACAGGGCCCAGATTGACACCTTTGTGCTCTTTTACCACACTGGAGTTTGATGTAATCAGTTAAACCTCCACCTCATGCCTGACACATGCATCAAATGGACCTTGAGTATGAACATGGGTGCATCAAAACATAGCAATATGAAAAAGAGGAGTCAAAGTGTGTAGCCTAAGTATGAGGGTGGAATCTGCGTGCCTGGTATCTGCAGGACTGTGGAGCACGAGCTGCACTGTAGTCCTGAAAGTGGGAGTCAAACCGGAGCAACAATCAGAAATAACTGACTGTGTAAGAAATGATGGCTGAAAACAGGGGTGTGGTATCCCAAACAAACTCTCAAATCAGCCTTGTGTTTGTGTGTGTAAATGTAAGTGTTGTTAATGTTCCACAGGCAAGGTGTATTATGATGATGGTTGTCTGAAGAAGGAGGGGGTTCACTTGCATGAGATGTTCAAAATGCTGGTATGTGTCACAAGAGAGCTGGGTGCATTTGCATATGTCTGTCTTTATGTGTGCTCATGTACAGTGATTGTGCTGGTGGAGGTGGGGGTTGGCTCCCTGTGTGGGACTTGGAGCAGAGAGCAGGTGGGCTCGGGATGGAGCAGAGAATCTGTATTGATTGTTTTTGTGCCTCAGAGCTGTTTAGCCATTGTCAAAGCTGACTCTACCAGCTGAGAGGCAAATTGCAGCATTTACACTGAGAGGCGTTTTCTTTCCCTCTTTTTTAATCAATGTATTTATTTATTTATTTTTACAATAGCAAAAGTATCTGCAGCAAACTGTGTCAGAGTTCTTTCAGTAGTTCAACAGAGAAAGCTTTAAAAGGACAAAATAGGAGCAAAAGTTGTCTTTTCTCTCTTAGACAGAATTAAGTCATTTGTACAAAAATAGTTGGAGTTATGCTGATTTATTTAAAATGCATGAAATGTCACACTATATGCAGGTGTTTTTGTTTCATAGTTTTTATTTTCTTCAGCACTCATAAGTCAACATTTTTCATCATTGTATTAAATCTATGTAAACAAATGTAAAACTATTATATTTCTGAGAGAAAAGGAAGATTGCTTGTTGACTGCTTGAAATTAAGAAAAAAGATTTAAAGGTAATCCTGTGAGAAATGCAACCAGTTAGAAAACAAAATGATGCTGTTTTATTAGAGCTGCATATGACGATTTATACTTGAGACGTTTGTTTCGCAGAGATCATTTTCACCCAGCATGTTCAGAAAAAAAGCAAACATGAATAATTAGTTTTGTTCGTAGGTTAAAAGGAAGTGTTTTACATTCAAGCACTAAAACCGACAGCTGGAAAGGGTCTTTAGGTGGGACTAGAAACTGACAGAGCTTCACTGGATGCTTCTGTATGAGACCCAGTTAAACATGTGCTATGTTTAAAGTTTAAAGTTTGGTTTTTATTCTAGTGCGACTTTTATCAAGACTAAAATCGTTCTTTTTATGAAATAACATCCAACACAGGTTGAATGGAATTTGCTGGACTGACGATGTTTCACTCACATCCAGAAGAGCGCTTTCAGATCTAGTGGAAGACTAAGCTTGTAGTTGTGACTCACCTGAGGTGTCATTGGATTGGATCTATTCCACAGTTTCACTTAAGGGAAAAGGATGAATAGAGAGGACAAAGAGAACTGAAAAAGATTTTTTACAAATTCATTGAAAAAAATAGAATTACAAAAGACAAGCATACAAAAATGCCTAGAGTGTATTTTTCCCCAAATTTTAAGATAAATAAAATATATAATTTTTTTCAAATTGCAATGGCATTACAAAGTTTAGACAAACATTTAGGGAACCTTTCCTTAATACAACGACTCATGTTGCCTACTAACCTGCTAGACATAGACGTAAAGTTTAGGTAAAAAGATGATTAAACATATTTTTGCTTTTACAAGACAAAGAGCAATCACACAAAAGGAAAGAAAGAATGACAACAGATTCACCACAGAAAAGTAAAAGTATCTTTATATGTAGCTATAGGACCCTGTATTGGCAGACTACTGATAAAAAAAAACAGAAAAGCAGACAGAAAAGCAATATGCCTGATGTTTTACCACCATAAAACTCTGATTTAGGAGAGCAGAACTTTATAGTGCCTTGTTATACCTGTTAGGTTGAGTCATCATCAGTGCAGAGGGCTAAGCATACAATTTTTATGACGGTTCTTAAGCAGAATATGCACACTACAGTGTGTTTGCTGATCCAATAACCAACAGAGAAAGTTAATGACATGAAAGGAGCTGCTGTTTGCCAAACAAGCTGAAACATGCAATTGATTGATAAAGGTGGGGGGAGCCCCGATGTCATAACATGTCAGTCAATCATATAATTGCATATATCTGACGTATACTAAATAGGTGCATGAATGCATTCATGAGAATTTTCAACAATAAATGAGGTTTCTGGTGTTAAAATCTGAGCTTATAATCTCATTTGAAACGACCAAGACAGCTCAGCAAGCCTGCCCTCTTCCAAATTAGTGTCACTGACAATGTGCTCCAATCTAAAAATGCTCCAAAGGGAGTACTCACTGGCCAACATGAACAACCACACAACCTCATGTGTGCTGGAAGGATTTACAAGGCAATAAAGTTAAATATAAGGAATAAAATCTAATGACTTCAACTTGTGGCTGAGTCATTTTGAAAAGCAGCTCTCATAAATAGATGCAGAATTCAGGCCTAGTTTAAAATGAATATTTCTCCCATTCAGTAAGATGAAAAGACAAACAAAGAGATGCAGAGACAGTGTTAGCGTGAAGAGTTAGTGGGTGTGCTGTGTTAGTGGTTGGCCTGGCTCCATGCAGAGAAGCTGACATTAAATCATGCATTGTGCTTGTTTGCTTGCCTGTGTGTATATAACTGTGTGTGTGTGTGTGTGTGCATGTATTGATTGGCTTACACAGCTTTATTGCACTCTGTTGTAAATGTCATGTTTTTACAGGCTACTGTTTGATATAAACCTGATTAAAGTATTTGCTTGCTAACACAGATTGGAAGCTGCAAACGGTTACAAACAGACAATTACTCAGCAATTAGGTACCAACTAAATGACTATATGGCCGTCTGATCAAGCAGAGTAAATAGTGTCTCCCTGCTCCCTGCCCATCACCGTGCTTTTTCAGGCTGTTTCTGTGTGTCTAAGTAATTCAGTCCTCTACAAAAGACTCACAAGCTCAAGCCTTGGTGTCTAATTTGCACAAAATTTCAGTTTTTCCTTTCACATTGCATTACTTTAAAAGTGTGTTATATAATAAACAATAGAGGATAAGATACTTTAATCCATTTAGAGAAAAAAATTAACATGGCTGGAAGTACCAGCATAATTTTATTATGCACGTATGTGTCATGTGTTGGACATTTGGGTGGGTTTTGTTTTGGGTTTTCTTGTTTATGTTTCTTGTTTAAGCTTTATGTTTTA
>JBAMHV010000001.1:22414118-22429229 GCA_037177535.1 Pseudomugil gertrudae
TAAAAGTCAGCATGAAGGTGTTGCCTGGTGACCATGTTTCTGGAGATGGTGATGACTGAATCTGACACTGAAACCAGGGTTGCCAGGTCTGCTTGTTATCAGCAACTTAGGGCCTGTTTTCCTGCAGAGTCGTGTATTTGTGCTTTTCATGCCTCCACTGTAATGCTGCACACACACATACACACACCCCTGCACACACACACATCCTCCATCCATCCATCTATCATCCATCCATCCATCCATCTATCATCCATCCATCCATCCAATCCATCACATTTTAGTCTTCAGATAGTTCTACCAAAGTTTTTGGCTTCACGTTTTGAGCTGAAGGTTCAACAAGCAAATTTCAGCTATTTTAAACTAATCATTGCTCTTTTAGTTCGACTTACACAGATTTTCACTACAAGTTAACCCAATTCTGACCTTCTAACACTTCTGCTGCAACACTTTCTCACTCATTTCAGTTTTCCTTCAACCTTTTTATTCATATTTAAACAAGATTTCATTTTAAAATGTAAATATTTACTTTCATGATCATTTAAACTCTCTTCAGCATTACAGTTCAACAAGTTCAGCATTCAGGCATTCACCCTGCTGTTCTGCAAGAACAGCAAAGTTCTAGTTTATTCTTGATATTTGGAGGCATCAAACGGTAATGTCAAATATTGTGTAGAAAGTAGAAAGCACTTGAGTGTCACAGTTTTCCTATTCAAGTATTTATGTTTCTATGCATGGACACATGCATTTCATCTCTTGTGTATGTATTGCTTGTGTCTTGTGTGTGGGTATGCTTATCGCTGTACAGTTTACAGTCTCAGGGAAGCATTCCTGGTAGTTTTGTAAGTATGCATGGGTGTCAGCATTCATCATTTATTTCTTGTGTAAATGTCAGTATATAATGGATCAGAAAGTAAATTCACCGGTATGTCTGCAGCTCTGATAGGTTTACTGAGCCTTTAAACTTTGTTCTGTATAGAATGATTTACCCTTTATTACAGAAATAAAAAACACAATATTTCAGCTGTATATTATTCCAACATGAAGCAGAATACCACCACATGCCAGTGAATATTGGTTTTTATCTTTTAAGCCTTTGATGCTTGTAAAAATATTAGACATTTTAGGGGCATTTAAGCTTAAAATTCATGGTGAAACTAAACAAAATACAGATAAAACCAGCCTGTCATCTATTGTAACTGGTCATTATCAGTATATTATCAGTATTATCTCACTCAGGAAAGTGTCATAAATGCTTAACAGATTCAATGTATGATCAAAACCAGATGACCAAGGCCTAACACCCCTTCACCCCCCCTATTATTTCTATTTTCCATTTTTTGGCAGAAAGTAGATGCATCCTTTTGGGATCAAGTTGTAGTGTTTATTCATATAGCTTCAAAACCAATGTTTTATTACAAAGTGGAAAATGGAGCCAATGAAGGGAAACTGTAATTGGGCCAAAATCCAGCGAGCAAATAAAGATAAACCAGAAACAGACGTCCTACCTGTGGCTGTCAACGACAAACATCAAGCAAATAGAGTAGAAATTTATTAACATGCATTTTACTATAAATGTCTATGTATCTGTCTTTCATAGCTTCAGTAAAAGATTAACTCTAAGTTCCACATGCCTTCATAGGAAATATGATGTTCTACAGCTGTGATGCTATGAAGCACTTTACAGATTTGAGTCAAGGATTACTGTTTGTCCTAATCCTGGGCAAACTAATATGATCTGACACTCTGCTGCACATTACAGTACATATACATGTCAATAGTTCACCTACTTGTGGTATCTTGGCTTTTTTAGAATAATTTTCAGCTGAACTGGAATGCAACCAGTATAATACATCCAGACAGGGAGAAGCTGCATTCAAGTAAAAAGGCTAAAACATTTTGGTCTAACAAGAGTTGTTCGGTATCTCAGCTTACAGGATACTTCTAAACATTACATTGACACATTATAAAAGTATTTTATCTCAGAGCATGGTTGAAGTGTAGAAGACTTAAGGTAATTTGGGCAAACTCCACATTGTATCCTGGTATCATTAATATTTTTCACAGAAAAACAAACTTCTGAAGGACTGCGATGTGAACCACATTGTTTTATTCAGGGTGTGTAACTCTAGCTCCTTTAAATTTCAAGCCTTAGGGAGCTTTTCAGTCAAAGTATGTCATAAAATGCCAGCTTCTGAGGGCAAAAGAACAGTGCAAAATATTTTTCAAGATGAAAGTGACCAGAATCCACAAATATGAAGGCGGTCAATGGTTTGAAATATTAAACTGAGGTATATTTCCCTTTCTACCACCAGGTGGCACCATTGTTCCGTTTGGTTAAATACATTGATACAGGATGACTGATCTTCATCAGCATTTCTCAGCGTCTTACCCATCTCACTGTTGCTGTTTGGATTTTTGTTGATGTTATATTAATGTTGTGACTTTAGTGATCTATGCATTGTGAAATTTAGTTGTGGAATTTCTTTTTGTCGCATTACTTTATAAGTTTGATCCTTGAATTATCTCAGCTGGACTTGTTTTCTGCTTTCTCTGTACACAGGAATTCATTTAACAAATGACCACTGTCTGCCTTGTTGTTGCTTATTAGCTCTCTGAGTAAATGCCACTATGTTTTCCTTTGCTTAGTACCAAATCCTTCTTTCTTGCTTCATGTCTGCTTTGTTTCAACTATATGGTTTTATTTTTCTTTTCAGTCTTGTCCATAAAACAATATTTGTTTTTCTTATTTTGTTGAATAAAGACAAACCACCTGCTTGTACTGCATGAGGGTCCTTAATCATAATGAGCAATGACACCTGTGGTGGCCATAAAAAACCTCAGGCTGAGCTCGGGTTGGAACGAAACCTTTTCCTGACAAAACTGATAGTGCCAAGGTAAAACATAGTGCTGAGCCTTTAGGATGGTTATCCAAAAGTCCAAATATTATTTTACAGCTGGAAAGTTTGAGTTTTTTTTTACAAGTTTTTCCTGAGTTTTTTTACAAGCTTTTTTTTAGTGTAAATTGGCCACAAGAAAACAGCAAGAACACACAAAACTAAAAACCAAAAGAACATTATAGTTAAGCATTTTAAGCTTCCCAGATGATTGTTTTGTGTTTTACATATGAATTTTAATTAGAGTGTAATCAGTTTGAGTTTTATATTCCAATACATGACAAAGTTAATCTCAAGGCACTATTAGGGATTTAATCAAATTAGGATCTATTTGAATCCCATTTTAAGGCCTCAATCATCTGGTACATTTAATTCTTAAATATTTAATCTAATATAGTTCCACAGTTACAGACATTTTACTAACACATGTTTATTGCTTCACAATTTATAATGTTTAGTACATTTTGGAGCTCAAAATTCACCTTTAACATTTCAAAAGAGTTAATATGCTTGTCGGCTTCACTCAGAAAAAAGAAAAATAATAGAAATGATTAAAAGCCCAATCAAAGCTTGATATTATAATGAACTTCATGTCTACATAGGACACAATAAAAAATACTGTATGTGTTTTCTACATCCTATCCTGTTTCAAAGTACAATATTGTGACTGTATTGTTGGCAAGTTCTTTTAGCAAAAAGAAGAACCAGAGACAAAACAATACTTGTAGTATTACAAGAGTTTTAGTTAGTACTGGTTGTCTTGCCCAGGTTGCATATCATATTTCATGTTTATCATAATTGCTAATATAGAATTTGCTAACCTAAAAAAACATTTCCTCAGTTTCCTCAGAGTTAATCCTTTTCCCAGAGATCTGCATTTGAATAAAAAAGAGAAATACAAATGAACCAGAGAAATATTCCTCATCAGTTTACTCTCTAAATGAGTCTTTGCTTTTTGAATCTGGCTAATTTCCAGATTCGAGTTACTCAGTGATCCGGTGATTCAGTCAATATTAACTACACCAAAAGGCAACAAAGCTTCTGGTTCCAACTTCAGCTGAAGCTGCCTTGTGTTGGGATATTCTCTCTGCTCTTCAACAATTAGGATAAGTTAATTGAGTAATTTGTTTTGCATCTGTTTTTTGTCTCCAACTCCATTTTAAAGGGTGACAACTGGTCCGAGGTGTCCCTGACATCGTTTCCCGTGACACCAACCCCATGATCCTATGAAGTAAAAACAGGATGTATGAATGGATGGATTGGCTGCCTTGAGATTTTTTTTTATGAAGAACATCAGTTTACAGAACGCTCCTTGGAAGATAAGCTTGGTGCACCTTAAACATATTTTTACAGTCAGTTTTTTAAACATATTTTTTCCTTAATGGGGTTGTGGGGGACTGAAGCCAATCCCAGTTGACATTGGGCGAGAGGCAGGGTACACAGACAGGTCACCAGTCCATCACAGGCCAACACACATAGACAAACAACTATGCACACACACTCTCACTACATGTGTTTAATAAACTACAATATAAAGACAGATACCTAATAATAATTCTTTTTTGTGTCGGTCAGTTGCTCAAGTTTCTTTAAACTTTAAATTGTTTAAACATCCTCCCCCCACCACTTTTCTTCATGTACGATGTACAATCGGTTTTGATACTGTCATGATGGAGACATTAGAAGAGAAATGGTTAAAGGAGAAACAAGCATTTTGCCAACATAATAAATTTGTGGTCTAATGTATAGAATAAAGGAGACATTTTAGCACAAATAAAATATTTATATTTATAACTACATTTTAATCTTTGTATGACTTCTTGAGTAGTAAACATTTTGTTTCCGTTAACATAAAACAAGCCATTTATAGCCACAGCAGTTTCATTCTGCGTGTTAAGCTGATTATTGTTCAGCCATGTGTCCTTGTGTCAGTCTGCAGCAGGCCGCTGTCCTCTGGAGGGTTAGGGTTCTGTTGCTTTGTCATTTCATCAACCTGGTGGACTAAATAGGTGAGTTATTAAAAAAAAACACCCTCCTCACATGTAAACTTGACCCATTAAACCCAAACAGTTTTTTAGGCTGTAAACATGTTTATTTCTGCTGTTGCATTGGTCTTTTAACACAGTCTAAAATAATTTGCTCTGTTTTGGAGCCCCTAGCAAATGAGGGGTGAATCATAAATATGTCTATGAGGTGAACTGCCATTCTGGTGCTTCCACACAGGTTTGTCTAACGGACGTAACGGAGGTTACCAATTGGTTGTCACCAAATTAGCCCCAACCTCTCAAATTGCAGTGTGCTTTTACGAGAATGACATCAGCTGACAAGGACCGGAGAGTTTTAGAGTCTGCACATTAACATTTATGTCTCAGGGGACCTGGTGGCGAGCTGGATGGAAGGAAGGATCCATTTACAATGGCCGATCAGCAGTAGGATCAGCCCAATGACCTGCTCAGATCTGACAAGCTGAGGATCTACCATTTTAACCACATTAGTGGAGTAAAGGAATCAATAATGGTTTGTGTATAAACTTATATCTTCTAAACTGGTTATCAGTTTCGGTCTGAAAGATTTTCAGCAGCTGAACTTAAGCAGCAAATGCCTCATCCAAAACCTGTCCTCACTTCTCTCCTGGTCATTGCCCGGCTCACGATTAAAGGTTATTCTGTTTTCTAACATAAAGAAGGGCAGGGGGATATTACTCTTGACGTAATCTGATAAATTTGCTTACAGATATAATTACATTATCACTACTGTTGGGATGTTTACAGAAATAAGTGGCAAGTTTATTTCTATATCAGATCCACATTAGCTGTTGTCATTTCATGGCAGCTACACTCTTACTGGGGTTTCCACAAAATCAATGAAATATTCGAGCACACAACAAAAACACCAAACAAGGACACTTGATCAAAGTACATAAAAAAGAAATATTAATATTTGCTGGCATTTGCTAAATACGTTGCATCCTATGTTCTATGCCACTTTTTTTATTATCAAAACTTATAAAATACATTTTATTCTGACAATGCCTTAATTTTTTTGGTTGATTTGATTTTGTAATCCAATTTCTCAATTTACCCTACAAACTTGATTTCCATGCATATCCTGATCTTACTGCTTTAGTTTTGCTTGAGTCCTGTGGGTTATATCATCCATCCATCCATTTTCTACCGCTTGATCCCAGAGCGGGGTCGCGGGGGGGCTGGAGCCAATCCCAGCTGTCAATGGGCGAGAGGCGGGGTACACCCTGGACAGGTTGGGTTATATCATATCCAAGCTAATTGTCCAACCATGTTCTACCAAGCATTTCTCACTTTTTGCTTCCTTATTTGTGTATGTCTATAAATAACTGACATTAATAATTTATTAAACACACTTAAAGCCATATTGGAATTCTGCTCTCTCAAGACTGAAACAATCAATCCATCTTAGATCATAATAATACTTTTTCCAATCCACCGAATCCACATTTTCAGGAGGTGTTTGAATACCCCCCTGAAAATATTCCTCTGACAAGATTGTCCGATTGCCTTTAAATTAGGATTACTACAACCAACAAGAAGTAATATTGCTTTTTAATCCACATCAGTTACATTTATAAAGAATAAATCAATGCAAGTGGATGACCTGAGATGAAATCATAAGTATCTTGTTCAGAAAGACACATTTACACCTGCAGTCTTACTGCTGAATGCCAACTCCCTCTATTTGCACAGTCCCTCAAATGTTGATCAAAGGCCTACAACATCCTTTATAAAGTGATAGTCATTGAACTTTTGTAGAAAATACCATTTTTGAAAAGCATATTTGACTTATTTTTAGCAAGTCAAATTTAAATCTTGCAAACATACAAAAATTGCAATTAGCAGTTCAAACCTTGTAACCATGAAAAAAAGATTCACTTCAGCATCGTCTCAAGCAAAAGTATCTGCGCATGCATGTTTGTTTATGCATGAGGGCTTATAATCCCCTCGCTGTAAAGCCCACACAACCAATAAACTATATCCATACCCTGAAAAATTCATTAACTGCAGAACCTTGCTGGTACACCTGGCTGCCTGTCACAGTAACACACACATTCTGACATTATACCTCTCTCTGTTGTAAGCCATCTGTTTGTCTTCTGATTCAATTGCAGGTACCTGATAACCTTTTCTCTGTTAATATATACCCCTTCTTGCATTCAACACATTTGATCAACAGCTAGGTATAAATAAGTCTGACATGAATGTCAAGCAGTATGTGCACAACACCCAATCACGCCCTCCTTGTGCAACCTGCAAGGATACCATAAATACCATCAAAGCAGTATCTTAGTTTTTGCTGGAATGATATAATGTCTTGTTAAGGTCATGAAGATAATAAAAGTTTTATCTAATTTTACCTGATCTAATCTAATCTAATGTAATATCACATAATATAATCACACACAACAGAGGACATAGGCCTGGTGTTCTAATTCCCCTGCAAATGCAATGGAAATTGCATTTAGATATGACTTTACTGGATATAAGCACATGTTTTGTAAAGACAGTGTAAGGAATAGAAGTGTGTGTTCTGAGAAACACACACCAATATAGTCTGGATAAATACAGACGAGACAAAACAGTATGTCCACCTGTGATGTTCACCTCACAGAAACAGTGCACATAAGTAAACAGCTTGTTCTTGTAGACAAAGTCTGGAACAACTGGGACTTCCCGATACAGCGAAAATTTGTTCACTGCTTATCCATTAACTATGTTGGACAATCAAAGACATTAATCTGTAAAGGGGAAAATCATTTACCAGGAATAAGGGGGTGAAAGTAACTTTAAGTTTGCACAAAGTAGAAATGAATTCTTAGGGGGGTGTAAGAACTCCAATGTGCTGACAGATGATCTTATATTATTTATCTAGTCCAGAATCAAAATTACATCAGTCAAAAAATATAATTTGTATAAACTGTGTTTGACAGCACAGCGGTGGAACTATCTGCATTACCAGTACCAACAGTGCAACTAATGAAGCTGGCTGTGTCAAAGACAAAGACTGAACAACAACTAATCTAAAGGAACTCATTTGTGGCACTTATAAATAATTTCAGTGAATACAGTATTTTAAAAATATTTTTACAATCATTAGACATGGTATGAATATAATGTATGGCTTCATCTGCATCATTTAACCCCTTTTTGAACATTTGATTGTATGTTTTATTCTAATGTTCAAAAGAAACCAAAAAACAAACTAACTAAATGTCTGACCTAAGAAGAACCGAGCAGAGGTCTTTATACCAAAGCACAGCCAGCTAAATACCAAAGCAGCAGGGATCAGTTTGTTTTCTCAATGCCGTGGGGGCTATGCAAACACCAAAACCAGTTAGTCCTGCAAGATTTGCATTTTGCAGGATCTCACACACAATGCTGCCCATTAAAATGGGACTAAAGCTACCGGTACAAAGTGCTGACTCAACAGAGATAGCAGCGGACGTCTGGAGCTAAGTAGAGGGAATTTACGGTTTGTTTATTATACGCTTCTCCAGAAACAGTCCTTATTTTTTGTAGTCCACTACTTTTGGAGCATTTTGTGTTCTTTGACAGTCTTAATTGGAATGCCATTAGGAGGTATTGAGAGATATTAATTTAGAAAATAGCAGCTTAGTGTCTATAGATGATTTCATAGGCTCTCAATTTGCGCCATGTTACAATTTAATATTATTAAATAAATTCTGTTACATGCTCCTACGGGATCTTGCTTTGAGGCAAGGTTCTTCATAAAGACTGAAAGCTCTGTCCTTGACTTTCAATGCATCAGGAACAAACACTGCATTTTTTTTACTATAGAATTATCAGTCACTGTAGTTTGTTTTTACCAATGTCCCAGAGATACACCACAGCCCTTTCTTTTAAAATATAACATGGAGGTAACATGCTGTGAAATCTTTAAATGCTTTCTAGGTCTTTGACGCTGTCTTACTGGTAAACCTTTTTCATGTCAGTCCTGTGTCATCATTTGCCTTTTTTTCTATTTGAGAGAAAAACAGAAAAGTGTATAGCAAAAGAGGTTGAGGATAGTCTATGTGAGAAGGAGGTGGTATTACCTACTCACTACTCTATGTGCTGCACCAAGCAGATTCTGTACTGTGATGGGAAGAGACACCTTTCTGAAACAGTAACAGTCCCCATGAATCACAATGCCCACCCCTCTCTCTATATCTTATTCTTGTTCCTCAATTCTCCCCGTGGGACTGACTTTGTGGTGTTTGTATTCTCAGTTAGTTTCTCTACTGTCACGTGTACCTGGCTCAGAGCACTGTGAGTGATATGGGATGTGCTACAAAGAAATTAACTGCATTTGTCACAGTGTTCACTTTTATGTACCGTTACTGCCCCGTGCTGTTTTCGCTCGCTGTGTCTTCATGCCTATCTCTGTTCCTTGGGTTGGACCTGTCTTACAGTAGTACTGTAAAATAACAGACACTTCATCAGATCACACAAAAAGAACCTCGGATCCTCTTTCACTGATATTAAATATCAAATATATAATATGATAACAAACTTGAATGACCACAAACCCTGAACTCTGTGGAGATGTTTTCACATGTCCATGAACAAAAGTAATGCATTTTTAATTGTCCCCACATTCAAAATCAGACTTCAGCAGAAAAATCCTGCAATGACAAAACCAGAGATTTATTTGGTGTACTTACAAATATATAAACAGATGTAAGATAGAAGTTCCTGCAGCTAGCAGTGCTAATAATCAGAGCTGTCATGCTTCTTTGTGTGTGAAGGGGCTATGGGAATGCTGCTATTCAGGGTCTCCTTGTATGAGCAAGTATGTGTACTTGTCTATATATTGTGTACTTTTTGTGGTATTACTCTTTGCGGGTAAAGGAAAGTCTCTTCTAAAGGAGAGAAAGTAAGCAGCAGATAGACTTTGATTGATGTGAGGAGATGTGCTCAGAGAGCAGAAATAGGCTCTGACATTCCCAAACGCAACTCTCAAGATTTCCCTGGTGTGTTTGCAGCAGTTAAACTGTACTCCACTACATCCAGTACAGTGCTGTGTTTAGGTTTACACAGCACTTGGATGTCTATAGTATAGCTAGAAATGGTTGTGACAGTTTTTCTTAATTTTTTTAATGGCATGTTTTTAAAAAGGTGAGTTTATGCTAATTTCATATTCTCCTGCATTAAAAGAACCTCATACCATCCATCCGCTGCAGCGAGAGCTCTCATTGTGTATATGGAAGTCCTCTCAGATATACTGTGATTATAATTACAACCTAAATTACAACTGCGCCTCAGAGACTAACTCTCCCAAGTACTTCTTAATTCATTTAGATTCTTATTACTGTATGTTTACTTAAAAAGCCAGTGTGAAAGTCTGGGTGTATACTTTTGATTTCATGAAGAGATGAAGAGTAAAACTCCTATTTCTATTAAAGATGTTGGAGATGCACTGATTTACATAAATCTTTATACCAGATGTGTCTAATGTGATGTCAGTGTAACCATTTTGAGCCACTTTAGTTATATTTACACTTACCCCATTTATGCTTGTTGTATAGTGGAGGAAAGTAAGAGGAAGGAGTCGAGTAGCTTTTTGGAGAACGTCTTTATCCAACACCCTGGTCAGTACAACGGTGTAGCCAAGATGCAGAGTAACCACCTGTAACACCTTCTGCCACCTACTGGTGTAACGCAGGAATGCAGGCCAGACATGTAAACACCACAATGCTGAATGTAAAGTTTTGACCATCCACACATTATCTGTACCCCTTATTCCTTTTTTTTAAACGTGTCTTGTCCAGCATTAAAGCAGACAGGATGATGGCCTGGCTGCTGTATTGTGCTGAGCAAATGTGCATTTCCAAGAGGATCTTCATGTATATATGTATATACAGAGATCCTCTTGATAATCAGAATTATTTATTTATTATTTATGTTCTTTTTATTTATTCACAGAAAGGTGATCATGCCAAGGCGACCCCCTCCACCCAAAAGTTAGAGGCAGGCAAGAACCACGTGAGACCAGGGAAACCAGCAGCCATCCCAGAACAAGGACCCCAGCCATCCCACCCCGGGGCAAACCCAACATCTGCCCAGGAGGCGACAGAGGGAGGTCTCAGCCAGAGCCCCCTGCAGTCAGGGGGTACGGGCCCCAGTGGGCTCAGGCTGGGAATCACCAACCCCACCGGGCACTGGCCGCCTTGGGCTGGCAGAGCGCCGGCCCACGGCCCCCAGCACCCAAAAGCAACCCCCCCACTCCCATAGGCAGAGGAGCTAGCCAGCACCCGTGAGGAGCCATAACCCCCAGACTACCCTGCGGAGGCCTGCCCATACCTCAGATCACCATACGTCAACCCCGGGCATCAACCCCACACACACCCACACACCCAATCATCCACACATACCCCATCACTCTTCCCTCACACACACACCACACGCAGACCCCCCTACCCTTTTCCCCACACAATCACAGACATACCCAAACATTCCCACGCACCTTCACACCCCCCTCAAGCACACGTATACACACGTACACCCAATCATCCCCACACACCCCACCGCCCCTCTCCCCTCACAAACCCCATCATACTTATTCTTCTCACCCCTTACCCCATATATTACTCATATTCTCATACTCACACCCTACCACTTTGTCACCCTGCTCATACCTGCCGTACCACTTATTCCAATGAAGGTTTGCGTATAGCTGGAACCTATCCCAGCAATCATTATGTAAGAGGCAGGGTACACCCTGTACAGGCTGCCTGTCCATGACAGAGAGACAAACAACCAGTCACACACATTCACTTCTAAGGAAAATTTTAAATGACCAATCAACCTAACAGATGTCTTTGGATGGTGGAAGGAAGCTGGAGTACCTGGTGAGAATAGGTAACCTATGCACAGAAAGACGGTCTGAGACGAGGCTCAAACGAATGATCTTCTCACTGTGAGGCTGCAGTGTTACCCCACAACATGCAGCCAGTCAGAAATGCTGGGTGTTTACTTTGAAGAGATGAAGGTTTAATGAAAATATTGTTCATTGTTTAGTTGTGGCAGTTATAATTATCAAAAGGGTTTTTCATCAGAGCTGGGATTTTTTATTCTTTTTATTTTAGGTTAACATATTTTATTTTGCCTGTCAGTGTTTAAAATACCCAATGGCTGACAAGGGTTTGGACAGTGCTTTTTAGGGAAAATATTTTATCTATAACTGTAGGTGAACATGTACTATTGTGTGTGCTCATGTAAACAGCTCTTGCCTTCACTAAGGTGGTCCCAGGGTTTGCAGCTGCCCTGCATGTTTTCAATGTTACCCTGCTTGAACTCACTTAACTCAAATTTAATAATCCTTTTATGTTCTGCACAATAACTCATGCATAGAGTAGGTAGGTCAAAACTGACGTGACACTGATGACTTATTTATTTAATGTTCATTTCCCAGTGCCCTTCTCCTTAGGTCTGGATGCCACAGTCAAACATGTATTATTTTGTTAATGTGAGTGTGTACTTGTTTGACTCTGAGATTGGACAGGGATCGCTGTCTCAACATCAGAGTCTTGAATCCTGCTGGCCGATGAAGTTTGGCACCACTCCAGTACAACATGTTGTCATCGGGATATAGGAGAAATTACTCCTGGCAGCAGAAAGGGTGAGGCTGGTAAACAGGGAACATCCACCTTTATTTGCCAGAAGGAATAGCAGGGGTTGTAAACTGCCCTCTTCTTCCCTTGCAGAATGGCATCCTGAGCAGGCTGCCCTGGCGGGGCTGTTGCTAGGCTTCACTGGCCAACTCGGCTTGACCTCCTACCTTATTGGAGTGATGGGGACAGGTTGGTTTCTTGCCATTTGCGAATTTTACACTGTGGACAGGGCCTCAAGGCAACCTGAGCAAAGGTCTGCTATGGGGCCTGCGGAGGTGGAAGCTCAGCTTTCAGGAATACGCAAAGCTAGCTTTATCTTTTTCTTGGCCTTACAATGCTGCTGCATTGAAGCCAGTCAAAAATGTCACCTGGAATAAGGAACCACACAGCACTGCAATCCGAAGGCTTGACTTCCACCATCTTAAAAATCTCACACGCAGTTTGGTTGCCATTCAGAAGCATTGTTGTGACATTCAATGTTCTGACAAATGAAACTGCTCTTTCAGTCAAAGCAGATTGAAAACAGTCAGCTTTTGACTGCAGTGCGGGTTTCTTTGAAGATGGCGATGACATCCGTCGATGCAAGTGGCTGCAACTAGCGGTTACACTCATGGCATCTGGAGCACGTCATGTTTATTCATGTTTTCCAAGCTCCCTTAGTAGCACTCTTGCCGCTTGCCACTCTCCATGATACACCTCTTCCAGCAGCTCAGGGAAAATAGGGATTAGCAGTTTCTTGCTCTTATCCAGTGGGAATTTCTTTTCTTCATAAAAGCAACCAGGTTGTCTCCAATATGAAGGTGAGCCACAGGATATTCCGCTTGGATGGATGCATCGTCTTTGGTCCATTTAAGAACAAGCATGGTTTTCATACTCCCCCTATGGTGCATAAAGTGCAGAAGTATCTGGCTGTACAGCCTGAGGGGACGAGATGAAGATTTCATCCTCATTCTCATCTTTCTCTGATACGAGGAGTTCAGAGATTTTCTCTTCGTCCTCTCCGTAATCTGAAATAAGGAACATATTCTACAGGCAGAAGTCAGCAGTGACTTCCACCTGTCATGGCCTGCTGTCACCGCTAAGAGGATTTATGCTTTACAAGGTAGCTTACTGTGCCAGCTATAATCAGGGACTTGTCATGGTGAAACTGGCACAGTGTCTGCATGAACCAGGGGCTTGGATAGCCAACCAGGGCTTGTTGCAGCCTGGAACAGACCTGGGGTCTCACTTACTATCAATTCATCAATTATTTATTTGATTTTGCAGAACAGTGTTTATCATCCACCAGACGCAGGCCAGTCACAACAATTCCTTTTATTTGTCACTCGACTCCTGGAGCTATCAAACAACATATATTTTAACTCTCCACCACACTAACCAACACATCAATGTCTGCTTGTGGGAAATTGCATTTATTTGCTCTTTTCTCAGGGTTTGCCATTGTAAACCATGAAATAATTTCAGTCAGCTACACATTTAAAAAAATGCTATTCAATGCTTTGCATTGGCCATTTATGGTTGAATGCAGGCAGAACACAAGGCAAAACCTTGTATGCAAACATTGAGGTGCAGGTCTGATTTATAAATAAAAATACTTGCAGGAGTTTGTGCACATGGTTCTATACATTTGGATTTTGGCATATGCCATTCACAGCTTTTAGGCATTCGGGATTTTGTTTCCACAGATTTTCCTCCTGTGCGAGGGAAGTAATGGTCCATTTTCATGAGCTGAGTGCTAACTAAAATAAATGTTTTAGCTGGAGTGGTATCAGAGAAGGCACAGCATTTGCTGGTGTGCTGAACAGTGCAAATATAACATTTTGGTTAAATGCATCAGTCTATTGAAAAGACTGTGATAGGCAATTAATGTGCAGTGACGAAAAAGCTTAAGGAATTCATTTATAGACATTTGAGCTAGCTAGCAGAGAACTGGGATCAGTCTGAAGCCAGAAAAAGTGCTTGGATGATGGTGTGCCATTGTGCAAACTACTTGTAGGTAGGGTGAAATGATGGGGAGTCACACATTGAAATGGTATAGCAACTACATTTCCCAATAACCTGTTGACTTAATTATTTAATAATGGGTTATGGAGCATTTTTCCTAGAGGCAAACCTTGCATGACTTAGTATACCATCTCCCGTACCACAAAACTATCACATTTAATACTGGATCATTGCATGCTTTTCAGCCCATTTCTGTGGTTTATCATTCTCACCTCTAACATATTACTTTTTGTCCCTTTTGCATAAATGGGAAGCTTTTCTAATCAGTTCCACTTAGAATAAGCCAAATATTTTGAGTATGTTGTGTTCAGGGTTAGGGGTTTTTAGTTTAATTTTTTAACCTCACAATCAAGCAATTCAAGAAGCCTAAATATTTCACTGTAAAATTCTATCACCTAAATCAGTAACCTAATTAAAACATTGTAGATTTCACATTTCTCACATAGTTTTTATGCCAGGATTGATCAATTAGTATTTTTCCTTTGCCACAGATCTGTCAGGAATCAGACAGCCGGACCACAATTGCGTCACGTTTTAAGAAGGTTTATTTCACAAAGATGCAGAATGGAT
>JBAMHV010000001.1:22491224-22513115 GCA_037177535.1 Pseudomugil gertrudae
CCCACACGCTAAATTCTAGGCTCCACGCGCAAATTAGTACGCGCAAATTGAGATCTTAGTAAATCTGGCCCTAAATACAGCCATTTGAAAACTAGAGTAAACTTACAAGTTACTGTTTTTTGTAAGGTAACTAAATACATGACACAAAATACATCTGATTCCCATTTTACTTCATACACTCTTTGTCATCTGATAGTAATTTACTAACAGCATCATGTAAAAAACAAAAAACCAACAAACACTTCAGTCACTTAACCAAACTTAAAAGCATCAGCCCTGCATCACTGTATATCTGCTCTAACTGTGCATACAATTTATTTGACTGGATTTACTACTATTACTAAAACACACATACTACAGTATAAATAAATCACTCCTGTATAACAACGATATAAATATGATGAATCGATAAATAAATCACCCCGGCACATCAAGACTTTCCTGTCTGCCTGGTCAGATAGATCTTTGCACCTCTGATATCATCCTTGTGATGCAGTGAGGAAAGTATCTCCTTGCGTGGAAAATCGACCCTCTGCACGATATTTTGGTAACAAGTTTAAACTATTTTATATGTAAGACTCAAGTAACAAAATGAGGACTATTAGTTTTTTGGGATTGACTATTCTGGAGTTGTAAGTATAGCCTAATTAGAGAAATCTGACCAAAGCAGAAGGTAATGTCATGAAAAATAAGGGAATGTATTAAAGCAAATATAACATGATCAATTCACAATGTAATCAATGCAATGAGAAATGTGACTATGATGTGCAAACTTTACTACATACACCAAAAAAATACACCAAAGCATTTAGAAAAACTGTAATGTGACACTATACTGCACAAATATTGCAGCAGCATACAGCCAGAAATCAACTGAACAAACCATATGTGATTTCACAGATATTGTTTTAGAAAAGAATTACATCAAAAAACGAGTTTGTGAAAAAAAAAACAATGGGGAGTTTGTGTGGAAAGTTGCATAAGAGTGATTAGACACAAAAAGTACAGGAATGACTTGTAAAGTCAGACAGCCATAGCAGCAAACATCTGACCCATTTGAAGTGAAATAAAAACATTTGGATTTGGAACAAAATGATGTTGCAGCTGGATTGCATTGCAGCAACATCTGGTGAAAACAAGAGTTCAGTCCTCAGAATGAAAGTCCAGCAATTGACTTATGCAACCACTAGTCTGCTGAAATGTGAACTGTATCTCTGTTATAATAATGCTCAAATAATGAACCCAAAGGCAGAGAAGGACAAGCTATTAGCCATGTGGGTAATAACTGATAATAAAAGGGCTGCCAACATTTGAAGCAACCAGCTTGCAAGAGAGTAAATCCGAAGTAGTGTGTTTTTGTTGATCTGCTTGTGGCCAGTATCCCTGTAAGGCATGCAGCAGCTGCATGTCTGCAGCCTCTTTGCCTCTAGTATCAGAAACACAAATAATTGTGAAAGAATGTTTCGTGGTGGTTAGAGAGGCTTTTGGTGCAGTTTGGCAACCATATT
The DNA here is from genome assembly GCA_037177535.1 of Pseudomugil gertrudae. Taxonomy (NCBI): domain Eukaryota; kingdom Metazoa; phylum Chordata; class Actinopteri; order Atheriniformes; family Pseudomugilidae; genus Pseudomugil; species Pseudomugil gertrudae. Next base: position 22,492,733 of record JBAMHV010000001.1, read on the forward strand.
TTCATCAGTCTTCTTCTACACATGTAGCTTATTCATTATTTGTACCTAGTAAAATAGATAAATAGAATGATTTCATATTTATTCTCTATTTGGTAAAAAACATTGCAGATAACTAATAATTCAGTTAATCAGCTTTTAGTTCTAACTAACACTTGTAGACTCTTAATTTACACTCAGTTCTCATGTTAACATTAATTCTGGACAATATAATGTTTTTAATTGTGTTGATCGTATAAAATATTCTTTATTGGATTTTGGCATATGAATGAAAAATCTATAACATACTTTATCACTAATTTCACGTCTAAAGCTAAACTTGCTCATAGGCTTAGACAGTTAAGTTGGAGACCTATGATGCAAACATTGCTTCAGGGCATTTAATTCTCACTGTTAATCAGAACCACTTCCGCTGTAATTAAAAGCAAATTATTTGCTATTACTGTTTTGTCACAGACGTTCATTTTAATGATGTAATGATTTTTTATGGGGACAATATAGTAGATATGGTTGTGCTGATAAATTTCCGACATTATTTAAATACAGCTGTGCTTCAGTATTAGGGGGCATTCACATTAGACTTTTTAATTTTAATCAGTCATTTGCAGGAAAGGTTTTAAAATGTCTAATTAGTTTCGGAAGTGCAGTGTGAACGCAATCTCTGTAGCAGTAATAGTAGTAGTGGTAGTAGTATGAGTTGTAGTAGTAGTATAACCTTCAGTTTAATGGCACCTAAGAGGAAAAGTAGTTCCAATAGCTGCAAATACTGTTGTAGAAGTGATGCACATTTAATGCGCTGTTAATTTCTCTTTCAAATATTTAAAACATGTTGCCACAACACAACAGAATTATTACAGGTTTTGCAAACAGATATGCAGTAAGCTTGAAATGCAGAGAGGCACTGACAAACGGCAATCTCAAATATAAATGATATAGGCTGTGATTTATTTAATGGGGCAGTTTTAGGTCATGATCCATCAGATGCAAAAGGCGCTCTTAGCTTCAAGCCAGTTTGTGCTAGATCTGATTCATGAACATCATCTTACTGTATAAAATCTTGCAATCCATCACCTATTCATCATGTCAATCCATCTCATATAGTCACAGATTAAAAAGAAAGTTTAAAATTGGTGTTTTACCTGATGTGTGATTACCCATTGCTGTAAACTTAATAGATTTCTCTTAACATTCAACTTAATCGAAAGTATTTAATACTCCTGTTAGTAAACTCAGGATCTGACTGGTATCACTGAGATATTTCAGAAAAAATAACTTTTTTTAACAATACATCATGCTGCTGGATTAATTTCGCCATACATTGGCAGCAGAAACATGTCCTGACATGCAAAACGTAGGTTCTATTGGTTAATACCTGGTCCTTCTGCTGAGATCAACAATAAAAGCTAACTATGGGGCAATGTTTTACAGCTCATTTAAAGTGAGCATATCTCTGTGGTCATGAGACTGTAGATCATCAAGCTTTAAATCCCAGAACTAATGTGGAGCAGCTGTCAGATCCTTTGCACAAAAAAAATTACTCAGTTGACTAATTCTTCTAAAAAGAAAACATACACCTTTCAGAGCTACTATGTGCAATCTAATATAAAGAAAGCATGTATGATGAAAAAAATCTTTCTTTTATAGTAATGTAAAGTCATTTAGTCTTCTCTGCAATTATATAGTTAACCATACTAATTAAACTAATTGGCACATCCAATGTTCACCAATATAAGTGACTTATTTAATTATTTTAATTATTAGCCACAATTTAATCCATACGTGAATACTGATTTTTACTTAGATTATAAGATTTACTTAGATTTTTTTTTAAAAATGATGATGTTGATTTTCAGTCTATCAAGATAAATTTTTACCTTATGCATTTTCAATCAAGCCAGATATTTATACAACATTATTAGTCTTAGATTAAGGAGTTCAGTTTAAGGTTCCTTTTGTTTGTCAAACACTCCAAGAATGATGTAGCACTGAAACAATAAAGAAGTGGCTTGTTTGTAACTTTAGAAGCTGGATGCATCAATGTCTCTAGTTCAACTAACCCTTAAAACGTGTACATATAGTTGATTGTACACACTCATATTTTCCTAATCCACTATTCCCTACTACTTTTGAAAAACTAGCATGTTGTCTGTGGGATCTTATTACATTATTATTTTAGGTTAAATAATAGACAGACAAACACTTAAAATACACAAAAATATAATATTGAATAAAATGTTGTTCTTGTTTTAATTGTAAACAAAATGTTCTGTGACAATATGAGAGTGTGATGTATCTGTTTATGATTTAATTGTCTACTTAATCAATTAAATTATCCATCCATCCATTTTCTACCGCTTTTCCCTGAACGAGGTCGTGGGGTCAATCAAATTAATAATTTGTTAATTGTTTTAATTGTAAGTAATATAAGAATCTTCAAACTGCTGAACAAATGTCCCTTTTTTTTCTTTGTTTTACAGAGACATGTACCTGTTCTGGAAGAAGGCCACTGGATTTAAACGTTTCTGCAAGTCTGAGCATGGATTTTGCTTTTAGTGATTACAAGCCTACTTTCAACCACAGGTTGATTTTGCATGCCTAGCCGGTGCTGCATTCCAAGCCAACTTCTTCTTTCACTGGATGATATTAAAAGTCCACCGGATTGCCATCCATGGTTTCTGCCCTAATCCAGATTGTATCATCCTATATTGAAAAGATTTGCAAAGGAATGTTTACAAAGAAATTGGCAAACCCAATAAAGAAGAAAGAAAGAAGCGAAAATAAAGAGCCCAAATTGACCACTGATTTGCAAGCACACAATCTAACTCTCTCCACCACTCTGAAGACTACAGTTAAAAAGATTTCCAAATGCTCTTCGGCACGTAACATATCGCTTGAAGAAGACGACGGAAAGAACGACTGCTCCTCTCTGTCACCTACTTTTAGTTATCGTGTAGCTATAGCAAATGGACTCCCAAAAAACTCTCTGTTTTTAAATAATAATGAAAGTATATTTACTGAGGTTCTTTCAATTGATAGCAGCTACTCTGACTCCTTGAGTGAGACTAAACCTGTCCGGAGACTGGATGAGCATAAATCACACACTATGCCAGTAAGACGGAACAGGAAGAGCCTCATCAGTTTGGCTCCCTCTGATGGCAGTTCTGAGGGTGAACGAGTGGAACGATCCAGTTTACATACACTTAGGCTGGGCGCTCTACGCAAGTTAAGAAAATGGAAAAAGAGCCAGGAATGTGTTTCCTCAGACTCTGAGGTGAGCAACTGGAGGAAAACCTTGGGTATCCGCAGCAAATCCTTAGATCGTGCTGGACGGCAGCAAAAAAGCTCCACTCTGGAGCCTGGTTCCTCATCAACAGGCTGCATCAGTCAGACCCAGGATGTTATGGAAATGATCTTTAAGGAGCTTCAGGGGATAAGCCAGATAGAGACAGAACTATCTGAGCTCCGTGGCCATGTAAATGCACTAAAAAGCTCCATTGATGAGATCTCCAGTAGTGTGGAAGTAGTGCAGAGTGAGATTGAACAGCTTCGCTCAGGATTCGTCCAGTCGAGAAGAGAAACTCGTGATATCCACGACTACATAAAACAAATTAGTCACCAGGCCAACAATTCAACCTTGCGGTTCATTAATGTTCCTGAAGAAAGATCAGAGAAAACAGAAAGTCTAATATATAAAATACTAAAAGACAAAATGGGTTTCATCGATGCCCATAAAACAATTAAAATAGAGTTAGCTCATAGGTTAGGGCAGCAAAGAGAATGTTCTAATGCGAAACCCCGCCCTATTATTGTCATTTTTGCAACACCCCAAGATAGGGATATAGTCTTGAAAAAGTGCTACAAACTCAAAGGAACAGGCATTACAGTCTCCACTGATAGCTTAACTCATGATGGAAAAGACAGAAAAGATAAAACAATATCATCTTCACAAACCTATGAAAGTATGGATATAAAGGCTTCAGGAAAGGATAAAGTAGTGGAAAGTGATGACTGGGACTCAATGGACAGTGATAAAGAACTGGACGAGTTAAGCAGAAATAAATATGCAATGGTCATTTCAAAGCCTGTTCATAAAGCCAAGTCAGACAAGAGACGGTCCCATGACCATAGCCGACCAGGAGATGAAGCTGGCTACTCAGGCACAGTTCACTATGCTGATGACTCTTACTATGACCCAGATAAGCATTCCAAGGCCTACTATTCTGATTTGACTCCTGGTTGGCTTTCCCAAAGTGACTACTCAACCCCAAAACTTAGTCGTTCTGAGTCAGACTGTTCAAAACTCTGTCAGTCATACTCAGAAGACTTCTCTGAAAGTCAGTACTTCACCAGGGCAAATGGCTGCTCCCTACTGTCCTCCTCCGATCAGGAATTGTGGCAGAGAAAACAAGAGGATATGGCATCCTCTTGGTATGCTAGCCCTAGTCATCCTCACAGCCATGATAATCAAACTTATGAACATAATGAAGTTGAGACAACAGAAACTATTGATAGTGGGGTTAGCAATGGACTTGTCTGCATGTCTGGGGATAGAAGCCATTACAGCGGCTCCCAACTTTCTTTGCAAGGTGATCTATCACCATGGAAAGACTGGCATCATCTGGAGCAGGGTGCGGACTCTGGCTTAGAGGCATCCATTGAAGTTAGCAGCCCCTTTGACCCATCAACCATCCCTGGTTTTCCAGAGAACATCACCAAATGTCAGGAAGTTGATTTGCAGTTTGAGGGAGATGAGGAATTCATGATGCTAGACAGAGAATCTTCTTTACCACCTATAACCACCCACATAATTCCTCCCATAACAGAACGGGAATCTATCAAGACCTCTGGCCGACAGTCTAAAGAGAAATGTAAGGTAATCACAAAAGAAAGCACAAAGGTATCATCAAAAGATGCCCCTAAAGCTGCTGCTAAAGTGACTTATAAGCAAAGTAAATTGACTCCTAAAGAAGAAACCGCTAAAACAATGTCAAAGGAAAGCCCCAAAGTATCTGTTAAGGTTTCATCTAAAGTATCATCTAAAGCAGCCCCTAAAGAATCTGCTAAAGAATTACCACAATCAGCTATTAAAAACAGCTCTCAGTCTTTACCTAAAGATAGTGCGAAAATCACACCTAAAGAAACCACAAAGCCAGTGGTTAAGGAAGTTTCTAAGGTAACATCAAAGCCAAGTTCTGTTGAGACTGTCAAGGTAGCTTCTAAAACAACACCAAAAGACAGCCCTATAATGACTCCCAGAGAAAGTCCTAAAGACTCACCTAAAGAGAGTCCTAAAATAACACCAATTGACACTCCTGTCTTGACCCCTGACTCAACCCCTAAGGAGTCTCCTAAAGAGTCTCCTAAAGTCATTGCCAAGGACCCACCTCAAGCTGCATCAAAAGAATCTGCACAAGTTGCATCAAAAGAACCTGCACAAGTTGCATCAAAAGAACCTGCACAAGTTGCATCAAAAGAAAGTGTAAAAGTTGCTGCTAAAGAAATGACCAAAGAAGCTTCAAAAATACCCCTAAAAGAGATCCCAAAAGAGATACCTAAAGTAGCTTCTAACGAGACAGGAAAAGTACCCAATAAAGGAGTTTCTAAGATTTCACCTAAAGAAGCTCCAAAAGTTGCAGCTAAAGAGAGTCCAAAGGTGATCCCAAAAGAGGCTCCTAAAGTGACTCCAGCAGAAGCCGCTGCAGTAGCACCCAAAAATACTTCAAAGGATGTTGCAAAGGAAACCCCAAAATCTGCAAAAGAAACTCCAAAACCTGCAAAAGAAACCCCCAAAACAGGTCCCAAAGAAAAATTTCCTGAACTGGATGTTAATCATAGCTTTCATCAAACCCAAACCAAGTCTTCAAGTATGTATCGTAGCCAGAGTGAGATTCGAACAGAGAAAGTAGAAGACGTTCCAAAGTCTTGGAGCAGTAGGCTTAGCATTGATCTCAGTGAAAAGTCATTTGGGTTCGGCTTTGGATCCACACTTCAGAGAGCTAAGTCAGCTTTGGAAGTTGTTTGGAAGTCTGGCTCACAGGGTGCTCCTCCTCCTCCAGAGGAAACAACCAACACCTCTTCCACATTTATGGGGCGTTTTCGCACCATGTCCACTTCTACTGCGAATAATTCAAATACTACAGTAGAGTCAGATGTTCACACACAGCCTGCCACCTATAAAGCAAAGGAAGAGAAGACAGATGCAGAAGCTGTAGAACAACCAGTGGACAGTGAGACACACTATGTTGAAGTGATGGAACAAGTACTAGCCAACCTGGAAAACAGGACTAACACAAATGAAACCGAGGAAACAGCTGAGCTTGTGCAAGAGTGTGAGACTTCTCAGGACTACGATGTATCTGATGATGTTGAGGCCTCTCAAGACAATAATGCCTCTAAGAATATTGACTCTTCTCAAGACTTTGAAGCTCCAGATGTTTTTGAGGCAACAAAAGAAGCTCATGTTCTGGAGTATGATTGCAGCTTGGATGAGCAGTATGATGAAGAGTACAGTGAGGATTATGAAACCCAACTTACTGAGGAGACTGCTGAGTATGATGCAATGGTGGAGTATGTTGATGTTGAAGAACCAGAGACTGAAGACAATGATGTCACAGAGGAGATGGATGAGGGGGATGAGGAGTTAGATGAGGTAGAGGAGATAGCAGAAGAGGCTGCTGAGGTGTCTGAAAAAATGGAAGAACAGGATGAGGGTGAAAACTATAATGTTCCAGAGGAGAAGCCTGTGGAAGCACCACCTAAGAAACGTGTTCGACCCACATTCAAGGAGGCAGCACTGAGAGCCTACAGGAAACAGATGGCTGAATTGGAACAGCAGATCCTTGCAGGGGGTATGTAATTTCCATTTTTGTTGAATCACACTCTCATTTTAATTTCCTACAGTCCTACATAGTTCTTTATGAAATGAAATGTTAGGAAATTATTATGTTATAAAAACAACTACTGACATAAACAAAACATCTGGAACTTTATTAATTATGCAGCCAAATTTGGCAGAGCATTAATTTTTACTGTGATTACCTAACAGGACTTGCTGCAAAAGTTGCAATTATATTTAAGCTTTAGCACAACAGAAACAAACAAAATGCGTCATTGACATCATGGAAAGAGCATCATATTTTTACAGCATCATGCATTTCACTTCACTGTCTACAGTTAATAATGGAGCATTGTTAAACAAACCAATTTTTTGTCTGACCTGTCATCCAATACGAAGGTGTTCAGGGTGTGTTGGACATTTTATTGGTAGCACTGAAACTGTTTTGCATTGTAGATTGTTTTGAAAATATATTTTTGTCCTGAAATCTTAAGTTTAAAGAATAGTATAGAAAAGGGATGGGGAATTCCTGTACTTAAGGACCGTAGTCCTGCAAGTGTAAGGACTTTCCCTGCTGCAACACACCTGACACACGCCAGACTTAATTAATAACCCTTAGCAAAGTTTAACATCAAACTTTGCACAAGTCTGCTAATTACCCATTGATATGAGTTAGGTGTGTTGCAGCAGAGAAATTCCTGCCCATCCCTGAGTTCTCTTTTTGTCCTTTGTCCTTGCATCCTTTAGTTTTTCTACAGAAGTTTTTTTGAACCATAGTACTGCATTGCTAATTGGTCAAGGCTTACTATAAAGAAAGAAAAGACAAACAAACTAGAATGCTTCATTGATGGAACAGGCTTCCACCTGGCATGAAAAAAGCACAGAAAGGGAATTTCCACTCCTACCTAAAACCAAAAGCTCTTGACCTACATATTTTGCTGCAAGTGTACTTACAGTGAGATATCCTAGTTCAAGATGCCGGCTGCAAAGCAACACTGGCTGTGTGAGAAATGTGTTTTCCCATGAAATTATTATATATATAATTAAGAACAGACAATATGGTCTGTCTAAGTATAGAACTTTTGGGTTAGGAATATAGTAAGGCTTTGAGTTGTTTTGATTTTCTTGACTATAACACAATGTTGTGCATCTTCCTCTCTCTCTGAGTTTGTGTGTAACCCATTTTCCATGGCCCACTCATGTAGCAGCAACATGAAGAAGGAAGCAAAAAGGGGCCAATGATTTTAGCAATGAAGAAAATGTGGATGAAATAGATTAGTTTGACTTATATTATTATATGACTAAATTATAAAAATGCAATTATTTTATTACATAATTATGTTTTGTATTTATTTTAAGTGTAGAAAATCATGGAATTTGTGGTAAAGCTTACAAACAAGGTGGATTGTTCAAAAACAAGCGCCCCTCATTGGAGCACATTTACCAAAAGTTTCAGCTTCAGCTGGAACATGTCTTGAAAAAAACCTTTAGAAGAAATATTGTTTGGTACCAAAACCACTTACAGTAGAAATGGTCAAGTATTGAAAATGGAAAGAAGAGTTGTAGGTTAAAAAGATGTCTATAATGCTAATCCTAAATGGTTCAGCTAATGCAGGTATAAATTCTGGCTTTCTGTTGCATGTCACCCCTCTGTACAGCCACCATATGTATACATCATATATTTTAATTTAGCCACAATTATAATGATTTGTGATTCATATTGCCTAGTCCTTACCTCTTGTCTGACATTGTGCTTGGTAGTGACAGTATTTAGAAAGTATTGACATAGTTGTTGTGGTTTGTCCTTCAAATCAATTGCTTTTGGCCTTGACTTTTCATAGAAGCCTCGTTGATTTTGTCTTTATCATACAATTTTTTAAAGCACCCGGATTAACAAATGACAAATAAAACTTAGCTCACATTAAGCTTAACTTATGTGCTATTATTGGTTTCTTTTTTGGTAACAACAGTCCTAACAGGTAAAACAAAAAAGCAGGTACAGCTTTTATATCTCATGAAATTTAAGATTTAAGATGCTAACAGAAAAGGACCCCGACTAACAGAAACAAAGGGATCGGTAACCATTAACCAAGTTCTCTGGCTTGCTTTGACTTGTTTCCTTTTGTTTCCTGCAAAAGTTTCAAAAGCCACTTCATCTTTTCGTAAAGCTTTTGGCTTCTTTTCCTTGTCTGTGGGTTGATAAAAATTTTTAACGTTGCAGTTTCAAATTTTGAATGACTAAAACAGTCTATGCAACTGAGTTTTGATACTTTTTCATCCTTTGGTACATTTTTTAGTGGCATTCTACTTTTTAGATACAATTAATTTACTAGAGTAACTTGTTTTGCACCCCAGGAGGCCCATAAACTTTTAAAAATAACTTTTTAAAAACTTTTTGTTTAATTAATATTATGACTAAAATTATGAAAACTAGGTATTACTTGCCTTTTTTTGTACGGGAAATATAAAAGCTCATAGATGCTAGAATTTATTTAAACCCTGGAGTGTTGTATACAACTTTATACACTCTGTTCTGGTTTCACATAACATCCAGCATAATTTTATATACTATATTTGTTTGATTTAATATCAACTTTGTGTTTGATAAAATGGCAGTTGCTACAAACGTCTCATTTATTCCTTCTGTGATCTTTAGTAGCTGATGTTTGCTCCTCAAACCGGTTGTGTGTGCTGGTTGAATCATGTGGGAGCTGTGAAGAGAGTTTTAGCAATGCTGCTACTTCTGCTAGGTCTGTCTTTAACTGGCTACAGCGGTGTCTGCATTCAGATGCTAATTCACACTCCCAAGGGCATTCTGTAACCAGGTCAGCCTTGCTTGGAATATTTATAGAGGTCTGCTGCTAGTGAAGTTTGCCGTTTCCTCCTATGGGAGCAGAGGAGATAGACCCTCTTTATGCTTAGCACATCAATTTAAAAAAATAACAAAAGATATGAAGAATGCAGAAATAAAGTGTATCTATTATGTTTATAGGTTGTTCCACCCAATTCAAAGCATTTTACTGATTCAGTATGAGGAGAAAGACTGATAGGGACTCTTTGCCATAGTTTACAAACAGCTTCAGAACTTTAATCTAATATTCAGATTAAACACAAAATTATACTGTATAATGATTTGGTGATCTGCTGAGTCATGGCCAATAACATTTTTACATTTTACTCCTGTTTTGCATCATTATAATTCATTATTCTACTTTGATAAAAACATCTAAATATACAGATAAAACTTGAAAAGTACAAATCAAAGCAAATATAATTAGATTGCCATCACTGTAGTTGTGTTGTTTTCAGGAGAAGGAAATAAGTCATGTGTCATGGTTTGAGTAATCAGAGGGACAAGCTGATTAAATTGGTTACATGGCCTTCCAGATGAATAATCTCTCATGTGTTATTCTGGATTCTCATATTTTATGAAAATCTGGAGGCTGCAACCTGCACTTCAAACATTTACATTTTTCTCTCATGTTTAATCACAGATATGTCTTCTGTTAAACAGTGTGTGAGAGTTTTTAGAGTTCCAGCTTTACTGGGGTGCTGATTGCATGAGATGTGCTTGTGTTACTGCCATCTGTGTTCTGCATGCCAACTTAGGTGTGTTTGTAAAAAAAAAAAAAAACAAGGTTTTCAGCCGTGGCACAAGTTGTATTAGGTAGCACTAATTATATAATAACAAAAAGCAGCTAAATGAGAATATTCTTCATTACATAATTACGCATTTACATAATAAACAAATATAAACAATAGCTGAACAGTAGAGAAGGCCAGAAATCTGTAAGAACTAAGTAAAACATGAAAATGTTACACATAAATATGTGTTAAATCCAGAAATTAGTAATATGATCATACTGAGATATGGGTAGGCCTGCTGTCTGTGTTGGTCTCTGTTTGTCAACATGTATGTTTAATTTGTTTGTGTCTAGTAACTGGTCTTAAACATGCTAATGTTAGCTTGTTGAAAGCACCTGCCAAAGGAAAGCAATAGACTTTAGGGGTGCTCCCTATCATTGCTAATTTGTTGTAGGTAGCAAATTATCTTAGCCTAGCCTGTTTTTGTGAAGTTTGAACAACTTGTGAGTTGTATTCTCAAAGAACAATTTACAGATAAGTGAGCAGCTGACAGCCATGAAATAATAGCCTATTATAATGAGGCAGGCTGCTTTTTACGTTTTGCTATATGTTATATTTACTAGTTATGAGCTAACATCAAGCTAATGCATCTTTCCAAAAAATGCATTTTAGACTTAACATTTCTTTCCTGAGAAAAGCTTTTTATGGCTTGCTTTGAATAAAAGTAGCCTACCTTTTATAAAAGGCTACCTCATCAGCACTTTGTTGGATTTGTATGACCACAGATGCTAGGTTAATTTACACAATAATATATATGAATTTAGCAAAAAAAAAAGAGTCTATATATGTTGCTTTGTCATTTTTTTCATTGCTATTTTATTTAAATGACATTTACAACTTTGTAATGCTACCTATTAATAATTTTAATAACTCTTTGATGCTGTTCATTTGTATTTAAAAACACTGCAGCCACCCTAGTAAATATAAAATCTTACATTTGCCCCTGTTGGAAAGCACAGCTGTATCTAATTATATTAATACTTGGTTCAGTTGTATGTCTTAAATCAGAGGTGTCCGGCTCTGGTTTTTCAGGATCGTAATCCTGCCTGTTTACAATGTATCCCTGCTCCAACACACCTGACTCAAAATAAGCACTTATTGTGCAGAAGTTCACAGGGTGTTTAATCCATTCAGTTTAAGTCAGGTGTGTTTGGTTGAAGCCAAAAGTCAAATAAAATAAAACAAATAACATCTTCAAGTGCATTCTGGTTTCCATAGTTACAGCCGGAAGTCACGTGATGTCAGAAATTAAGATAGTAGTGAGCTTTGTGTCTGAATGGCTAACAGAATGAGGCCACTATGTAGTGTGCTATGTAGTGTAGCACTATGTAGTAAATGAGGGGTTAGAGCACAGGGTGCACATTCAAACACAGTCAATATCTGTACCTTTTAAAACATCTAACATGGGACTCTCACATCTAACTTTTAAACATTTGCTTGCAATGATTTTGATAGACATGATAGGCTTTGTGAAACTGCTTAGTTGATTTCTTCAATTATGAAAGCTCCACTTAGTTTTGATACTTCGTCACAGAGTTTGTTTAAAGCTTTGAGCCTCATCTTCTTGGCGAGAACAAGCCAGTGACCCTGCTTCTCCTCAGTCCTGACCCTCCTGCACAGCAATCTTTGTGCAAGGTGTGTAAAACGTCTGTGTGCAGTGGTGCAGATAAAACCAACAAAAAGCCTTGAACATATATACTGAATCTCCCAAAGCTGTACCCTGGGCTTTGGATGCTACTACTCTTACATGAGTAGAAAATCCCTTCAGTGTCAGTGTGATAAAATATTGATGAAGATAGCAGAGTGTATTAGAAAAGGGGTAGGCATATGTTATTTTAGTTATGTGTTTTCTTGCATTAAAACGATCCTGTTGTTATTGCCACAAAACTGCTCACAGATTTTAGGCTGTACCTTTTGAGAGCACATCACACAGACGCATACATTCGGGATTTGTTCATTCACATTTCTTTTGTCATTTAAACATTTTTCAAGTATGGTCTTCTTACATTGAGCTTCAAAGTGAGAAAAGAGCTTTTCAGAGAATGCCACAGTCCTTTTATCTGGGTATCCTGTGTTTTTATAGCAGCATTGTGGAAATATCCTCATGGCCTCGAGTTCTGACTGAGTTGGCCTGTAATTGTGACACACTTTGTCACAGTTCAAAGCTAAAAGAATTAGAAAAACATGATATTTTAGGAGTCACTTACATTTTATTTATTTATTCATTTTTCTTCCTGTTTGTATGGATGATTCCTTCTCTCATTCCACGTGTCGACACTGAAGTGCTTCTGTGCAAATTTGTGCTTGAAGCTGTCCTCAAACTAATACACTTTTCCTTCCTCCTGGGTGTGTTGGGGCATTTGTCAGTCTTGGTAGCATTATCAACCAGGTGCAAGCTCTTTCTGACCTACAGAGCCTTGATCTATGTTCCATGTGTTTTCGTGTCAACACTGAAACTGAAAGGATTTACAGCTACTGTTGCCAGCTCAGCAGTGCTTTGCTTCACATGCACACCCACACACATATACCTTTTCTACCAATCAATTACATTTTTGTTCCACAGATTTAAGGCACCTGTGAAATGAGGTTTATATCAGCAGCCTGTGGCCTATCTTTGTGGTTTGGCTTTATCTAGTGCTGCTGCAGACTTGCTGGTAGAGTAGATGGCTCTATCTTGCATAGCTGTGCTGAAAGAAGCTTAGCTGATCGCTGTCCATGGTACCACAGTTTAGCTGTCTCTCAGTGCAGTCTGGAACCTCAAGTTCAGCTTTTATTTTAAAGAACTGTATACTGACATATATTTGTACAATATATACACAAATCTCTCATTTATGTGTACAGTGTTATAATAAAAATACTTAAATAAAAAGCACTTGTGAACTCTAATAGCACTTTAAAAATAAAGACATACAGTAATACACCAACATGTTATGCTAATGATTGAAAATTAAAAAAATTATGTCGGTAGTTATCAGTTAACTATGACGGAGTATTAGGGCCACACTGAAAAAAAATTGCGGATGATTTTTTTTTCTCCCTTTATAACTTTGATAATAAACTTGAAATGTCGAAATGAAAATAAAGTTAAAATAAAGTTAAATAAACAGGGCGATCACATACTAAATAGGTCTACGTGTGAGCAGCTTTTTAATGTGAAATTAAGTTCATGATGCAGTTTTAATAAATTCTGTCATTTTTATCTCTTTATTGTTATTATTGCAAATATTACATATAAAATATGAACTTGGAGAGATTCAGCAGAACTGCAACAACTGCTGTCTTTATTCATCAGACTCAGTCAGAAGCATAAACTGTGGTCAGAAGCCCGTTTTTCCCACAACCCCAAATTGCCGACTTCCTGTCTGGTCAAAATAAAACAGTAGAAACAACTTACTGAACAATAAATCGTTTACACTATAATTGTTGTGAATAGATCCATGACTGTGGTAACAGTGTGTTAATTAACTTTAACAGGTATTGTTAGCGAAACACACCAATCATTTCCAATTTGATTTCTTAAATTTTATTCTCAAAACTGTTCTTTGACTGTATTCTCGTCATTTTGACTTTATTCTCGACATTTCAAGTTTATACTCAAATTAAAGAAGGGAGGGAAAAAAATAATCCTCCACTATTTTTTTTCCAGTGTGGCTCTAATACTCCTTCGTAGTTAACACTGTTCATTTAAATAATGTTTATTTTTAAATAAACATAAAATAACAAGACAGAATATGTTAAAACTAAAAACTTAAAGTTGTTTTACTCTGATTGATGCTGCTCTATATGCAATAACTGCTTGTCAACAAAAAACAGTTTGGTGTGTCATTTTAATCGGCGCAGCAATTTGATCTTTCTCTTGTAGACAGCTGCCTTCTGATTATAACACATTATATTGTGATTATGGTGCCATATATCACCCATGGATCAATAGTACAGTAATTACACTTCTGCCGTTTTGGCCTCACGTTGTCATCGTGAAAATGGCAACATGATACCGAGTGCATAAGCTTGCTTAATGTTCCATGTCTCTATAGATGTGAGTGTTAGAACCATTAATGGTACCAGTCAAAAGCATAAAGTGTGCTTTTCTAAAATCTGTGCATATTTTTAAAGAAGTTATTATATATGAAAGGAATAATCTTCACTTTTCAACCTTTGGCCAGGAGTCCCATATGCAGCAGTGTACTGCTGCTTTAAGTGTATTCCTCTGTTTAAAGCTTCTCCCTGAATCACATATGTGAAATCAGGTGGTTAACCTAGATCAATGTGTTTATAAGCATTTGTTTTGTCTAATGAACTAAGCTCTCCTCACTCTTCACTCTTTTGTCCTTTTCTTCTTTCAGACACCAGTGCTTTGGATACTCAGGTTTAAAGTCACTGTTCATATTTATTTTGGGCCCTTGGACACTTGTGATATCTTGCATGTGCTTGAGTGTTTTTGTGGTTTGTAGGGTGATTGTAGTAAACTGTAGTTACTGATATCTGTAAGCGTGCTTGTGTGTTTGTGGAGGAGTGAAAGTGATATCTGTGGAGATTGAACAGAATGCAGCATGTGGCTTTAAGCCATTTTACTGTCACCTAGTGATGATAATCCCTTCCTTTTATTTCCTTTCATGAAATGATGTATTTCAAAATGGACTTTTGGTCAGTAAGGAGGGCATGTTACACAACAGGCAGACCTGGCCTGAAGCACCAAAAGCGGCAAAAATCTCAGGCTTGAGCCCAGAAATTACACTGCTGTGGAATAATTTGGTCCTTTGCCTGTGGTGCTTCTCTCCCTCCTTCCTGTCCTCCGTCTCCTCAGCCACTTATTTCATCTCGAACTGACCTGTATTTTTCCCAGTACATTTTCATACTGTGTACTTTTTTAAAAAAACATAGCTGATGTTTGTTTTGTGTTTTGTTTAGTACCTTGTATTGTTCTTATTTTTAGACTATGTTTCTTCTTTTTGCAGCCTCGGAGTATTTTGGATCCCAAATTCCTTGGCTTGCAGTCTGGAGGGTGAGTGACTGATCCTTTTTTTAACCTGATTGCATCACTATTACCAAAATCAGGGTCTGTGCTGTTTTTTAAACTGTTACACTGTAGCACAAGTTGCTGAAATCTCAAAGGCATGCAGTATTTCTAGCATGGAGCCCTAATTGAGACATACCGTAATGATCACTATAGTGTTGTCAGGATGTGGGGCTCAGGAGAAGGGGTTAGGACCCAAATGCAGGCAGGTAGGCAGGATTGCAAAAAGAAAATATTTATTGAACATAAACTTGGATAAAACTAAGACTCACCGCACCTGGAAAACAAGCATCCGATACAAAGCAATGAACCCACAAACAAAACTGAAAACCCCAGGACTTAAATACATGAACTAAACAAGGACCAGGTGAACACAATCAACAATGAAACACAGGTGAACTCAATGAAAATCAAAACAAGAACCCAAAGACACACCAAAAGTCCAAACCGTGACAATCATAGCAAACAACTTCTCCTATAAAACAACACAAGACACTTTTTATACCTTCCTTATGAGGTTAGGTTGCTTTATTTATTTATGTCTGAGCATTAATGGATGGTTATTGTTTGCTTATTAAATGTTTAAAATAAAAATTATCTTAAACTAACACTTTGTAGACACATTCCCAGAGTGTCAAGGTTAGTTGTATGGACATGGACGTAGTTTTAGTGGGGGACACTGGGGACATGTCCCCTGCACTATTTACTGTCCATAAACAATATCTCGCTACAGTAACAGAGACATGTCAGGCACTAAGACCAAGTGGAAAATGGCCATGCAAGCTAAAGCTGGTTTTACAGCGTTTCATTGGTTTTACTGGTTCTTATACGTGACAGGATGTTAGTCCAAAGTAAACTCTACAGAATCAGAAGGTCAGGCCAGAACAGTAATCCTCGACACACCAGCTCTGCAGCTTTAAACTCTATTTCTGACTTATTTTGCTGCCACGCTGGCAATTATTATGTTTAGCTCATGCAGCAGTTGTTGCCCAGCAACATCCTGAAGCTGAGAAACCTGAACTTTTCTTGCCAGCTCAAAACATCACATTAGAGTCAAACTTTGCCTCACAGCACGCAACACACGATATCAACTCGATATCAACAATATGGTTACATTAAATGATATTTCCCAGGAAAAGATGAACATTAATACAGTCACATGTACAGAGCAGAAATATTTGGAAAGTTTGGAAATATTTCAGGGGGAAAGAACGGGGGCAGACATCAAGGTTGGACAATCGGGACCTTCCGGCCTTCAGGCAGGAGAAACCTTCATGAGACCATGACCGATATGGTCACGCTGTCCGGGGAGGACCAGGTACCCCATTTTTACATAACACTGTTACACAAGGAGAATTACACCGAGTCATCTCAGGGCAAGGTCTGGGGGGGGGGGGGGGGGGGGGGGGAGGGGGGGGGGGGGTGGGGTGGGGGGGGGGGGTGGGGGGGTGGGCTTTTGTGGTTTGGAAAACCCCCCCCCCCCCCCCCCCCCCTGTCCCAAGCAGCTAGAAAGTGGATTGAAATGGAAATTGTTTGGAGCTGGTGAAACTGGTTTATTAAATAGATGCAATTTGTTCCAATGCTTCTGAAAACTTATCAAATAAAGTAAGATATTTCTAATAATACCATGCATTCAGGCTCTATACCGAACAGGACCAATTGTGATGGCCCCCTAAGCGGGTGTTCATCACGGCAGCTTGCCTCGCCCACAGCTCTGAGCGGCTGGAACTAGGTAGAATAAGCTGGGCATGTTTTGTGTGCTGTCATAGGCTGTGTTCACACAGACAACCAATGTGAAACATTCCTTGAGGCAGAGAAAGGTTAATCAGCAGGGAAAAACAATGAGCTCAGGTCCTGCAGGTAGGGAGGTGGAGGAAGAGGAGTAGATAGAAGAAGAGTAGGGCGGATTATGCATGATGTCCGAGGGAGTGTAAAGGCGTGATGGGTTGACAGTGAAATGAGGAAGTGTAGAAAATGTACAAGGACATCCAGGATGCTGCACATTTCTGTGTATGCAGCATCTTTTAAAATGCACACAGAGTCACATCGTTGTGGGTGTGTTATGGACGTGGGTGTGATTGCAATTCAGCGTCTGTCACAAGTGAAAGGTCTGCTGTTATTATAGGACTGCACAGTTCTGCTGTGGACTCAGATCCTTCTGTTCACTTCCATTTCACGCTATGCATGAAAGGATATCATTAAGCAAAGGAGTTCATCTGTTCAGAGCACCACCCTCAGTGTTATTGAGTGTGGTGCTCAACAGCATGAACGGAACGAAAATGGGAAACTCAGCCACCTTTACAGGCAGCAATCAGTGCAAAAAGGAGCATAAATCAAAAAAGAGGAAACTTGAGAAAACTTCAACTAAATGTTGTATATTTGTGCATCCTTTATATTCCACTCTCTTTTTAAGGGAGGTACTGTCTAAATAGCAAACACTGATCTAAAATATATGAGGAAAAATATAGCGCTCGCAGTGGGACGTTTGCATTATGGCCCATTTTAACCACTAATGGTGGGAGTCAACGGCCGGTCCAGCGGTAAAGCTCACTGTGGTTGGCCTTTTATGAGTCGCCCCTGGTCACAGTCCAAACCGGCTCACCACACACTCTTACACAGCCACATTAGGAACAAAAATACAGTATGGTCGGCAAGAGTTATGAAAAATATTCAGATGAGATGAGGGAGTGATTTGTACATGCAATGAGCAGCAAAATGCTTCACGCTCTCATGCAGTGTGTGTGTGTGTGTGTGTGTGTGTGTGTGGGGGGGGGGGTATTTGTCGCTCTTGTGGGTGTCATTTATTAATTTATTTTTAAGAGATAAGGTCAGTTGTGGACGTAAGTAAATAGTTGTGGCGGTAGTAAATGTGGCTCAGCCCACCCTGGAGGGTTTCTTTGGTAACATTAACCTTCCTGTCCCTGTTCCTCGGCCTTCTCTTGCCACTGCTGTTACTGCTGCTGTTACTGCTGCGTACATTCATTAGCTTATCTGAACATTTTCTCTTGTTAGCATGCACCCGCCTGTTGGTCTGTGTCTCAGTTATCTGTGCCATATGCTGTGTAGGTGGAAGCAGGTAGTCTGGCCCAAGTCTTTGGCAACTTCAATTAGTTTAACTGCTGTGACACCAGTTTAGCTCTATGTTTGATAATCTTTGTCCAGTATGCAAGTGTCTCTTTAAGTTCACATATGTCCAAAAGGGAAAGTCTTGTAGGAGTTATTTATTCCCTAGAAAATGTGTTATGCTGCTTTCTGACCTTATAACTCTGTTTCACATGCTGATGATTCAGAGACAAACAACCATTCACACTCACTCCTAGATATAATTTAAAGTGACTAATTAACCTAACAGTTGATTTGTTTAAAATAATCCAGAAGATGATATCATCACCAAACAAGAGATCAGACTGACTTTTGATAAATAGAGATACCTCAGAATAGAGACCAGATGAAGCCAACACTGGATGAGATGTTAGAGGATGTCCAACTGAGGCAATCTTCAAAACATCTGTAGTTCTTCCTTAATGTTTTAAACTTTGCACATATTCTATTCTACACTCATGTGGCAGACACCTTTATTCAAACTGACTTACATATGATAAGCAGTCATTTTAACCACAGCTATTAACCTGACATGCATGTCTTGTGGGTGGGAGGATGCCAGTGTACCTGGAGAGATACACGAGGAGCAAATCTCTCAGCCTAGGCTCAAACCAGTAAGACCACAGCACTAACCACTGCTTCACCATATCTGTCTGGTTCTGTTATTAACTTTTATTAGCAGTTTTTCATTTTACTCCTTCTTTAATGAATAAAACTCCTTAAGCGAGCTGGTATGGTCATGCACGCTTATTTATGGTATCACATCTATCCTCTGGAGTTTCTCAGGAATGATAGTGTGTCACTCTGATATTTAACCCAGAAGGGTTGTACCTAAAAGTTGCAGGATGGTAGATCTTGAGCCGAACTTGGGTACACCTGCTTTAGTGGTTCCCAATCCTAAAAAAGGCGGTGTTTGCATGAAAATGTTCAAAATCATCATGAATTAGGATAGAGAAAGGGGTTCTGGCAGATTCGAATTGCAGCTGTAATTAAACCTGCATGCCCAAAATCAGCTTCCCTTGCTGCTTCCTGCATGCATTCCTGCAGGAAGCAGCAGGAAGCAGCATGATGCAGCAGCAGGAAGCTGCATGATGCAGCAGCATGACGCAGCAGAAATCAGCAGGATGCATCAGGAAGCAGCATGATCCAGTTTATTGCAGCAGGAAGCAGCAGGATGCAGGAAAACATCTTTTAATGAAACCCACAAAACTAACTCAATGCACCTGTTTCCTGAACTGAAGACCAAATGACTTAAATCCAAACAACCAACAAGACACAGGTGAACCAGATAACCCAAATCACCACAGGTGAACAAACGAACAGGAAACAAGGAGAACCACAAAACACAGGAGACCAAAACCCCCAAACCCTAACACCTGTCCATCCGGGTTTTATTCCAACAAAGTTCTTTTATCACTAAATTCTGTTTTCTACTCCTGGTTGGTCTTCATGATGCTACATCTGCTAAAACATTCATTTTGCATCATTAATTCATTTTTTTTATAATCCAACTAAGGGCAGGGCTTTATGTCATAGTAGACATGCTGACGGGGATGAAAAGGTTCAGCAGCTAGCAGCTAGTTTTGATTAAAAACAAAAACAAACAAAAGCAATGAACAACCAGGGCCCTGTTCCAGAAAGCGGGTTATGTGACATAACGGAGGTAACTTTCAGGGTATGTAAGTAACCATAGCAACTGACCCTCTCAACATGAACCTGCTCCGGAGCAGGTTATGCTGCGGGTTAGTTGCTCCAGAGACGTCACTGAGCATGCGCGACTTTCAGACTAC
>JBAMHV010000001.1:22529549-22542282 GCA_037177535.1 Pseudomugil gertrudae
AGCCGCATTCCGCTTGGCCTGTCGATACCCATCCGCTGCCTCAGGAGTCCCACAGGCTAAAAGAGCCCGATAGGACTACTTCTTCAGCTTCACAGCATCCCTCACCACTGGTGTCCACCAGTGAGTTCTGGGATTGCCCCCATGACAGGCACCAACGACCTTACGGCTACAGCTGTCCGCCTCAACAATAGAGGCACGGAACACGGCCCACTCGGACTCTATATACCCCGCCTCACTCGGGACATGGTTGAAGGGGACGTGTGTCTGTCAATATAAAATCAACATTTCTAAAAAATTATAATAATTATATTTAAGAATATTACAATAAATTATTCTTAAAACATAATCTTGGCCCAGTGGAAAAAGTCAGTTTTTTTTATGCTTTGGCATCCTAATAAATCATCATGATGTTAATGTTTGTGTGTCTGTGTGTGTGTGTTTGTTTTGTTTGTCTTTTTGAAATAAAAAAAAAAAAACATTTTAGCCACTTTATTAAAAAATGGGAAATTCAACAAATATTAGGAACTAAAACCACAGAAAACCATCATAAAATTACTTAACAAAGTTTAATCACTTAAAAAAAATAGCTTAGCTTCCCAGCTAATAGTGATCTTGATCCTGTCATATTTGACATACATTTGAAAAGGCTCATTATGTGGTAAAAGCCCAATTTACTGTTCTTTATATAAGCTTTCTTGCTTTATTTTAAAGGTTTAGGAATATATGTGATTCAGCTATGTTTTCTTCTACCATTTTTGTTGTAATGGATCACTGGCTTCATTATGAGGTGAAGTCACTGCGGTTTGAGGCTGAATGGCATCATAATGAGAGCTCCCACTTCTGTTCAACTATTATGACTGGCGGGTGTTGCCTTTGTTTGCCTCTTTAGCTAAGAGGAAGCAATTTGTGGTAATAGAAACCCCTGCCCACTGTTACTGTTTTGTGCCTTTTTAAATTTCCACAATGAATGTTTAAACAGGCCTTTGCTGGTGGGTGTCCACCCCTCCAGCTGCTCTCCTCTCCAAGCCTCTTCAGATACTCTTTAGCAGAGGCTTTTGTATTTGTAGTACTACTCTTCATTGCTCCATCGCTTTGTTATGTTATTATTTTTCAATCTCCTGTCACTTGACCAATTGACTGTTCAGTAATATTTCCTTCGTTTAAAAAGAGATGAAATTGACAAAGTAAAATTGCTCAGCACAACACAGCACCCAGACTATCGTTCTGCTTGCTTTAATGCTAGACAATATAAAAAAAGAGATTAACTCAAATCTCCATCAGTCTGTTTCTGTGGCTCTCAAATCTATTTGTGCGAACTTCTTCATTTGAATATAACTAAGCTAAGATGCTTTAATTTTCTAATGCTGCATATGTCTTATATCTATGATGATTTCAAGCACAGATTTCTACTGACTGAACATTGCTGAGTATTATAACACTTGCAGGCTCTTATCTTTGTTCTTTTGGATTGTAAATATACAATCCAACATATACAATTTGGATTGTAAATATACATCTTAAAATGCTGTGCAGAGAAAGAGGAGGACATTTATAGGCCATCTCAGGACCCAATATATGCACGGCATCATCAAATACAAAGAAAACTGTTTTGGGAATCGCTGTGGCATGGGAATTCAAATTGCAATTTGTAGATGTTGTTTGTAAGTTTACATTTGTTTTCATATAATCTCATTTCATCCCAAGTGATTATTTTTCATTTTGGTTGTTTGTTGCAGATAAAAGAACAGATAAGTCTGCAGTATCTGGTGCCATCAGATTAAAGATCAGCGTTGAGATGAAAGGGGAGGAAAACGTGGCACCTCCTCATGGCCAGTACACCTGTTTACATGAGGTAACAACCACAATGTGTTTCAATATGGAGTGTTTTTTTCCCACACTTCATTTTAGTCACTATCTTATGGTCTTTAAGCATTATCTTTTGTAGACAGCTACAGCCGCGATAAGGGTCACCTTCAGCCAGCGTACACCATCTTGTAAAATTACCATCTTATCTGTTGTACTACTCAACAGAACCTGTTCCACTACCTGACTGAGGTGAAGAGCAGCGGAGTAGTGAAGATCCCTCAGGTGAAAGGGGACGATGCATGGAAGGTCTACTTTGACGACGTTTCTCAGGAGATAGTGGATGAATTCGCCATGAGATACGGAGTGGAGTCCATCTATCAGGCTATGACGTGAGTACCACCCTGATCTATGGCCTTTTACCTCACCAATCTGTCATTGTCTCATTGGGCAGAGTGGGGGAGAGAAGGGAATGAGAGAAGGAGAGTAGAAGGCGAGGAGTTATAAAGATGTCTCCTCAGCAGAATCGGAGCTTGGAAGACGATTGAGTTCCTCTGTCTGATTGATTGGTTGTTGGTCTGCTGCAGAAAACTCCTTACCAGCCTTGGTTACATTGATCACAGACACACATGAACTGCAGCTTGTTTTCCTCTTTGGCTGTTTTTCTGACCCATTGTGACCTCTCTGTGAATATCTATTTCTTTGTTTCCCTTCCCACGCATACATTCACAACCACACACACACTGAATTACATACAGACCCTACTTCATAATTTAAATAATTAAATATTGATCATAGTCATGCAATAATAGTAAGAAATACAGTGTCAAAATAATGGTTAACAATGGAGGAGATAGGATCATTCAGACATGTATCAATCTTGAAGTTCACCAGTAACTGCTGCAGTTTCATTTTTAGGACTTGAATCCAGATGTAGTTTATTTCCATACTTTATACTATCTTTTGTTTGATGCATTACTTAACATTTACAAAATATGACCCAAGTTTACCAAGCTGGATTGTCTGTTGTCAGAAATATTCTTGTTTTTTTGAGGGCACAACGGAAAGGTCAGAATGGGCAAATGCACAAAATGTGAAGACTATAAAGAAGAAACAAACAACAGGCTTTTACATGTTTGTTCATGGCACAACAAGTGAGATCTGCAGCACTGTAGATAGTGTTTAAGATCACTTAATCTATAAATATTTTTTGTGAGAGCAAGAATAACCAATGATCCAAACGAACCCAGGAAAGGTAACGTGGTCCCAATAAACTTGTATGGACATAACTCAAAGTATTATTCTGTCTTGTTATGGTTTAATGCTGGTACTAGTAACTTCACCTGGAAAGTCAAAATATTTTTTTTGTCTATCTTGTTTTGTTTAGAATATTTTGTCTATGCTTTGCATGCCACACATTGTTAAAAATTTAACTGTTCTTACCAAACAAAATAAACTTTGGCAACTCTTACCTTGAAAAATTCAAATACAGATGTTTCTGTAAAATATAAGACAAACAGCAAATTGTCTTTAGATCCTTTAACTCTTGTTAGCTTTTTTTTTTACTTCTGTTCAATTTTAATATATAATTAGTGTCATGGTTTGGACACTGGGTGTGGTGTGTTTTTGGTTTCCTGTTTTGCTTTGATTTCGGTTCATTGATTCAATCTGTGTTTGATTATGTGCACCTGGGTCTTGTTTAGTTCAGTTTGTATTTTAGTCCTTGGATATTCAGTTGTGGTTGCGGGTTCATTGTATTGCCTTGCCCTGGTCTTGGCCCTGGTCCTAAAATAAAACATTTTCATCTGCAATCCTGCTGCCTCCTACCTGCAATTGGGGTCCTCACCCTACTTCTGAGCTCCGTGCTGTGACAATTGGTGATAATCCATTCAGTATCTTTGTGTTGTTATCATGAGGTTAGGCTGAGCTGTAGTTTGAAAATCTCTCATTATCACCAAATTGGATCTTTTAGGTTTTCTACTACCTGGAGAATGTGCTTGTTGTGCAGTCCCAGTCACTAATTACACACACAGTTAGTGTTGGCAAGATGGATAGAAGGCTTATTTGAAAATAAAATTTTCATAAAAAATATGTTTGTTATTTTAATTGAATGCTTTTGCACGTGTGTGCTAGAGGTTTTAATTTTAGGCGAAAACAACCATTTTGCAAGAAAGATTTCTTTTTCCTGTTTCTACTTTTTAGATCTCTTTATTTTCCATTAGACTCCAAGCGATTTGGTTTTCTCCTCAGCAGCTCATCTATCAATTCCTGTTTTCCCTGTAGTGCCATCATGTCATTGGCTTTCCAGTTAGTCCCACAAAGTTGCTTTTAACAGTTTCTAATCCATCAAGATCCCAGACCTGTTGCATTAACATTCATTTTAAAATGTCCACACAAGAAATGACGTGATCGCTGAAACAGCTTGTATGCATTGTAAATATTATAGACATATTTGAGTTTTAGTTCTGCAGATTTTGTAGAGTTCATGGATGTTGGGTTGTTGTTTCAGTATGGCAGAATATTGCTTATGAGGGATTGGGATGGTTAGTGGTGTGCAGACAAGCGAAGCAGTAAGTGGCCTTATTACCAGCTTTATCAGCTGGAGTTAATGCTTTAGGCTTGAACCTTTTTTAAGCTTGACATTTCTCATATCAGTGCTTATTATCCTTCATCAGAAATTTATGAAAGGCCTTACCTTTCCACTTTTTTCATCATAGAACCTTAACTCCCAGTCACTCCTGACATGATGGCTGCATAAATCAAAGCAGATGTGAGGACACACTTTAGTCAACATACACTCCCTCATATTGTCCTAACTTAACTCCTTCATACCCCCTTACCCCTGATTCTCTGTCTTTATTTCTCATTAACAGCAGTCTGAAGCTGTAATATGATATGTGAATACATGCATCATACAGCTCATTTGCTGGTAAAAACCGGAGCAGGGCAACATTAGGTCACACAATGCCTTCTCTCTTGAAAATTGGCTCAAGAGATCCAACTCAAATCACCATGGGAATTCAGCGGATGCCTCATCCCTCTCTTTGTATCACTCTCTTTGCTCGCCCAGCCCCAAGTGCTCCTGGGTAATTTGGAGGCTGAAAGCAGAGTAATTAAATAGGCCTCCCAATGAACATGTTTGTGTGAGTGTGGTTGTGTGTCTGTTTATGTGCGTCTACATTGGCTTCATTTAGGAAGGGGGAGTAAATCTGAAATCATTATTCCACATAACTCTGTGGCTTTATGAAGCAATGACTCACTGAGTAAGATGTTCAATTCAAAATGCCCATTTCCAAGCATAGTACCCACATTTTCAGGACCAATGATCAATGCAGCTCATCAAATATTTAAAAATATATCTATGAAACTTATGCAGATAACATATTGATCAAATATGAATGAGTGCATGGAAATAACATGACGGTATATTTATGTTGCCCACATATTTCTTTCTATATAGACCAGTGGTTAAATATATTATTCTGATTTCTTTGTTTTTTTTAAAGGTATCTGTTTAAAATTTGTGGTGTGATCAGTGTTAGGGAAATAGCTCTTGCAGTCTGTTGTTTATACTATTCAGGGGGAAACCTGTTTTTCCACAGATAAGAGGAATGAGCAAAAAGTCATCATTACGTTTATAGAGCTCAGCTTACTTTTGCTGCCTTTGAGGGCTTAGGCATTTTTACTAAAGCATCCAATATGTCCAGATGTTCTGCTGCTATCGGTTGTGCCAGAGGCTGATAAGAAAGTCCAGGTGTATGCTGTTTTCTCAAGGAATAAAGTAAACACAGAATATCTTACCTATGAATTTTACATATTGCACTGTGTGGATTAATGCAGACAGTTTTAAGGTTTATGAAGGAGTATGGAGAGACTTTATGTTCACCTGAAGTAATGCTGAGGCATTCCACATGACCTGAGGTGGCTGGATCAAGTACTTAAAAACAGATCTGCTCTTCATTCATGCAGAAATCCCTTCTCAAGCCAAGTCTTTTTGTCTTTAGGACTTTATATTTGCTGAACAGCACTGTTGCTGATGTATGCTGAAAGAAGGAAAGCTGATGGTAAAATTAAAGCAGATAACACTCAAGCAATGTAACAGTTGAACTTGTTATTTCATCCCTAACTGAGCCGCTTAAGTTGTAACTGTTTAACAGCAAATGGTAAAGGTGATCTCAGTGTGATACTGAGATCTCACCCTAGGCAGATAAACTCCCATTCACATACATAAGAACTCACAAGCGACCTCAAAGTGCTAATGAGCCAACAGAAAGTTAAAAGCTCGGGACTCCCTTAACCATCAGTCAGGAGTGAATGAGCCCGTCATGCTGTTGTCATTGTTAAATGCTTCAGACCCAACATGTCCTGGATTACTGACATCCTTCACAGATCTGGTGGAAGGTCCTAAAGTAAGAAACAAAAAAAAAGCAGAGAAAACAAAAAGAAACACGATTTATTTTATACAGAATATATCATTTCAGTTGTGCCAGTCTCCTGTTTCAATCCATCCTCTGGAAAGGATCATTTTGGTAATTTTTGAGCATCATGTAAAACTGAGATATAACTTTTAAAGTATTTCAAAGTAGCATCATAGATAACTATTTAAACTAGCACCTAAAAATGCTGTTTTAGATATAGTGTATGTGATATTCTCTATGAATTATAACAAGATTTAACAGAACTCTATGAATTTAGCTTTCTAGGCTAACAAAGGAACCTTTGATGTACTTGCACACTTTGTTCTCCATCTATTACACTGCAGTTTCATAGCATTAGTAGTTCTGGTTACACAGCTTTGATTTATGACATAATTTGTTATGGTCACTGAAGGGACGTTTTTCCTTTTTTTCCTCTTTTTTTTCATGAATGAGGCAGTGGGACTACATATGTCCTAACCCCTATAATAGAGGTAATTGTCTGGAACATTAAAGTAAGTCTTTTCATACGGAGCAGTCTGAAGGTAAAAGTAATAAAGAAATATACATATCACATAATAAAAACAAGTGGTCATATTGGTCAAAGAAGGATGGGGGATATTTCTAAGAAACTGTTCAGTTTCATGTCTATATAACTGTGATTTGTTTTTTAAGTCAAGTTGTTCAGCCTTATCTCTTCAGTTGCAAGAGTAACACTTTTCTGTGTTTTTCCTCAGAATAACATAATGTGTTTCTCTCTCAGTCAGTGAGCAGCCTTCTGTAGAGTGATAACAATTTATTCTCCTCTGCAGGCATTTCTCTTGTCTGTCTGCCAAATACATGTGTCCTGGTGTGCCAGCAGTGATGAGCAACCTGCTTGCTAATATCAATGCCTACTTTGCCCACACGACTACCACCACCACAACCACTGCCTCTGCTTCGGACCGATTCGCTGCTTCTAACTTTGGAGTAAGTGCATCTTTTATTGCCTGGCTGTCTGTGGAGAAGGTATTGAGTATATATTTATGAAACAACATTGACATAACTATTTTAGCAATTTTTGCTGAAGAACATTGTGCAGTTAAAATCTCAGACATCTGTCAGTGCTTTCCATAGAAACCTTTAATAAGCTAATGTTGAAAGATCTGAAATGATATATATTTGTAAGCAATCCAAGTTTTCAGTGTAACTAAACAAATTTTTGTTCCAAGATGTATAAATGAATCACTGCAGGCATAGGAAAGACACGGACCATGCAGTGCTATAAATCTTTATCCATAGTGCTTTGAGTGCAAACTGAATTTTTCGTTTTCTAACAGAGGGAGAAATTTGTCAAATTGCTGGACCAGCTGCATAACTCATTGAGGATCGACCTATCTAAATATCGGGTAAGACATTTTTACATGTAGTGTGAGTGTATGAATGTGTGTGTGGCAGAAATATGGAGAGACTTTTTATTCATAACTGTTAAATAAACCAGAGATTGCATCAACATGTTTATATTTCAGGGGATATTTTCCAACTTGTTTCCTGATTGACCATCTATTTCTCATTTTTGTCTCATTGGAAACCAATTTGCTTCAGATTGTCTACTTAATAGTTAGTGTAAAGCAGGAATATGGCTGCATGTCTTTGCATGTAGTACCATGTGTACTTAAAAGATACCTGTTCACTCCCTTCAATCTACAGATATGATTAAGAGGATGCTGTGTGACTGGTATGGATGTTTTTAACAAAAATGTGGCTTTAAAATTAAATGTCATTGTAGATGTACTAGTGTCACTAAAATTTATTGGATTTTATAATTACCCGATGTACCACATTCATGCCCCATTTTATGACCAGGTAAGATCATACCAGGTGGAAGGTAACTCGTTGTCATGGTGAGTCTTTTGTCTAAGTTGCTTAGGGCCCTGGACCTCAGTCTTTTGGTTTTGATATAGTCTTCTGTCCGCTCCGATTTGGGCAGCTTTTGTATCAATGTCCTCTGTGGTCAGTTGAGTGGCTCTTGATGTGATGGGATCCCTAAGAATCACCACAATATAATTTCTTCACCTGCTTCATCTGGCCCAAGATAAATACCTTGTGTATGTTGTTATTTTTGTAGAAATGTTGTGTAAAAGACAGTCTGGATAGAATGGTGTTGGAAAATGGAAGACAGACTCAACATGTGCTTGTTGCTTAGTGTGTGACTGGCAGAAAGAAAATATGACTGCATGTGTGTGTTTCCTGTTCTAAGCCATGTTTGTGACGGCTGCTGTTTTTATCTTTCAAAAATTATTGTTGTGGAAATCATTTTCTACACACACACAAACACCACATCGTGTATATATATATATATACACACAGTATATATATATATATATATATATATATATATATATGTTCTCCAGTGTATGCACCATCTAGCTGCTCTGAACAACACAGCCCTGCCTTACTGAAACAATATTTTCACTAGGAAAAGCCAAGAGATGATTAGGCTACTGGTTATCATGTTCAAGATAGTTTTCTAAAACATCCTACCACAAGGCAGTGTACTTTGTGGTTAGAGCTGCCTGAAGAAACTAATCCAGTACAAGAGCAATGGTAGTTAATATGAACAGCTTTTACTGATTCTGTGGTTTCTGTGTGATCTTTGACATTGTTATTTGAAACTGTAGTTGTGACTGTGTTCAGTTGGTTTGTAATTTCATGAAACCTGCTTCCAATTTAATTTGCTCTTAGTCCTACGCTCATGTGGGGAGCTACTGGTATTGTATAAGAAAAGGAACAGCAACATGCCAGCCCAGTGGGGTTACTTACACCCGTTAGTCAGTATTTCCTGTAGTGTAGAACCGGTTCATTTGTTCTGGTTACGCGTTCAGTGATTGGTAAATGATGAGCTTTGGGCAGCGACTCTGTCAGCTTAATTGTGGTTCTTTTTGCAGAGTTTTCTAGTTGACTTGTCACTGCATTACCCTGGAAGGTGTTCAGGGTAAACTGCTGTCACCTTTCTGTAATATTGTGATACATTGACTGGCTGTTTGGTGTGTGTTCACATCCCTACCACTTTTATCTTTCGTGTCATGTTTGTCTCATTGACAGATGCAATGTACATTCTAAGGTTAAATCATGCCAGTGACATGATTAGAATGAAAAGAGCATCCTGGAAAGGCTGAGTCAGTTTTACATACTAGTAATATTCAGACAACCGGATGCGGCCATGACTGCTTGAAAAAGCTTGTGAAGAACACAGATTCTCACTACCCTGATTTTAACCAAAATGTAGCTTCTTCTAAATCTCTAATAAGGGATCCTCCCAGCAAACGAGCAGCACCATCTAGCTCGTTGACACCACACAATTTAAAAAGTCAAGTAATGGTAAAGGGACATATTAGTACACATGGCATTGATACCTTACATATTAGGTACCATTATTACCATAATGTACTATGTTATCGGGCAAGACATGTGTCCAGATCTTTTTCAAGGAAAAAAAAAGTATCTTGAAACAAAAATTCACAAAAAAGATTGGCTAACTATTGATTTTAGCTGAAACCTGATTTCACATGCACACACACACACACACACACACACACACACACACAAACCTATTGCCCCCTGAGTGTGTTCAAAGTAGAAAATAAATTTTTGCTGCTGTTAAAACTCAAATTAAGTTTATTTTGCACAGCAAATCAATTAATAATAAATGTGTTATTAACTACATAGTCTAATAAAATGTGTGGCTTTAGATTATTTGCAAACATTTTGTTTCTTTTTATAAATTTAGCAAGTATTCAAAGTTTGTACAAATGAACTGAGTGTTACTTATATTGTTATAAAACAATATAAGAATATATGAAGGATGTAAATTCTCAAGACATTTTAAAATGAAAAAAATATGGAAGCACTTTAGCCACAGCCATATTCTACTCAGCAAAATTAAAATCCTGACACAAAGCACACAGTCTTGTCGACCAATCCCAGAAGAGCTAATCCTGTTAAACACCACACATTCGCCCACACAGCAGTGACTGACCTACCTGACCCTCCAGCATACTGGCATACTAGCATACAGATACATAATGTAAACATTTAGCAGCTTTTCCCCAACCCTCTGATGCTTACAAACCCTCTTTCCAAACTGTGCAGACAACCACACTGCAGTTCACACACTGACACACACACATTCTCACACTTTTTCCCCTGTTGACAGCATGACACAGTGAACTGAAGCTGAAAGATGACCCACTCACCTTTAACACAACAGAGAAGTAACATGTTGCTGAATAGGTGATTGTTTTTTTTTCTCTGCCCACAGCTCTCTGTGTGAAGCCACAAGTGATTACAGAGACACACATTAGAAGCAGCAGATACTGTGGCCCTACAAACGGAGAAAAGAAAAGAGAGAGACAGTACAAAGCGTGATTGATACACAAAAAATTGTGACACGGTGAAGTTGCAAATAATGAGAATCAATTAAAGCTTATTTGGGAAAAGAGGTGAATGCAACAAACAGATGGAGTTCACAAACCGATTTAGTCAAAGAGACGGTGAGAAATAAATTCAGAAAGAGTGAAAGAGGAAAACATATGAAGAATGAAAGGCATGGCTGGGTGACAGGTAAAGAAAAGGGGTTAAGTAGAAGAGAGATGGCCTTTTTTATTGTCAGATGGCCTGGCTGTCTGCCTGCGACGCTTTCACTGAGAGAACTCACAGAATATACATCGGCTTCACCTGCCAGCGCTGCCCTGCTGCTCTCTTGTCAAAGCTGCCACAGACCAATAGTTCATGCACACACATGCACATCCACACACAGTTCATACTCTCTCACTTCTGCAGCCATCCCACAGAGCCGGCCTGCCACTATTTTACCCTAATAAGATTCAGATCTGGCTGCTCCGACCGCTCACCGTATGGATTTCCCTATAATGACATTCTGAGGGAGATTGAGTTTGCTTTTGTAAAACAGAGGGCTTGAATCAGCAGAGAGGGAGCCTGAGTGCAGCTGCCATTCCACATTTTGCTACATGTGCATTTCTTCTCTTTCAGCTTTACTCTTAATAGTGCTGATACACGGTGACACCTTGTAGAGCCAGTCTGTCCCAGCTGGGATTTACAAACTTCACTGGGTTGAACATAAAGGCTCCGTAGTCGGAGAACACTGCGAGGGATTTGAACTGTGGGCTTAGTTTGGGCAGTTTTATATTAAGCGATGTTAGTTTGGTAAGCACCCCTGGGAGTTGTGTGCTATTCTCTTCAAATGGAACTCAATATTATTAGATCAGGCCATTTTAAAAGCAATGACCATTGTAGCGACTGGTTTGTTGCTTTTTGTGTTGACTCCTGCTGCCTCAACAAGTGAAGAGAGAATAATCGCTGCTCCATTCTTTACCTGTATCTTTAGTGACAGGACCATCTAATAGAGCTGATAAAATATCACATGAGCAAAATTATACCTCTGAGATTATATAACAAGTTTGCTGGGAGGCACTGGGCAGAATGTACTTACTCCCCCATGGCTTTCTGCACTTATCCAGCTCCTGTCATCCTCACATGGTAGACAAATATGATTGTATAACTCCTGGAGGAAGAAAATGGCCTGAGAACAAAGCCTATTTGTATAGTCCCCAGTATTTGTGATTACTTTTGTCTTTACAGAACAAAACTTGCATAATCCAGGCTTGCCTTTGGAATGAATGACAGACTGTGAAAATACAGACAAAAGAAACAAAGTGGTATGAAATCACAGAAGGGAGATTTAAACAATTATGTTTTATCATCACGATCACGGATGTGTAGACTGTTTAGCTTGGTAAAGTTCTCTGTTCATGCGTTTTAGCCACTCATACAGAAGTGGGTCACAGTGATTCAGGCAAAGTAGTGCACATGCCTCTCCAGCAAATTTCCAGCTTCATCTGGGAAACCCTTAGCATTCCCTGACTACAGGTATAATCACACAAGTGTGTTTTGGTTCTACTTTGGGGTCTCCTATCAGTCAAATGTGCTGAATACAGCTGCACAGGAAAGCGTAATTACACACTTGGTATGACATAACAGTTGTACTTCTCTGACTGAACATCTTTTTTTCAGGTACCAAACATTGTATGTAGTTTTTTTTTTCAAAATTTTACAGCTTTTGTAATAATAGACAGTATCTGTACCAATAAACAACAGAAATACACAACTGACATAACGCAATGAGACCAGAGCAATATTCTCATCGCATGTTCTGGGCCTGAAGGTCGCTCCGTTGCCATGGAGATGGTTGGACGAGGACTGAAATGGCTGCTTGACTCGCACACCTGATACACATACCACATTATTGTGGGAGGTTTTTTCCTCTCTCTCTACCCTTGTGTGTGTGTTTTTCTAACCCCCAATTAGAACCCTCACACTTCTGCTGGTTCTTGGATACTGAATTTAACACATATGGATACTTTTAGACCTTGTTATACTTTTGCCAGCATTGTGATCTTACTTAAGTACTGTCCAATTCTGTATGTCGTGTTTGTCTCTCTATGTAACCTTGGATT
>JBAMHV010000001.1:22542382-22559479 GCA_037177535.1 Pseudomugil gertrudae
TTTTTGTAATTTTTATTGTTACAGTTAGTGGATAGCTACATTTAGCCACTTTTAATGATACTTACAATTAGAATACTAACAATTAGTGTTTTTCTTATTTTTCTTGTTTTTTCTTATTTTTCTGTTTATTTTTGTGGTGGATAGCTACATTTATTTTTGTAATTTCTTTATTGTAGCTTCTTTCTGTTTCAATGTAAAGCGCTTTGAGCTGTCCTGTACATGAAAGGCGCTATATAAATAAACGTGCCTTGCCATTATGTCAGCAGTGGCTGTTTGTGTGTGATTTTGCCACATGATTACTCACACTCGCTCTACTTACTACCTGCTGCTTGACCTGCAACTTTTCAGCCATCATGCAGCCTCTTCAATTTGCACAGATCAAATTAAACTGTTAACCAGTCTCCCGGATTGATTGTTCGTGTTACTCTTAATGGCGAATCTGAACCTGCCACTATGAAGCAGTGCACTGATTGTGTACTAACGTTGGACTTTTAGGAGTTTTATTGTTGTGTTTGCTCACACGTCTTTATTGCCTTGACCTCTTTCATTGTAATAATAAGCTCTCTGTACTTTAGAGCTTAGCACTTAGGATAGGTGCTGATCCAACATAATATTCAGTGAATGACCACAGCAAAGAAAGAGACCTCAAAGCTCATCAGCATCACTCACACTTCATCCCATCCCATAATGGACTTACTGTCATCTTTCTGAGGCAGTGCTGTTGTTGTCTCTACTTTTGGCACAGAGATAGATGGCTTACTCTATTAGTTTGCTCATGTGCTTGTTGGTAATAAATCTTCTTTTCTTTTCTCTTCTTGTTCTGCAGATGAAAATGTAGTTTTCATTTTTAACTGTGTTTGCAGGCGTGGAAACAAAGTCACCATTTCACCATTATTACTGCTTTTAGACATGACAATAAGAAAAAAATGTTTGTAGAGAGAAAGTGCAAATAAATACAAACTGATCAGCAATTTTTCAGATAATCATCATCTGCATTATCAGTAGAAGCTTTCCAGCAGCAGAACCAGAATGATTCCAATGATCAACTTGTCATGTTTTGTTGCTAACACTATGCTAATTCTAAATGCAGGTTGTATGACTACATGCATCTTGTAAGCACATACTGTACCATGCACTGTATAACCACAATATAATTTCCAATAGATTTTCAGGTGTTTGCTAAAAAGTCAAAAGTCAGTAATCATCAGTGAGGAGTTGATTTTTTTCGGTCACAATAATTAGCTAGATTAGTTTTTTGATGTTCAGGAATTCATTACAAGAGCTGATGAACATAAAATGCTAAATAGCAAAGCATTATCCATTTAACTGTTGGGAATAAATGTCATAGTGTGCCTTCATTTAATTTCTAAATAAACCCATATGGCTCAGAGCCTTTTGAGCACTGAAAAGCAGAGAGCCATTGTGGAAATGACACATTTCTGGATTTAGTTTCAGCTCTTTCTTGTTTTCTTCTCTTAGATAAATGTTAATAATACTGGTAATGCCTCTCCTGGAAACGCACAAAAGCACTGATTAGTTTGAGATTACTGCAGGACTGCAAGAGCCTTAAGCCCCTGCTCTTTTATTTTAAAATTAGCATAGTGTGAGAAATAATGTTTTAGTTGCAGTTTACTCAGTAGAATAAACAACTCATGTTTCATCGCTGTTCTTTTGTTGACAAGACTGTGATTTGGTGCTTAGAGTTTCTCTGTTGACTACCCTTAGTTGTTAATTATATCCAGCAGTTTGCTTTGATTTAAAATGTAAAGCAAAAATAATACCAAGTTTTTAAATGGAAAGAAAATACATCTGAGTCTTCCATCTATTACCACTTCAAAAGGCTTTGATTTTGAGTCAGTATCTCAGAAAAAATGGGCCATTTAGAACAAATAATTGACTTTTTTAATGCCTTAAAACTCTATTTTCTTCTCAAGTCTTGTCTTTCAAAGTAAGACTTTTCACTTCTATCACTCAATTATAATAATATTATCTGTATAAAAGTATTATCAGTATGGAGACATCTTGCAGGGAAGCGTAGAGCTGTTATACAAATTAAAATACCATTGGGACCTTATCATATTACAAAAAGCTAGTTTTATGGTAAAAATGTGAAACACTTCATCAGTTTCCTTGTAAGAACACGAAACAAAAAGTACTGCCGACACAGTGACCTGGAAATGTTGAAGTAAAAAAGATTTTATGAAAGCTATTCTCATTAAGCAGAATCATTTCAGCTCAGGATTAATTGTTCTTCTCCGGTTTATCTGTTCTTTACTCTGGTTTATTGCAGTGTCCTCCAAACTTCACCATCACAATCTCTCCCATTAGGTAAAACTTTACCCATTTGCTAAATGAGACATTTCTCTGATCTGGAAATGAAATGTGGTTTCAAATGTCCACTTTTACAATAAAATCATCATGTTATAATGCAAAAACGTTCAATGTTTCCAGTATTTCATGCTGATAGAACATTTTTGAACTCTTACTCGAACCTTTTTCCTGCAAACTGGCAACCATCATATTGTCTTTGTTTGGTCAAATTCTCCAAGGAGATTTCCCCGGTTTGGAGTGTTCACGTTGTTTAGAAACAGAAGCTCAAAATGACTAGAAGTATAACTGTATTTGTTACCTCTATAATGCCTACAATAAAGAAACCCACACAAAACACTTTTGGTCTGTATTGACAAATCCCCTTACACACTTTTTCCATTTAGCACAAATAGAAGCCTTTAGCAATTCAGCCTTGAGCAACAAAAATATAAGCACTGGTACCTTTTTCTGGATCCTAAAAACAGATTGTTTTTGGCTTCACTTGGCATTTTACTTCTCATATCTGCACTATTTACACAGAGTATTAGAGATATATATATACAATGTAGTTAACACATCTATGTATTCTTTGTTGTGTCGATTCTTTGTGCTGCTCAACTTACATCTTGTAGATCTGATCATTGATCTGATCGTTGCGTATTTTTCAGTAACATCATCATAAAAACAAGCCTGTGAAAAGTATTCCATTTGTTGAAATACTGCAGTAACACACAAGTAGTGTACATTTGTCCACTCTATAAATTTAAGTGTTTGTCCTATACCACTGGAAAGTGTAAAGTTGTCCTCTACTCTGAAATCATTCAAATCTCCTTGGCATTTGGATTGCTGTAATGCTAACATTGAGGCAATACTAGGAATTGATCTATTCTAAGTAATAACCCAAGATCCAGTGTGAACTATTCAATATTTTACAGCATATGTTACAACTAGTGGTGCCTGATGGCGCAGTGAGTAATGCCTTGCAGCAGGAAGGTTGCTGGTTTTAATCTTGGCTTGGGCAGTGACCTTTCTGTGTGGAGTTTTCTCCCCGCGTTAGCCTAGGTTCTCTCTGGGTACTCCGGCCATGCGGTCATTCTAAAATCCCCTTTGGAGTGAATTTCTTTTTCTGCTTGCTCGTCTCTCTACCCTGTGATGGACTGGCAACCTGTCCAGGTCGTTTGTTCGTGTTTTGCTGGTTCAAGCTACCCACAGTGTTAAATGTGTTTGGCACTCTGCTTGCAGAACAGCCTGAATCTGAGTGAGCTGTTCTTATTAAATGAATTCAAGGAAATTATAAATGACCTGGAGGCAGGCACAGCTGGTTGCAGATGCCGTGATAAACTATCATTGTCCATGCTTTGGCTGGCTATGGCTGTGAGGATAAATTGTTCTATTTATACCTCTTTTGTTTGTTTGTTGTGTTTCTGTTGTTAATACTTAATGAAAATTACATGCTAATATCTTAATAGTCTTGAAATTATAGAGTGGGTGTAGTGTTGTGTAACTATCCCAAATGCTCCTCATCTTGGCCCTGTCTCCTGTATAAGCTATTATAACTATCGAGAATACTATTCTAGATAGATACACATTAAATTTGAAGGACTAATCCTTAATTTAGATCTAATTTGCTTACGCCCATACCCATACAGCATGTAGTGTAGCTATAGTACAGAATTCACATTTCAGAGCAGTTACTGCTCTTTCTTGCATGATGGCAACATTCAGAGAAAGGTGTTAAGAGAAACATCACTGTCAGCAGCAAGAGAAAAAGAGATGTGATTGATGTTACGTCTGGGCTTTGTGACAGCGTGAATGGAGGCAAAAGAGTAGCTGTGCAAAAATATTCTTCTCTTTTCTTTCTATTGTAAAAGTGACTTCATGAGAGATGATGCTCACACTCCTAACGTTGCGTTTTAAATTTTTTAACTAAATGCAATCCCTCATCTAGAATCAAATGATGAAACACTTGAACAATCACATAGTTTGTACAAAAAGCAGTGATGCAAACAGTCATTTATCCAAAGCAACAAAAAGGAAAAAGCAACAAGCTCCTATTGATTTTCTTTTCTCTTTTTCACAGTAGCCAAATATAGTGCATTTGCTTATAGAAGAAGTGTGTGAAGTTTGTTGCCTAGAGGCTGCTTACTACACTTTCACCTCTAAGCTCCACGTTTTCTATTAATCATGGTCATAAAGGAAATAAAATGTAATCTCTCAGAAGACTGTCTCTCTGTCTCTCTGTGGGAGATTATCAGGCAATTAACATAGTTTCCTGTCGGTTTTTAGACCAGTTTCCAGGCTACGCTCATTTATTGTTCCTTTTAAACCCCATTGTATGTTTGTGGTATTTTACTTCATTTATATACATTCTCAGCTTAGTAAAACTCGATGCTGCTCACATTTTAAAGATGTTGGATGAGTTTTGCTTGAGCTGATCGGTGTCGATCTCAGATCTTGCATGTCCTTGTGTTGTCAACCTGCAGGCTGCTGTTAAGATCTTGCTTTTATTTTCACAATCTCCGATGTGTATTTATTGACGATATTGAGGAGGGATACAAAACAAGCAAAATTTTATTAGAGCTGCAAGAGAAGTAGGATAATGTATGAAGCTGCGATGCCTTTCCTCAGAGCTGTCAGTACTTTTTATGCTCCCCGTCACGGTGCTCTGCACTGGCTGATGACTTCATGGCCCTGAAATAGGTGTTTTCATCACATGAGACCTCCCTTTCCTACTAAACGATTAGACAGAACGTCATTTCAGTTTTGATTGCTGTGCATTGCTCTGAAATCAATTTTCATGTTGTAGCCTAAGCGATGTGACGTGGTAGGTTGAGTTGGACGACATTAGCATGAAAAATCAATCCAAAAGATGCTCTCTTCTCATGTTGTTTTCTTTTTTCTCACCCCTCTTTTGTATTCCAGGATAATTTCCCTGCGGGAAACCCAGAGCGTCTCCAAGATTTGAAGTCCACCGTTGATCTGCTGACCAGCATCACCTTCTTCAGAATGAAGGTACTTGTTTATTTTTAAATGTGATAGTTAGATTAGCGATTACCTATGAAAAACAAAAGGACAGCATTGAAAACTTTAAAGGAACACGACTGAAGTTGATCTCTTGGCGCTTATACATTTGAGTCTTTGCTCACAGAGGTGCTGTGCCCTTGTTTTATCGACTCACATGCCCGCACCATCAGGTCATTGTCATTAAATCTCTCTACATTCAATTTGAAATACAAACCCACATTGATTTCAGGCACATTTGATTTGGGTGAAATCAATTCAAACTCATAAATTCTGACACTCTGTGCCTTTCTATGGAGGAGTAATGTGCCATTACCTTGCAACACTGCTAACCATTCAAACTAATTTATCGTTACTTAAATTCATGAAACTAGTAACAAATGTGGTGCTGCCGAGTTTGTGACATCTTAACTTGCATTCTACAATAAGCTTTTATATTCCAAA
Organism: Pseudomugil gertrudae; assembly: GCA_037177535.1. NCBI lineage: Eukaryota > Metazoa > Chordata > Actinopteri > Atheriniformes > Pseudomugilidae > Pseudomugil > Pseudomugil gertrudae. The sequence continues at coordinate 22,548,158 of JBAMHV010000001.1, forward strand.
AGCTTCCATTACTTCCCTGTTTCCTCTTCCTCGCTCCCCCTGCATGTACAGTACACTAAGTTGTTTCCGGCTCTAAGGAAAGCTTGGCTTCATCCTGCTCTCTTTTGGTGGGTGTGTGCACTGGAGCACTGAGGCATAGCTAAGATGGCAGCTGTGAGCAAAAGAATGAAAACTGTCACACTGGGTCACTAAAGCTTTCACTCTGTGCCGTACCCATGCTTAGTCCTACTGTGTTTGCACCACAGCTTACATGCTGAAGCTTCAGTGTTAATGTGTGATAACCTACACATACATCTAAATGCCAGTTTGGTTGCATTTCCATACAGATATTTATAATACATGCAACAGAGTTCTCCCTTTTTTCTTTAAGGAAGTGATATCTTGATATAAATGTTTTAAACATAAATTATGACATCATTACACAACCATTGGTATATTTTGCATAAATTCCAACACTGTCAAGATGGTTTAGCTCCACTTACAGACTTGTAGGAGGCTGAAAACTTAAGAATATTTAAAATAGTGACAACGTGACTTACCAAGCGCTATGATCCTTCAGTTTTTCCATTACTCATTCAAATGCAATAACTGTATTTGCTTTTTCCTCTTTAAAGTGTTATAGCTAAGCAGCCTTCTGCTGTATTAACTGCATTTTATGTTTTTGGCCATACCAAGTTGGTTGGAAGTGTACTTACTCATTTTTCTGTAGGTACAAGAGCTCCAGAGTCCACCAAGAGCCAGCATGGTAGTGAAGGATTGTGTCAAGGCGTGTCTAGACTCTACATACAAGTACATCTTTGACAACTGTCATGAACTGTACAACCAGCTTCTTGACCAGGTAAGGTATTTTGTTGGCTGTTACCACTTGTCAGCAGATGGCATTCAGGTCCCTACTTACAGCAACATCTTGATAACAACAAATTTATAATGATGTACAATGTAAACATGTACCAAAGACTTAGGATAGCTGGACTTCTCTGCAGTTGTAGTGATGAACACGAAACAAGGTGTCTTATTTCTTACTTATATTTGCGTTTACCTGCTTTTACACTTAAATACTTGAGTAAAATTTTTATACACAGTTGAACTAAAATACAGGTTTAGTAAAGAGAGTTAATGCCCAGCAGTTTTGTGTGTGTTCGTAAAGGTGTAAAATATGAAGATGGGGGTTTCAGTCTGTTTAATCAAATTCAAGTCCTGCTGTGCCAGACCACTGCAGATTTGTGTAATTATGGAGTTGCAGTGTGCAGTGTTTGGACCTGGCATTTATGATGCACATTTAGGTAGTTATTGTTGGAAAACCTATCATTGCTCATGCAGTGTGCAGTTTAGCACCCTACAGAATAATGAATAAAATTAAGATTATTCATGTGGAGTCATTATATAATGCTTGTGCTTACTATTATTTCTTTTATTTCTTTGCCTCCTGTTCAAGCATTCTTCTGTTGCTTTTATTATTTCATCATTGCATAGTTTCAAGGTTCAGACAACTTGCTTATTCATGCAAAGAAAAACATTTTCATTTCATAAATCAAGCTAAATAAATTATATCAATAGTAAAATGAAGCAGTGTAATAAAGTCTACTATTTTTATAATTATTACGAATATCATAATTGTATAATTAAAGAAACTCTGCAAGATGTAAGTTGTGAAATTTGAAATTCTACAGGCATTTAGCAGACATTTAGCAGACGCTTTTATCCAAAACAACGTGAAATGAAAATACTGCAGCAATATGTGATGATCAACCAGTCTGACAAGTGGTTTAAACAGAAGTCTGTTTATTTATTACATTCCTTAATGACTGTAATTCCTTTCTCAAATTCCTAAATGTCAAAATGTTTAAATTCTCAGTAAAAAATAAATTAAAATGTCTTTAAAACTTTGCTATAAAATGTAATTTCTCCACTGGGGTAAATTAATTTTTTTTCATTTAATTAAATTAAATTGAAGTGTAAAAATTTTGCTGGTTAGTTTCAGCAAGACAATATGTTTAAATAAATACAGTAATATGCTAGTTAAAAGAAAAAATAACTCAAATTTGAATGTATTCATGATTAAATGTTGACTAAGCTAAAACATGCATATTTTTTGCTAGTCAATGGGACTAAAATAGTGTTGTATCCATCTACTTCATGCATCATTCATATTATTGTGTTTTTTATGTTCTAATCTGTGCGGGAGTTTGGGTTTGATATTTTTGCTATAAACTGACATTTTTTTTAGTCAAACTTTGTTTGTCATACTTTTTGATTACCTGCTGTTCTGACCCCCACTAATACTTTTGCAGCCAAACAGAAGCTAAATTGTTATCTTACATGCAGTCAGCAACAGGAAAAAAAAAACAGGTTGTCTGCATTTAGAAGTCCTTTTTGCATTTGTATCAGGTGCTGGCACTAGTTTTATATCACGTCTTTATCATGTGACACATTCAGCCTGTCATATAAGCTGACAAAGCCTCTCCCTTTTGGTTTTTGTGAGTATTGTATTAATAAGTGTAAGAAAACTATAAATTCCAGGATAGGTGAAATCAATAGTCTATATATCACAACTGACATTCACTAGATCATAACATGTACAGTATCTATTGCAGTTCTTGTATGAATGACTTCAGCCTGTAAGGAGAACCTGCAGCACAATATGAATGCAGTCAAGAGTCAGGCAGCATTTTTTTCCTGATGCAAATCATTAGTATGTTTCACACTTTACTCGTATATGAAATTAGCACAAAAACATTTCCATGTGATTGACATGTTGTCCTTGTAAGAACTTTAAAAACACAGCCTTCACCTAAAAGGCTACAGTTTTAAATGTTTTGCATTATATTTAAAGATTAAATATATTTTGTGTCATCAAACACAGTTTTTGTTTGTCGAAACATCAAGTTTCCTCTATGCTAGTTCTTTGACCTGCATAAATAACCAATAAGATGCTACTGATTATTTTACAGTTTACTTCACAAGGAGAATGGACTCCACACTGAAGGAGATAATGTCTTCTTAGGTCGTAATAGGATGCAATCTCCTCAAAAGTTGAATAATAAGCTTCCTTTGTTTAAAAAGCCCGAGGGGTTGTAAGCAATTACCAAACCTTGGAGATAGACACTTGCACTAATTACATCCTCATCCACCATTTTCATCGAAAAACAGCCTTTCCATCAATATATTCTGTGTGATGAGGAAAAAACACAAGCTCCTCCCAAAAGTAAACCTCACTGTGGCTATAAATTATTACGTTCTCATTCACTAAGTAGCCTTTGGCACAGCAGAGACAACACATCTCAGACCTCAATTCTCCAGTCACTAACTGTGACTGAGTGTGGTGACACAAGAGCTGACACAGTGGCCATGCAAGCAGTGAAATATCCTGTATGAACAACAAAGCTCTCAGCCTGGGTGAAAGATGATGGGGGAGGAGGGGCAAAGGGATCTAGCTTAACTTTTGCTGAAATCCTGTTAGTGAGTCTGCAAAGCAAAATGAAAGGAAATGTAAAGACAGCTAAATTAAAGGGAAAAAAGACAACCTTATTTCCCCTCTGCTTGATCTACTTTGAAAGATTGCTAAGCAGCAATAAAGGTTAGTAAAGTGTCAGCAGATACACCTATAAAAAACGATTGTTAGCTAAAATGCAGAAGCAAATATCTGCTGTACTTTTGTTTTAGAGGATCCAAATGGTAGCTTGACAAGTATTTATTTAAGCTTTATTTTACCAGGTAAAATCAATCGAGAACAATTTCTCATTTTTAGGTCATCATTGATGACCTCACAAGAGGCCCCGGCAAACAAAACACTCCTCTAACTGAGCAAAACAAATGTGATTTCCATCTTCTTTTTGTCCGAGTTGGTTTTTAAATTACACAATGCTTGTGTATCTATATCTGTAAATCCTATAGAAATATATCCATAGTTTTACTAAAACATATTTAACAAAATAGTTGAAATTTTGAAACTAAAAGATTACACAGAAAGTTTCTGGAAAACAAGACCACACCTGGAGGTTTTGGTCATATAAGATTTTATGCTTTTTGAAGAAAAAAAAGTCAGCTCTGTCCATGTTAGAGAATGTTAGAGAAGGTTTATCTAACAGCAAGACAATACCAAGCCATTGAGGAGGTCATGTGATGAAGCCAAAATCCCAGAGTTTAAAGTGGATCTCTTCACAGTTAGATTAACTGATTCAATCCAAGCTGACTGATCAACCGTTGCAGCAAAAAGCATGTGAAAGCTGAAACCCTACTGAAGATCAGACTAGTTTTAAGGAATTATCTTTTGTTGACATTTAAAGCAATTTATAGGGTTCACTAGCTTCCAGTTGCAGCTCCATTATATGCACATATACTGCATGCATTGACTGTTACTTAAACTGCATTGCAGCCGTTTCACGTCTACCCACAGATCACGGCTCATTCTCATGAGAATTTGATTACATTCTCTGAGAGCATCCTTCAATCAGAGATTTTGTAATTTGTGTCATATTGTGAGAATTGATGAGGAGCCCATTGTGTGCTAATGCCGATTCCTGCCGCTCAGGGACTGAACGCACTAAACAATAACCATAAACCACAAGCTATCCTCTAGAGGGGCAGTTATACTGTATGCAGCTATGAATATTTCTGCCAGTGCCTCCAACACTACATGCACCCAAAGCAGTGAAACTTAGCTGAACTCTGATTATTGTCACATTCACTTCTTAATACAACTTTGAGTGAAGCCCATGGGTGTGTTGTTGACTGTGCAAAGACAGCAGGCTACTCAATCACCTTCAACAATATACATGTTTCTACTTGGAGTGAATACAAATGAGTGAAAAGAAGGTATGCCACATTTTAGTTGGATGCAAATTGCATTCAGTTTATAAGGTACGTCACAATCTTCAGTGTCCTTCACATATTGATATTAATTATGCACAGACACACACACACACATGCACATACAAGCTTTGCATAGTTCACTCGCCTCCTGGAGAGACATGTTTTTTAATATTCACATCTCCTGTGAAACAGAAATGCACTTCCCATCATGTAATGAGTATCACGCTGCTGATGAGGTCCAGGCCTCTTATGTCACAGTGTACTGCTGTCTTTGAAGTTAAAAATCCTTTTCGTAGTTTAACAAATTACAATTTGAATGCAAGAATTGATAGTAATGTTTCTTAGTCGATCACTTAATTTGCAAATGTTATTAGTTCAGTTTTAGATTCAGTAAATTAAACAATAAAAGTCTGTTATCTATGACCGTATTGACACCATAGTTTCACCTCTTTGCCTTCTTCAGTACTTTTTGCAGAACATGCTGCAAAACTTTTTTTTTTTTGTGGAAGCAGGTGTCAGTGACTCCACAGAAAAGATACATAATCAGAACGGCTATGATATGTCATATATGATTCATGTGATAGAAGCTTAAGAATTACTTATATTCCTTGTCATGTTTGAGAACAGGATGATAGGCAACCTTAGTGAGACTCCAAATGTAAAGTCAGCAGAAAACACAGCAGTATTATATGCCTTCTATCTCCATACTGTGATTTATAGCAAGACATTTCAGGCACTTGATTATTGTAGGTATTAGTTGCATTGAAGATTACATTAAGAGTAAATTGACTAATTCAACCAGGTCTACTACATAGCTTTATAATTTGGACCAAATTCAACATGTTGATATGCTTTAAAATAGGTCAATGTATTATTATTATAGTTATTATTCTTATTTTTCTTCTTCTTCTTCTTCTTCTTCTTCTTATTATTATTATTAATAATAATAATAATAATAATCATAATAATAATAATGCTATTATTATTATTTTACAGAATTTCCTTTCCATACAACTAGATATTACCTTGTGGCTTGTACTTATAATTGGCAGTGGGTTTAAAGTGAGCAGTTATTTTCATTTGTTTGTTTATTTTGTTAATAATTTTCATATTTTTTGTATTCACTGGTCATAGCAGACTGAACGACTTGCTAACTGGACAACAGAGTGATTGCACTCAGTGTGGAGTGAACAGATGGCCGTCAGTGAGAGGTTTTGAATTCAACACCTTTGACCCAGGCATTATGACAGATTTCCACAACAGACTCCGACCAACATACAAGTTTACAAATGCACATATGGAGTTTTGTTTCTTTTTGAAATGAATAAAAAGCTGTAAACCTTATGAACTCAAAGCTGCTTGATTTGACTGCAGACTATTTTACTGATGACAAGTGTGCTATTATGTTCTTAACTGATTAAGCTTCAGTGATTTTCTAATTGAGCCAAACAGAGTCTGCTGTGATAATAAGAAGTTCATCTAATGATGTGCATTGTCGCATCATACATTAATACCTGTTATTTGGTTGCATTGCGGTATTCCAACGTGAAAAGATTCAGTGACCTGAATGAAGAAGTTATGAGAAGCAACTTGCTGCTTATCATTTAGTATTATAAAAGTATAAATAATATTTAAAACTGAGTACCTAAGTTTTTTTTTACTTATTTAGCACAAGGCAATTATACTGCATACCTTTAGTTGTCGCTTTTAATTCATCAATAAATCAGTATGTTGTGCACTACACTTTGTTTTTGGTCACAGGAGCCACAGACCTCACCAGCAATAGTAACACATTGTATATGCTCAGTAATCACAGAATGTGCATACAAAGTACAACTTTATAGTATTTTGAATTTGGGATTGGCATAAGTCTAATAGTTATATTTTACCTGAATATTTAGAACATTATTAAAATCACACTCAGGACATAAGTCATAAAACTAACTTTCTGTGCCCCAGTTTTTGTTTTGTTTTTTTTTTTAAATTCTGTCCAGATTTCAATATGAAATCAGGTACAAGCTCGGTTTAACCTGTTTTTCATTTTCAAAAGGGCATACATCCTGCTCCAGTCTCAATCTCAACCTTGCCATGTGAATTTCCCTCTCCGTAGAGCCGGAAGTTGGACCTCCCCAGAGAGGAACAGGGTCCTTCCATAAAGAACCTGGACTTCTGGCCAAAACTCATCACCCTCATGGTATCTGTAATCGATGAGGACCGCACAGCCTACACCCCAGTCATTAACCAGTATGTGCTTCTTTATTTAACTACAGTTTTTATGGTGTTTTTGTCTGAAATTAAATCTGATCGATTCATGTTTAAGATGGGGATCGGGGGAGGGAGGCGGGGGTGAAAGCTGTTGAGAATTTTTTTTAGGTCAGTTATATATGTTGTTTTTTTTAGGACAGATGATGTTAAAAATGGGGGAAATATAAAAACAGAGGCTTTCTTAGCCAATCAGCTCCTGCCATAAACGTAGCATAAATATATATATAATGTGATCATGGAAACACAAGTGAGTTGCTACAAGGCTGTAAAATAGCGAAATAATTTAACAGTGACAAATGCCGTATGAATAGCTAAAAGCCCAGTTTCTGAATTATGTAATGATAAGCTGTTTGATTATAGAATAAAAGGGTACCTGTGTTGAAGTCTTTTGGCAGGACAAAGGTGTTCAGCTATACAAATGTCTGTTGTAAAGTTGAACATGATTAGTATAAAATCATTACTATAGTACAATAAACACATTTCATGACCTGAAAAAATGAAGTTGTTTGCTTGGAAAAGAAATAAGATGAAATATGTTCTCTTTCTGTCCGCCTCATACACCCTCTCTGCTTTTCTTATTTCTTCGTCTTGCTGATTTATGATGCTTATTAAGACTCTGTTTATGCCCTGAGCTTTCTCTTCCAAACTAATGATAGATTTGCAATATTCCTGCTTAATGTCTCCACCTCCTCTTGGTCAAGTTTCAGAGTGACAGAGAGTCTGATGGTTTTTCTCGATAAACCCAAGAGTGAACTTGTTGCCTTTAAATAGGCGGGTGAAAGAAAGAGTAAGCCAGAGGGTTAGAGCTGTCAATCTGTAGCTCTCTGCTGAGAATATTTACGTGGGAATCAGGCTTGAGGAGCTTTGAGCCAGTAAACTGATGCACATGATTGATTGTATGATTGGGAATATTAAACTGGATGCTGTGGTTGTTTATAAAAGTTCAAAGCTTGAGAATTGTTCAAGATTAGTTCTAGAAATGCACTGTGCTTGGAGACAACACCTTTTTCCCACCATCTGTAAATCATCCACAGCTATACTGGCTGTTGATTAATATTCACTCCGATCGAAGGTTTTCATTGTCGGCTTCGGCTACAAATGCCACAAATCATACTAACACTGAGCATCACATTGCTGTTGCATTGTTGTTTTGAAAACTATTGATTACTGTTTAAATTTGTTACACATATTGTTCACAAAGTCACAAAAAAGTTGCAGCTATTTGCAAACCACGTTTTGTCCTCCTGCAAAAATCATTTAAAATATCCTGTCAGTACAGTAGATGCAAAGCACAAAACTGCATGCAAGACTCAATTATACATTTTGTCCCTCTCTTTACATTTATATATGTTTGGATGATCACTAATCAAACAATCAGAGAACAGATGGCTTCCTGTTCTTCTGCACCACTACAGGCTCTTTTTTTTCTGGTGGTGCAACCAGCGTTGCTTATTTGGCACAAGTTGTGAAAACCTCTGAAAATAAATGTGATGGTCGGTAAAATGATTAGATAGAATGATATAATTTAGTACAAGTCTTAAGATGCAAAAAGAATGTGATAAACTGATATAATCAGTTCAAGACTCCAGAAGCAGGTGCTTTGGAGTCTTTTACTACAAACCACCACTTTCTCCTCCATCTGGGCACTCTCCTCCAGATGGTCTCTTGTCGACATAGTTAGTTTTTCAACAGTTCATGGATTGCTGCTGCTGCATTAGGAAGCTCTCCACGGTTCTCCACCATGGTCCTCCAAAAACAAGCACTTGCGGCTGTTGGCCCCAATGGGTATAGGCACTTGGTGGCATGTACCAGAACCCAGTAGATGATTCTGTTTTTCAACAGCCACCTTTTTCTCTTACTCTTCAGCCTTTGGCCCTAAGAACCTGCTGTCAGTGGGCAAAGCTGGGCATGGCTGGCTAAAGCAGCGGCTACCTCAAAATCAAAGTGGCAATTAATAAGTAGCTGCATCGTATGGAGACTAGCAGAAGGAAATGAGCACAGTGACCGCCAATAACAGTCGGGTGGAGGTGAAAGTGATGGTTTGCTGTAAGAGAGAGCTGCTTAAATCTTAGACTGAGAAACAGCAATTTACTATATTTACTTTGAGATAAACTTGGATTTTTTGGGCAGGTTGTTTTTTGATGGGTGACAAAACATCATTCAGAAATATAAACTCTGAAACTGACTTTTTATTGAGTCCACAGACAGTCCACAGCAAAGTAATACATTTACGTCTATAAAAGTCCTCCCACCTCAGAAACACACAATTAAACTACTGACATGTCACATTTAGATTTTGATTGAAAATCTATAGCCATTCAAAATAGCAGATTACTTGCCAAATACGTTGCCACCCTCTGTACCTCTCGTTAACTGTGTCATTTCCTCTTACACATTTCTCATCTTCAACCATGCATCCTAATTCCACTACAATTCAAGTACGAATGACTGTGGGATTGATTATGAAATATACCAACCATATCCTCTTCCACACCTGTTAAGTCATTTTCTAGAGATTCAGTCTGGCTGATCCATCAGGCCATCCGAGCATGTCATTATATGGAAATGTGTCTGATTGGAATACGTTTCAATTCCACCAGGTTTCCACAGGAGCTGAGTGCGGGTAAGATCAGCGCTGAGATCATGTGGACTCTTTTTGCCCAGGATATGAAGTATGCAATGGAAGGTGAGTAAAGCTGCTACATGCACTCAGTTTGACAGAGCATTTGTGTGTGAGTGATGGAGAACTAACTGGATAAATGACCTAAACTTGTTAAGTGGTTAAGGATATTAAATATTGGTTACCTGATAATTGTTCAGCTGTAATTTGTCGCTTTCTTTTTTTTTTCAAACTTCAGAGTCACAAATTTGAAGTGTTACTGTGTTACGCTGTTGAATGAGTGTGTGCTGTTTTATTGGCTGGGCCTGTACTGCTGCTTCTTGGCTGTCTCACTCTCTACTCAGCTCTGCTGCCAGTCTAAATGACTTTTTCCTTCACACTATCGATCACTATAGAGAAAAGGAAGTCGCTTTCAATCAAGGAAAATGGATTATAAAAGGCACTGTCAAAAACAGATGTGATTTTCAGCGTTTCTTTGTATTTTGATGCCAGAATCTCTGACAAGCAGTGATGGTCTGGCTGGGAGTTGTGCTCTGGGGTGGCAGCTGTTTCTAGGGGCCCCCTGGTCTGCCTCTGCTCTTTGCAGGGATCCGATCACATGTATCATGTCTGATTTTTTGCCTCCCCATTTACTAACTTGCATATCACTATTTTATCTTGTGGGTTTAACCAACAACTGCATTTATGTCCATTTTTTTCTTTGATCTACTGACGTGTAAGCTGTCTTATACTGTGGGTCTGAGTGGTGATTACCATCTTTGGCTTTTTTATAAAAATGTTACAGATTGTTTCTGTTTCCTTACAGGTGATGCACCTGTTTTTTTTATCTTTCTGTTTCTCCAGTTCAGATTGAACAGCTGATGTCATCGCTTTCTATCTGGTCTATACTTGTGTCCTTTTTCTCCTCTTCACTCTTCTTTCCTTTGCCCCCACCCTACCTTTTGTCAGGTCCAACTTTAAATTGTAATTCAGTAACAGAATAATTTTAAAATGAAGAATTGTAATTAAATATCAAGAGGGACCTTATATCCATAAAGCTCTCTTTGGCAAAGCAAATTTTTTGGCACCACACAGCAGCGAAACCACCATGCAACTTGCTAAGAGAAAAAAGAAAATGATGAAATAAAGAGCCAGTTCCTCAGATTTTGTTACTCACGAGAGGAACGGTTAGCTTTGCTAGCTTTGTGCACAAAGGATATGACATGACATCCCGATGTAGCTCAGGAGGAGATTTAGGGGCTGCCAGGCCACGGCCAAGCTAAAAGCTCAGCTAGTGGATTAGCGGAGGTACCACAATTCATCAATTCCCTCTGTTATGGAGAATGTGACGAGCTATCCTCACTGTACAACCAGCAGATCAATGGGAATAGCAGCTTGATCATCTTTACGGAGACATGGCTAAAGCACCTTGTACTAGATGCTAACGCGGACCTGCTGGGATTCACTGTCATGAAAACCGACAGAGACACCAAAGCGTGTGGAAAAAGTAAAGGTTGGGGACTTATCAAGTATTTCAACAAACGCTGGCGTAATCCAAGACATATCTCTGTAAAGACAGTCTTGTGTTGGCCGTGTTCTCAAACTGCTAGCTGTTAGCCTGCAGCCATACTATCTGCTAGCTGTTA
>JBAMHV010000001.1:22559579-22605670 GCA_037177535.1 Pseudomugil gertrudae
CTGTTAGCCTGCAGCCATACTATCTGCTAGCTGTTAGCCTGCAGCCATACTATCTGCTAGCTGTTAGCCTGCAGCCAAGCAATCTGCTGAGGGAGTTCAGTCATGTGATCACCATCCGTGTTTACATTTTCCGAAAGCGGACACAGCCACTGCTAATGTGAAGATCCACTCTGTCACAGCAAGGCTGCAGACTCATCACCTATTCTATTTATTTTAATTTTGTTCTTTTTGTATTGAAGATTTTTCCTTTGTTTAACCAGAGAAATTTTTCAGAGGGAGACATCCCAAAGGGATCAATGAAGTTACCGTACGTCTCTCTCTCTCTCTCTCTCTCTCTCTCTCTCTCTCTCTCCTAAAATGGTTTAGCTATTGAGCTTGCTGAAATGGGTAAAAGAAGCACAGTGAGGCCGAGACAGATATTGTGTTACTAACTTAAACCAGTGACAGGTGGGTAGCTCTTTTTAAGTATTGCCTTCAGTATAAGCAGTCGTAGGTTGAGAGTGGTGATATATATATACACAGACACACACATATGAGAAGAGAGATCTTTAAATATAGATATAGAAATTTCTGATGCAGCTCTACCTGTGAAAAAGTTATATTGAGATTTGGGGTTGAAATAACCACATTATTCAGGCAGTTTCTCTTATTATGACAAAGTACTATAACATGTAAATGTCATTTTGCTGCTCTCAACATTTTTTATCATAAAATAACAAAATGTGGATTTAGTTTGACTTTTTATGTATCGACTTAGTTAAAAAAAATATATTTTTTTTTTACTTAAAGCAGAGACTTGAGGAGAAAAACTCCTATATGTGTTTCTAGACATATATATCATATCTAGACATCTACTCCCTGCTTTGGTTTTTAATTTTAACACATTCTCTCGAGTTTACCTTTCGGATTCAGTGTGTCATTGATGATGGTAACTTCTGGAACAAACTGTATAAGGTGTGGAACATAATGCTGAACTGGAACTGATGGAACAGATCATATCTGAAGCTTGTTTGACAAGCAAGCTCATTCCTTCATGACATTTCAGATGTTATTGTTCTCTGAGATGGAGACGGTCGCCATTTTTAACACATTGAAAAGGTAATATTATGATTAGCACCTCAGAGAAGACATCACTGTGCTGATTCCACTCTCTTCCACTCTCACGGTGAGGGCAACCACAGCTAGGGGTATCACACTTTCAGGTGTTTTGTCCTAAATCAACTGGTATCATGATGCAAATGCATTTACATATTATAAGATAAAATACCACTATTATTATGAATATTTTTGTCCAAAATTTGATTTTAGTGTAGAAATATTTTTTTATGACAGCACACATATACAAAGCATTGTTTCATAACACAATATGATGTCTGTTCACATCACTTAGCCTTGCTTTAATATGATAACACAAACGCTGAGGTAAATCTGTAATGAAAAAGGACACACAGCAGTTGGGGCTGTGTGATTATGTGGGCATATCTGAGTCAGGGCAGCTGGACATGTGACCACCTAGGGTGCTCCTGACTGCTGTCACAGCAGGTTTAAGTAGCGTGTACGTTTGTGTGTTTGTGTACGCATACATGTGTGTAAGTTGCCTAAGGGTGTGTGTGTTAGAGATAGAGATAAGAATCATGGATGCACTCAGTCACATATACCGTTGCTCTCACTGCTTGAATCTGAATCATTTGCTCCTGCGTTCCCTCCATCCTCCCCTCAGTACATCACAACACACCTACAACACGTGCCAGGAGGATGACATGACTGCCATTCCCCACACAGCACTCTGTATGAATTATTGTTATTTTTGTTGGTTTTAGTGCCTGCTGGACCTCTGGGTTTGTCTTTTTGGGGAAGGCTTTTCCTTGTAGACCACATCAGAAGATGTTGAATGCGTGGTGAATACTCACCGTAGGCTGTGTAATATTCACTAGGCTGAGTTTTAAAAGGCTTTTTTTTTTCTTTGCATCTAATATTTACGGAAGTGTATTTTATGGAACTGCATCTCCATATGGTGCACCTCCATAAAGTGGTTCAACGTGTGATCCATTGACCTTAATGTGTGACTATTTTGTTCACAACATACCTACTGCATTGCTGCTCCGTAAAGCTTGGCAAATTAATGACATCACTTTTGTTCATAGTGGCACAAGCATCAAAGTGTGCATTGATATATGTTCCAGATCACTGCATGCCTTCCAGCTATTGTAACCAGATGACATGGCTGTTTCATATGCCAAATGGACAAACTAAAGGCAGGAGTCTGAGAGTGGGTTCACCTCCACTCGTATCTCTTTGATCAGTCAGAGGTTCCCACATGGTTGAGTATCTGGGGTGTATATGTGTGTGTATGTGGGGGTTATATACTTTCTATATGCCAATTCCTTCATCCAGTTCACCCAGTGTTGCTTTGTAGTTGTGGATTTTTTGTTTGTATTTTGTATTTCTCTGAAGTAGCTGTGAATTGAAGCCTGCCTAAAGCCTCAAAAAGGTTATGTCACTTTGTTAATGGCATAGTTTGCACAAGCAGTAGTACAGAAAAATGTATGTGTGTGTTAGAATGAGAACTCTAAAAAAAAAGCACAACTTCTGTTAATGTGTGGTTGCAGAAAAGACATTAAGTGCTAATATGTAAATTAAAGCAGCAAAAACACATCAGAGTTAATTACTCCATCAATGGCTGACTGCTCTGTACAGAGATCCATCACAAATAATTATTCAGCTGCATATTAGTGGTTAGAAAAACACCAGCAGTTCATTTGATTTCACTGTGCTCTAAAGAATAAGACATTTAGCTGAGTCTCATTTGATCTAAGATTATATATAGATTATGTAAGAGAAGTTTAGTTTCTGTAAATTTTATATGTACCACTTTTGATGACCTAACCATCATAACAGCCATATGTGTGATTAAACTACACAGAGGCTCCAGAAATATGTAAAAACACAGGACTGGATCTGTGCTGAATGCTGCACATGCAAACACACGCACTGCCTTTGTCGTGCACGCATTGCATGTCGGGATGAGGAAGTAGAAGATATACTGCGCCAGTTTAGGTTGCCGCTTGTCTCTCTCATTCAGACGAATGGAAGTAACTCAGTGTGACCTGCTTACATAAGAGGGCACGTAAAACTGGCAGAGCGGCTGACAGAGACACCCTGAAGGAGGCGGGCCAGAATGTCCTGCTTTGTTGCTCTGTGTTCCTCTATGATTGTGCGTGCAGGCATGTTTTTCTGCACATTTGTCCTATTGTTGAGTTGCATCAGTCAGTATGAAGGAATGAATGAGACGATGAGTGTGTGTGTGCTTGAGCATGCACATGAGCTTGCACATTACTTAATGAAGTCTTTGATGCATCCTCTGTTTCTTGCTCCGAGGCTCTTAGTGCCAGTGCTGGTGCAGAAATGGATGGAGCTAATTTTAGTATCTCTGTTAGAATATCTGAATGTGTTAGAACGAGAATGCACAAGTAAGAGAGGTGAGAGGGAAACAAAGAGAGACAGGATGAAATAAGGGGCGGCGAAAACATAGTGAAGATGTAAGAGTGAATGGCTGCAGCTGTGTGCACACCCCCACTCGCTGATTCACCCATACCTACACAGGAAATTCACCTTCTCAGTTGCAATGCACTTCTCAGAATCTTCATCAATCATCAACCTCGTTGCTATTTCACCTATTGATTTCTCAAAAACAAATCGGAAGCCTTCTCATGTGTAGTTATGCTCAAATTAATATCTGCCACCAGGTGAAAGAGCCATCTTACTAAATCTCAACTGAAGATAAATTAAAGGTATGACTAGTAGATAAAATGAGATATCTCCGTTGAATATTAGAAACAAAAGAGTGCATCAACAAGAGGACAATTAGTAGCGCTAGCATTTTATAGCACATGCTGTATGTTCACTGGTCTCTGGAGCATGTCATTATAGAGCCGGTGCTGCAGCAGCCCATTAACTCATGTTCAGACTGTTAGAACAGCTTCACTCCATAGAATAGTTTGATTGAATTTCAATAATTTAATTCAGCAGTAGGAGATTTGTTTCAATAGAATGGCCGTGTTTACAGAGATGGGGTGTGGCCAGATGATGTGTTGCTTCTGATTTCTTTGTACCATAGCAAGCCACTCTTTTGTACTGATAGAGTTCATGAATCACTCAAGTCTTACTGGAGGGAGTGCGGTTATTTCATACACGGAGATCTCATAAATGCTTTATAAACTTCCTCTGGTAAATGTTATACAGTCTGTCAGTCCTTTGAAAAAATAATAATGTCCTATAAGTCCTCTCTGAAGGAGCTCCATGTTTGTTTAGTTCATATCTTTGTTTGAATAAATGGATTGAAAAGAGTCTCCGCTGATCATAAATCACACATGTTCCTACTGCAATCTACGTGAATTTTTTAGCATTAGTGTGGCACAGATTTGGTTGCGTCACAATTCATTATATTTATATTCACTTTGTGAATATCAGCAATAATTGGTGTATCTGCAGGCTGACTCTTTAGCATAGCTGTGTCAGTACACCCCTGTGATACTGCTTTGGATGGCCCCTTTGACAGAACTGGGTCATAAAAGCCAAGATGAATGAAGTATGTCACAGAGATTTTCTAGATCTGTAGTCATTTGTCTATAGCAAAGATGATAACCTTGTATTCTTATTAATACATTATATTAAAGTAAGTATACATGTCTACATATTAAATCATTTTTTAAATTATGAGAAAAAAGCTGTGATTCAGTATCAGCACATTATATTTCATATTTAGTTTTTCTGTTTTGCATTTCAGGTCTACAACTTATTCCTAAATGTTGAGATCATCCACATTGTTCTTATTATTGTACCGACATTATTTAGCTTTTTCCTAAGTGCAAACATCAAAAGGTTAATGCAGGAAGAACGGCAGAAATACCTGAAGTACTTCATTTCTTGGTATCTTCATTGTCAGACTCACCTTTAAGGGTTGTCAGAAAGAGATGCGACACTACAAAGTGGTAAGCGTTTCCTGTAAAAGTGCCACAGGCTTGAAGTGCCAAAAGAGAAGTTTTAAAAAACGTTAAAGACCTTGTGTTTTAACTTTTCTGAATACAAAGAGTCGGATGAAAAAGCTGCGATGAACAACCATGGTTCATCTCATTATCCACGGTATTTAAACAAATGAGGCAGATTGAGTGACTGAGTCTCCTGTGAGTGTGTCTATCCCTGTGGGGTCTGTCACACAAGATGACATCCTCACCAGGGACCTTGAGCCTACTCCTCCCCCGGGACTGCCCACAGACTTTACCATCGGCAACACACAAAGACAACGTGCTCACTAAATGAACAGATGTGCATGTATAATTGTATAATATGCACACTGACATGCCAAAACAGACAGGAGGGTCCTATTTAACAGTTTACTATATGACAGTGTTTTCCTTCATGCACAGTTTAGGTTGAAAGCTGACCTAAACTCATATTGAACATTAATGGCATTAATAAGGCTTGGATTACGCTTTCAGTGATGCCTTTGTCGAGATTATTTTCTAGGTAGAATGACAACATGTCATTAGTAAATAAGACAGAAATATAAACAGTTCACAGTTCACTTTAAAAGAGAGTAAAAGCTTTTTTATCACAGGTTTAAATTAAGCCTATGTAGATTTTTAAAAGTATTTAATATGTTCTTTTTTAAGATTCCTTAACTTCATGTTAGGGTTCTTTATTGATTAGAGATGATTAAAGAAGAACAAACAAACAACAAAACAACACTGACTGAGTTGATCTTTAAATAAAGAAATAGAATCACAGAAGGAGCTCAGTATAAATCTGTGATGATTTTTTTTAACATTGGTATCAGTCAAAAATTAAAATGCTAGTTGGAGATTTGAGGAATACTTTGTTGATGAGCTGGACATTGCAGTGCAGGTTTACATGTACATGGAGATGCAACAAAGTAGCATAAAGGAAAGTTGGCTACTGCCCAGATGTCTACTCTCTGTATGAGAATTTGGAAAGAGGAGCTTTGTTAACTTTGATCAGGGAGTTCAATGATGCAGCGATAAAAGTGATTTCACGTGGAAGTGTGCCAATTGCACATGTTCAGTGCATCTGCGATGGCTCTGTCACCTGCGCCGGTTGTATACCTGGAGAGCCAGATTTGATCCCTCATGTGGGTTCTTTCTAATGTGATGGTTCCACATATTCCGTTATAAAGCCAAATTTCACTCTATGAAATCAAAATAATTTTTATAGTAATTGTGTATCAGAGTCCATATCATATTCCATTTATTCATTTGACACTTTTACAAAGCTTCAAACACTCTTTGTGCTGGCTCATTTGCATGCACACACTGTACTGCTTAGCCCCTCTGCATCATTTTGCATCATTCATAATGTGCAGGGCACCAAAACGCAATAGGAAGATATAAAGCATATCTCAAGGTCATAGTGATGCTGCTCGCTTCCATCTTTTAAATGCTATTAAGATTGTACACATAAAAACATGCCCATGCATCGTACATGTTCCAGTGTGACACCACCAGAAGACCTCTGGAGGCAGGAAATGCATAAATTAACACAACACACATAAATATGAATAGATTTGCCTTCCAAAATGACAGAATGTCAATTTAATAAAAATGTACACGTTGGCTTACAAAATAGTCGATGAGGTGAAATCAATCATTCAATGCTGATTTAATTTAACATTTGTTTAGACCTTGATGGTGTTTTAAAGGAAAAGTCTGTCACATTCAACATTGCTGCTTGGAATTCTGGACATAAAAAATTCAAAACCAATTTCAGCCTCATTGTGAAGTCAGGCAGTTCCTGTATGTTTTATTGCAATGTTTTAAGAAATGCTTCTCTCTGGGGTCTCATTTCCTTAGATTCTCCCCTCTATTCAGCAATAACATTCAGCTCAGTGAACGGAAACTCTTTTTTGTTTTGCCTTCGTTGAGAATGAGCAAATAAGTGCACTTTATCTTTTTACTTTTTTTGTTTTAAAAGGAACTTAAATAATTTTACTGACTCCTGAACCTGAACGCTCTGAAATATTAATATTGAAGCTTTCAAGAGCTTTGTGTTCATTTACCCACAGAAAGAGAGCACACATTGAAAGAGAGAAAAACTAAGTAAAAAAACTATTACCTAAAATAGCTGGACATGAGCATGTATACTTTCATTTAGTAGTTAAAGTACAATTATAAACATTCATTAATTGGTTTAAAATACATTTGCATTTAAAATCTGCTGTAATTGAATAAAGCCTTGCATCACTTTCTGTACGAGTGTTGTATTGATGGATGCGACCCTTTTGTTTTCATCCACCATCTTGCTAAAATTTCTATGTGAGAAATATAGATAAATATTAATGTTTGAAGAGATCAAATTTAAAAGTTTCATAAGCATCCAAATTTTAAATTCTGGTTTTGTTTCTTGAAAAACAACAACAACAAAAAGGAACAACAAGGGCACAACACAGATTTTAAAAGAGATCAAATTTCTTTTGTCTCTTTTCTAAATGATTTTCCAGACATTCCTGTTTGCATATGACATTGACAACAATAGCATCTACGTTTTCAAAAAACTGGCTGGCATGACAAAAATAGATAATTTAATAAATACACAGCCACCTGCTGACTTCTACTTTCTGTCTCACATCTGACCTCCATCTGCTTCCTTTACTTGGGATTGTAGGTGACTGCCATTGTGTGACAGTATGGGGCTGGTGCAGTCAGAGCTTAGTGCAGAAAGGTTGACAAAGTGTGACGACGTGTATGTGTATTCACTCTTAACTCTTCTTAGAGAGGCGCTGACATAATGGATCTCTGTGCAGATACCGCATATCCTCCAGAGTAAATACCTGCACATTCTTTCCAGTGAAACAATCTGGACTCAGTATTTGCACTGTCTGAATAACCTGCAACAGCAGATGAAACCAAAAGGAGAACCTGACAATTTCAGCCATCACAACCAGCCATGGAGGTTAGCCTGTAATGAAAGTGGTGACGTTTGCTAGGTTGGGCTCTTAAGAAAAATACCAACACAGCGTTGAAGATCATTACAGCTTTTCGGTATATTTCTGCTGATCGTTGCTTTAAATCGTCCTTGTGTGTGACTCCTGGGATAACGGGATAAGACATTTAAGCATATACTGTATGTGCAAGTACAAAATATTTTTTTTCTTTTACAACACAAGTGTGTATGACTAACAGGAATGCCAGTGCACAGAAAAAAGGTCTCTGATACCATGGAGTATTTGGAGAAGGTATTTTTTGATGTGAGGATTGTGCTGCATCTTCAACACACTTTTCCTAGTTCATGCTCATTTTACTGTAATTTGCATTTAAACAAATTTGCATTAATGTCACAGTGGTGGGCATGACACCATTTTCCTTTTAATCATATTCATGCTTCAGTCTAAAAGAAAGACACACCTTTACATGTCTAAGATACACCAACTCCATCAAACAATCAATGAATGTGCTAACATATAATGTCTTAGGTGAACATATAGCTGCTTTAATACCATTCATACACATCAAAGCTCTGTATAACAACCTGCCAAAGTTGTTTGACATTTTTGTTCAAGTCTAAGTCACTGAAGCAAAATGCTGCAAGAACAGCTGAAAAAGCTTAACTCAACGGGAGTATTCACAGTCTTTGAGTAAAATGCCATGCTCTGCATTTGAAAGCATTATCAAACAGGTACATTGTTAATTGCACATATGTAAATATTTTCCTCAGAGCTTAGAGCAGAGTGTCGTGTGGCGGGCGTTGAGCTATTCATCAGAGTAAGCACCGAGGCTCTTATCAGGATTAAGGAACGACAGCCAGGGTGCAAGGCTTTGGATTCAAATACGTCTTTGATGTTGTGTGGATGTGTGCATCTTGTTTGTGTTTTGGTATGTGCCTTTACTTCTGCTGTACCTGTTAAAAAATATTGGTCAACCTAAAAACAGGTTGTCGATATAAAAATAAACTTTTATTAAAAGAAATCAATGAAACCAAAGCAAACGCCTGATCAGATGATCGCCCAGCCCCAGCCTGGGAGACACACCGAGCTCAGGCTGGGAAAGGATGGCAGAGCATACTGGGCCCAGGTGTGACTCAGATGACACCTGACAAAACTTTACAGAAACAACCGTCCCAGTAGAGCAACAGGTTTCTGCATTTTGCCACTGTAGTTTTATAACAAATGAAATATGGCCTGCACAAGAGAAACAGAAGGTTGGAAAATATTAGTTTTTGTTACTGAGAAAGAAAATGAAAAGAAAAGCATAAAAGACCAACACACACATATGGAGGGACAGAGTGAGACAGGGAGAGCTTGATTAAACTTGATTAAACTTTAGATTTATGGGATTTGGTGTACAATTCCCCAAATTGTATCTGTCAGTTAAGCTAAACGTATCACTTGTTATCACTATCCATTGATAGGGTGAGGGAAGCGCCTCTCATCTAGGATTCAACCAAAATCCTCCTTTCTACCACATAATGAACAAAAACCCCAATCCCATCATTCAGTTTTTGCTTTGTTAAGGATTTAAGTGGCTAAACTGGTAAAGATCTAATTAGATTTATCCTGTCATTTATCTGGAATCAAAATATAATTGATTTTTTCACAAAGATGCATATACACATGACAGTTTCTACAAGATTTTTTATCATCATTACTAATAACATTACAGTTTAAGGTCTATCTACACTGTTTCAATGATACCCTGAATCATTACAAAATATTACTGACACTGATTTTTGTGAATTCTGTCATTGGCTGGATCGGTGTTCTCACACATCTCTCTAATTGTGTTGCTGGAAAAGCAAATGAAATTCTTCCAACTGAATTCCTGCCATCACAGTGACTTTATGGATGCTTATTGTGTCTGACACATTGTTACTGCGTTACTTGGTGCTGTAGCTCTGCTTACATTCAGTGCGGATGTTTTCCTGCTTTCTCTCAAAGTTTAGTAGAAAGCAGAAATGACTGTAAACCTCCTGCTCAGCATTCTGTTCTTTCATACTCTATATTTTTATTGCACCTGCTATCATTTTGTTTTAAAGTCTGGATTAGATATATGTCTCCCACTGACAGCTGCAGCTCTTTCTTATTTATTTATTTTTACATGTTGAGTGACATCTGCACCAACTGACCAGCGATCTGATTTCTATATCTAACTTCCTGCCACACTGCAAAACACCCTCTGACACATAACATTAGACATTGTTGAAGTAACACTCCAACATAGCAGTCATTGATTGTGTAATTTGTGAACTGCATAGTCAGCAGTTTGGCTGTTTATGGTAATTGATTAATACCAGTAATAGTTAAGAAAAGGCAGCCGGGGAAGATGGGCAGCTACAGCTTCCTTTGTCACACCCACAAGAATCTTTCCAGTCATTAGTTTCCTCCCACTCAGTGCAGATACACGGTGTGAATCTTTACTGCTTTCCATGGCTGCAGACCCTTACTGCCTTTACTCCTCTCCTCTGTGAGGACTTGGTCTCTTTTGTATGCAGTGCCAACTTTCTGAGTGGTCTTTGATCTATACCCTGTCTTATGTGCTGCTATGATGAATTCCTGTTTGCTTTTCATGATACAAAGTCTCCAAAGATATTTGTGATGCTGTGGTACTATATTCTTTCCTATTTATTACTTTTTTTCACCATGATTTATTTTTTTCCTAAGTACCATCATTTGATTTTTAACCCAACAATGTATTCTTTCATGTCCTCCGGTATCCCTCTTATAGTTTCTTCTTCTCTGGTTTTCTCTCTTTCTTTCTTTGATGTCTTCTGTCCTTCTGTGCACACTTACCCTGCATCCCCTCTCCAGGGGAACCCATATAAATATTTCTTGGCTCTAAAATATCTGCAGCAAATTGGACTAAATGACTCAGCAGACTTATCAGCTGATGTGGAATTCTGATCCATTTTAGCTGCTTGTTTGCAATCATTTAAGGGGTTTCTTTCTTCAGTGAAAGCTGGGTGCATTCACTGGCTCATTTTTTTCCTCCTTTAACACTGCAAGGCTGTGCACAATTAAACCTGTTAAGATTTCAGACTCAAAGCAACCACTGCGGCTTTGTGCATCATATTTTTTATTATTGTTTATGTATTGCTTGTGTGTGTTTTAAAAAAAACTGTAAAATGTTAAAGAAGGAAACACTGATTAGCAATACCATTAAAACCATTGACCACCTTTCTACAAAGGAACATTTTCTCATGCATGACACTGTTGCAGACCGGTCATTGCATCACCACATTTATGGTAACAGAGCTCACCTTAGCAATGTTCCCCAGCAGGATAATGATGAAGCCAACAAAAACTACTTTTAAATAGATCTGATGGCATCTGTGACAAACAAGTAAATCCACAGAGCCCTCACCTTAGAACCTAAAGGATCTACTGATAACCTTTAGGCACTCCAGGACAGCCTCTGATGATCACGCTACCCTGACTGCTCCAAAAACCTTTTAGCAGCAATCAGAAAGCCTGCTCTACATTAAGCTTGTAGTCTTAATCTTAAGACTTCTCTGTGTTTTTTTACAACATAGGTTTGTTTGTCTGTGTAAGTGTTGTGACTTCAGTTAATATTTACTTGCTAAAATGTGTTTTTTGCATGTTTTAATCTGCTTTACAGAGCATGACAAGCACCGTCTATGCAAAAGCACTGAATACATGAATCTTCACTTCAAAGTCAAGTGGTTCCATAATGAATATGTCCGTGACCTGCCAGCCTTCAAAGGTGTACCTCCTGAATACTCTCTGTAGGTATCCTCTTATTTTCACACACATGGACATGCAGGCACAAACACACACACAAAGACATGCGGAACAAATGCACATATATTTTGTACTTCATAAACAAACTTGTGCAAACACACAGTTGTGGGAAATTTGCAAAAATAAGGGGAAAAGAAGAGGTTCTCAAGCTACTTCTTAATTTTGTAGCATCCTAAAAATGCTATTTATGTGAAATTTTAAACAAAACAAGGTTCACTTAAAGCTGAACAATAAGTTATCAAGTTAATTTGTTAACAGTTTTAACTGCATGAACTTTATAAGCTGGGATTAATGCCCATTTTAGCCTTAATATTTTAATCAGTGTGCATTTGCAAAACAAAATCCATCACCTTTTTTTATCTTATAAAGTAGTAATTGGATACACCATCCATCCATTCATCTATTTTCCATACTGCTTCATCCAATTCAGGGTCCCGGGTAGCTGGAGCCTATCCCAGCAATCAAGGGGTGAGAGGCAGGGTACATTTGAGTTGTCCTGTACATGAAATGTGCTATACAAATAAACTTGCCTTGCCTTACATCCTGGACAGGTCGCCAATCCATCACAGGGCCAAGTTTGATGCACATTAGAGTAAAATCAATTGGGTAGTAATAAATCTGGCAAATGTTGGAAATGAGTGTTTTTATTGATGTTATTGATGTTTTATTAATGAGCTTTTATTCAAACTCTTGTAATAAGCATGTCAATTATAGTCAGTAAAAATATAGAGACCAATAAAGCCTCAGAGAAGCAATTATTACATTAGTTTTTTTGTTAAGTGGTTTTTAGGTGAAAATGTGTTTTTTAAGGAAGCTGAGGCACTGAATAATGCAAATCCATTCAGAATTCAAAGATTGGTAATCCCTGTAAATCCTATATTTATCACAAGATATTACACAAATCAATGCAGTGTTTTTAAAAACAGTCTGTAAGAGTTGAGGATTCACAATAGCAGCTGCCATTATTTCTGTTAGTATTTATTACAAGAATTCAAGTTTTCAGTTTGACTGTGTTTCTAATGTGTCACATGATTCTTAATGAGTCACAATTCCTGACTGCTCACAGACCAGTGGTGTCCTTTTTTGCCATGCTGTTGTAATACTTGCAGCATTTGGTTTGACATGGTCTTGCTGTCTTGTTTCACAACAACATATGTTGCTCCAAAACTGTAGAAGGAGCATTAATGATATCTTCACAGATGTGCAAGTTACTGAGCCCACAAGCACAAATACATCACTGAACTGACGTCAATGCTGGCTTTTAAACTCTGCTCTGATAGGAAACTGTTTTCCTCAATTACTATAGGGTAGACAGCCCATGAAATTATTTCCAATTTACAGTCTTAAATTTGCAGATTAAAGTCCAAACTTGTGCACTATATGTGAAATGCTACAAACTCAACACAACCCCTATTGTAGCTTGAGAAAAAACTTGACAGCATTTTTTTTCCCCATATTTAATCATTTTAAGAGCTGCTGACATCCATTTCCAACCTTACTCAGTAGCAGTTTATCTATATGACAAAATATAAAAGTAATGATTAACAGTGTGAAAGTTATGGTCAATTCTACCCTAAGTCTGAATCTATAAAACTGTCATGTTTGTACGATCAGTTCTGGCACTCCATTTCATTTCATGATTGCTTTGAAGGAGACACATGTATACCTTTAAAGTGTGTTTTCCACTGTGCATAATCACGAGCAGTTGTGACATAAACGTGTGTAATGCAGGAGGGGAACACTGTGCCCTCTCCATTCAGCCAGTATATCAGACAAATATACTGACTCACCATCCCTGTCTCCAACCCTGTCACTCAAACACCTTCTCAAGCAGGATTGATTCTTCTATAGGCAAAATCTACACATCATAGAAGAACATACACTCACACTCTTTCTCTTCTATCTGCTTCCCTGTCTTCTCTTTTTTTCTCACCACACCCACTTTATTTATTGCCTTTTCCCTGCTTGACAGATGCCCTCAGCTAGAGTACAGAGTAGTATTGAGGGGACAGCTGATGCACTGAGGACAAAGTCAAGCACAACATTAAGCAAGGAAATGGCAAAGTGAAACACATAGGTGCAATATTATTCCACCAACAAAAGTACTTTTCTACCCACCTCCTCTGTCCGAGTCACTTCTGTTCTCTGCTGTCCTCCGTCTGAACTTCACTGTCTAATTCGTCCACAAACTAAACCTTCATATCAGCGCCTGCATGAACTCACCACACTGAAATCTGCTCAGTTTTCAGAGTAAGAAAATTAATTAATAATTGATGTAATTTTAGTTTACAGCCATATTATTTTTAAATAAAAAGCTTTTACTTTTAAATTGCACATGTGGTGAACTTCCACAGATCTCATGCATCACCTGCAACCAATCATAAATGCATTTAATTAAATTTGACATGGCAGTAATAGATTCTGTTTTTTGTTTTTTTACTTTTTCTAGGTGGTTCGAGCCATTTGTCATTCAGTGGCTCGATGAGAATGAGGATGTTGCCATGGATTTCCTCAATGGGGCACTTGAAAGGGACAAGAAAGATGGAGTGAGTATAGCATTAATTATTTCTCGAGACTTGACTTGTATATTTATCCATAAAGCCACTCAATACTGCTTCTTATGCACAAGGACAGCCTGTTCAGACTAAGCCTATATCTGGAAGAGGAATTAGGAAAATAAATGAAATTTTGCAATCCAGCATGTTATTTTTTTGAGACATGACAAAATAGAAATACAAGTTTTAAATACCGTAAACAATGTACCTTAATCAGGAATAAAAAAAATATGAGTGGAAGATTGAAAGTAATGACAGGAAGAGTATAAAGCTGCAACCAACAAGTGTAATATGTGTGAGTCCATGTATATAATTTGAAGAATTATCTATATTATCCCTGATTCTGTTTAAGTGATTTAACAGATTATGTTGTGATTTTCTTTGCATAGTTTTGTGAGCTTTACTAAAGATAAAATGGACACTAATATGAGCGTTAACTGTTTGTGTCCTCTGTGGTGTTTTAAGAACTAAATACTCTGCAAAGGGACAAGCACAAATGGCTCTGTGAGACACATATTGCTGTAAAATATGTGGCTGAGTTGCTGAGTTGATGATCAGTAGGATGCAAGTTTTGCTGAGAAGGCCCCATACAAACTGCTAGCTAAATGAAAGTGCAGTGCTGTAAATCACTCTAATACTCACTAAAATGTGGAACACTGATCATGTGGCTTGTGCATTTCAATTTTGCTTGCAGCAAAACAAAACTTTATTGACTTTATCCTCAGCAACAGTATTGAAACTTCCATTCATTTGCTGCAGGACTTCTTCAGGACTTAGCCAAGCTGTTATTGTAATGTTTGCTCGGTATTCTTTTACTATTTCCTGCAGGTGCTCCCAGGAAAAAGATTCAACATGCAATTCATTTAACATATTCTCATTTGTTGTTGCTTTCTAAATTAATAAATGTTAAATAAACAACTTCACACTGTTACCTCAGCTGTTTTGAGGATCCTCATAAAACTATGGTCTACATGTCTAAGATTTTACATTAAGTTGTGCTCTTATATCTTTCTGCCTGAACTCGTGTCCATCTCTTCCCTCTCTCTTTCAGTTCCAGCAAACCTCAGAGCATGCCCTCTTTTCTTGTTCAGTGGTGGATGTGTTCACTCAACTAAACCAGAGTTTTGAGATTATCAAGAAGCTTGAATGCCCGAACCCACAGGCTCTGGCTCACTTTATGTGCCGCTTTGCGAAGGTCAGACTCTTTGGAATTAGATCACAGTGAACCCTAAATGCTCCAGATACAACTAATAACTCAGAGTTAAACTCTTTTGCATTGATCTAAACTGATTGTTTGGTTTAATATTATCCTAATATAGTCTTGTTATCAGGTTATGACTGTTTCACAGAATATATATAACAGCAAACATACTAATTATAAATAAAAAATACTTTCTTTTTTATTCTACATAGACTATCAACAAAGTTCTTCTGCAATATGCTGCCATAATTTCCAAGGACTTTCCATTGTATTTGAATAAGGAAAATGTGGTAAGTTCCCAGTCAAAATCTGAATTGCAACGTTTTCATTGGACATTTTCTCTTTTTTTCTTTTTTTTTTTTGGTAAAAGTACTAATATGGTGAATAAAAGCAGTAGTTTGCATGAAGACAGTAGATGAGATTAAAAAAAAGGTTTTGAATGCCTTTTCCTGTCCAGTCTTGTCCTATGTGATGCCTTATAACAGCGTCTTTATTAATAGAGATGCATTTATTTCACTGTCCATAGTTGATTGGGACAAGTCATTGGTATTTTCTCTGTCTATTGTTTAATGTGATGGATGACTAAACACAGAGCTTAGTGAGTGGCCTAATTAGCCACACTGGTTTTTGAAGCTGAAGAGAGAGATAACAGACACTGTTGGAGCAGAAGAGGCAGATGTTTCTTTACAGTGTTGACAAGCTCATTACAAATGTTTAGAGAAAGCATGAAATACACTTCCCCTGACAGGATATAAAAACAGTTGATTGGGGGGGAAAATCTTCAAACATGCACACAGAATTGTACAAAGAGCACATCAAATTAGCCCTACTATAATTTCACTTTTATATTTGGCATTGGGGGTCATGCAGAACAAAGTAACGCGTTACAAAAATGTTATACAGTTTCTGTCGTATGCCAGAACTTTACAGTAACAATATTACCTCATTGGGTTATAAAGTAATATGGTGCATTATGCTTAAAATATCAGAAATGGAATTATTTTTACTGTGCCGCAGGAAAGCACTTTCTTGTGTTAACCAGATGTGTTTGCATTTATTCTGATCAGTTTATGTGTGCATGTGTGTGTATCATTGCTTATGCATGTTGCCATAGAGATCAATGAGACTACAGTAACTGCTAGTGTTTCCACTTTTAGACTTCATAGATTAAAACAAGATTCGTGTTTATGACTCATTGGATTTTTTATACTATTAAAACACTTTTATTTGACTTTACAGATAAGTGGAAACAGTTTGTTATATCAGTCTGACTGAAAAAACAGTCAAATCATTCAGCTATCAGAGATCTGAAAACGCTGATAGCATGCAAGATTTAATTTTCTTCAGTACAAATTGTCCATCTAAATGTATGTGAAATACCCTTATATACACATGTGTTATAAAAATGACACAAATGTTAATGTTTCCTGTGCAATATTTCTTCCCATTGACATTTATGCCTCGTGTCTCTACGCAGTAAAAAGTAAGAAGTGTTCAAATAGAGTAACTAGTAATGTATTCTTTTTACAGTTTGTGCAAGTATTAAGTAAATAATAATTAGTTTGAGGAACAACCTTAACAGTGGTTACTTTTATATATTGTATGATGAAGAAACACTGACTGCACAGTTAAGACTCTGGTTAACAGGCTTACTGCTCCAAAGTCAGAGATTTAAGCCCCAGAAGCAGAAAACTGCCACTCTTAAAATAAAATAAAATAAAACCCTGAAAGCCTGAATGAAAACCAGTTTCCCTTTTGTCTTCACGGATAAGCTCGGGCCTCTTCTCAGGACTACTAAAAAGACATCATTACTCCTGGACAAGAGTTTGCTTTTTCATCTGTTCACCAACTATATTCTTTCTAATTAAGACTTGGTGCTTTACTGTTCTGAAAACATTTATTTGACAAGAGACGTTCCCCCTTATAGGCATTTCTTTTCCCCTCCAAAACGTTGTAAAATGAAAGTCAAGATAGGCTACATAAATCCAGCTTTCTCTCATGCCAGTTGAATTATTAGTATTTAACGGTGGTAGTAATGTCTAATAATGCACTGATAAAAAAAAACTTTCCAACATTCCTGAAGTGTAAGGAAATGTATAGGACAAATATTTAATCTTTGTATAGTTGCCAAATAACTCTGTCCATCTTCAAGCATCAACAAAGCCCTGGGTATTTAAAAGGTCAACGCAGAGCATGAGCCAGTGGACCAAACCGTTTTCTTAATGTAATTTAATCTTCTTGAATCCATTTATATATAATGGAAACTGCCAAGTATTTTACCTCTGCCAAGGAAGTCATGTTTCTACCAGAGATGGTTTGTTTGTTTGTCTGGCCATCTGTTTGTCTGTTTGCAACATAACTCAAAAGGTTATGAGCGAATTTTGATCAAATTTTCAGAAAATGTCCGATCTGGGAAAATGAACCGGTAATGAAAATGTAGAGGTGATCCAGATCACCATCTGGATCCAGGAATTTTTTAATGCTTCTTTATCATTGCGAGATAGGTTTGTTTTCAACTTATGTGTATTAAACTCCATGATCAATGCTCAGATCACTCTGAGCATGTTTTTATGGTCAAGGAATTCATTGAAATAGAGAAATGAAAGGTAGGACTAGTATTTTGGGGTGTACGTCACAATAGAATAAGGGGCTGTGTGCCTTTGTGGAGGTCTGCACTTTCTGAGTGCTTTTCTAGTTCAAACTTGGAATATCTAATAACTACTGAATTAATATGCTTGTGAATGTAAGCATAAAAATAAATAATGTGTTGCAGCAGATCTCTGTTGGCTGTGTTTGAGTTTGAAAGGCACCAATCATCCATTTCCTGTGGGGCACAGGAATGTAATTTTAGTTCTATCCATCAACACTGTAATAATTGAGATATGTTGTATCATTATCTGTTCTTTGAGGAGATAACATACATAATCTATCTGAGAATTGTGTAGAATTATTCTCCATAAAAACAGAGATAAATGTCTTCATCTATAAAATTTGTGGAGCTGAGAATCGATAACGCCTGACACATTCAGTGCAGACATTTCTCTCCTTGCGTTATGCATTGCTTCTCCCTTCTGACAGTTGTGTTGAGACTTTGCTTCTTTTATAAATGGTGTGCCAGGAAATCAAAACTGATGGATTTTAGAGTTGATACCCTTGTGAAATGTTTTTTGCATTGCATTTTCAATTACATGGCTAGTCATGAGCTTAAAAAGGTAACAATACAGGAGCAAAAGCTTTAAAGCAGGAGATTTTATGTATTATGTTATTAAAGAGTAAAAAAATATATACGTATTGAATTACACACTGTTATGCAAAGCAATAAATTCATATTCACTCTTAATCTGTTGCAGCCCTGCATCATACTAAACAACATCCAGCAGCTTCGTGTCCAACTTGAGAAGATGTTTGAGTCTATGGGAGGCAAACAGGTCTGTGCATGCACAAATGCTTGTTTACAATATCTACATGATATTTTAAGGTAGGGCTTGGCTATATGACAATATATATCGTCTGGACGATAGAAAAATGTCTATCGTTTCATATGAGGCTCTATCGTTGACGCCACGGTTATTGCCTTATTGCGTAATTTATGTCAAGAAGTGCTTTACGGCATGCCCTTGCACACTGCATTACCAGACACGAAGGATAGACACGTTTCAGAGCAGGGTAATCATCTGAAAGATGATCACCCAACCCAAACCGACAAACTTTGTGGCAGATCTTTTCTTGTCTTGGGAAAAGGTTAAAATAAAATAAATATTTAGTACATACTACCTTTGTACTCGTTTCGTATTTCTAACTGCATTTCTACATAGCAATTTCATATAAACTATATTCATTGAAATTACAAAAAAAATCTATATTGTTATGTAAATTGCTATGAGGATATAAACTGAGCTATATTGTGATATAAGATTTTGGTCATATTGTCCAGCCCTATTTTAACGTCAGTGCCCTAAATCCTGTGTTGCATTTGAAATCAGGGTAATTTGTTTTCAGTCTGTCGGTGTAACCTGAGAAGCAGCCCCTCCTATAACTGACGTGCATGTTTCTCTGTAGTCTCTAACGCCTGTCTTGCCTTGCGTTTTGTCTCCTGTTGGTGTGTTCTCTCTTCCCCCCCATTTCCTTTTTGTGCTCTCTCTGTCTTCAGGAAGAGGGGGTTGTGTCCTTCTGTAAGGTGTGTGCAATAGGACTCGTCACCACCCTTTCTTACCATTTACTGAATGACAAAACTAAGCACGCCCCCCCTCCTCCCCCTCTGTGCCACCCCACCTACCCTCATGTTCCTCTGCTTCTCACACCCCCCCCACCCCCACCCCTTCCAGCAGCATGTGCCATAGAGCATACGGAATCTGAATTACCCATCACCCCTCTGGACAAGCTGCTCAGCTCACCGTCCACTGAACTCTGGGGATACTGGTTTAAATCATTAGATCCCATCTTTTGTTTGTTTTTGTTTTTTTCTTATTTCCATTTGTTATTTGGAAGTGGGATATTCATTTTAGGTTGTTGGTCCCTCTTTCAGTCCAGTGCAAAGTTAAATCAGACACTCACCAAGTTGCTGGCTATGGTTTCAAACCTCTTTCTCCATTCCCCAAGCTCCAGGCACAATGGCTTCAGACAGGATTTTTCAGACTGTGTTTAATGAGCTTCTCAAACACTTACAAATCTCTGCAGCTGTGCCCTCAGCTGAGGTGCCGCCATCGCCTAACTGTTTTCAGATCCAAACTGCGATCGTTTGTAGATCATTCTCTGTAGCATAACAGTATTGCTAGTCTTAACCTTTCCATTCTGAATGTAAGATTTTTCATTGAACTGTTCATGAACAATCAGGTTTATCTCAATGATTTCTCTTTAAAGATGCTTATAAGGTGTTTGGAAGTTTCCTGTTGGTTTTCTCCCTGCACATTAAGCCATTCATTACAGAATTGTTCGCTATCAGTAATCAACTCCCAGAGAGCCAATGTAATTACCGAGAGCTGTTATCATTGTGCTACCAATAACAGAGATTAACAGTAATCTCGTACAGTGCCCATTTATGGACTCATCATGGACTGATCTCCCTAGATCCGAATCAAGACTTTATTTTGGCTTTGACTCTGTTTGCTAATATCCGTCTCTCACTTTGAAGTAGGCTGTTTATTAAACCATTCTTTATTTGGAACCGTACGTCATTTTGGACCAACTGTGCAGTGGAATAACAGTCTGCCAGTGAGTAGATATTGCATTGTTGAAACAGACGAAGTGAAGCAAAGCTGGGCTGCAGCTGATAGGCTGTCAGCCAGGGGAGAGTTTGTACACTCTGGAGTACTCTGGATGCCAGTCAGTGTGAAGTGAAACCAACTAGCATGAAAGAGCCAGGTGCTCCACAAAATCCAAACACGATGTTTTTCTTTTATAAAGTTTAATTAACCGGGTAAGACTTGTCTTTAAGTTAGCATCAGCATGAGCACCACTAAATAAGTATGATTATGGATAAAAATCATGAATTAATCCTTTTGTTTCTCTATATTCCAAAGATTACTTTCTTATGTTGTGCCATATAAATCACTGTAATTATCTTTAAATAAATACTTTTATATTTATGTTTAGGTGTTCTGTATTCAGGCACAAACTTTACTGATGCATTATTATTATTGATGTTTTAAAGGTATAATCTCCCTCTCGGTTGGTAAAATAACAGCTCAAACTTCTAATAAGCAGTTTTCTGTTTGAGAGAAAAATCTTACATTCTGTGATCGCTTCCAAGGTGGTGACAGAAATATGACATTGTGCATGTGAACACAGGGAGGTGTAAATCTGCCATGTTCACGGTCAGGTTGAGACATGTGTGCAGAATGACAATGGCTATAAAAAGTTAGGTTTACACATCCGCTTCACAGCTGAGCCATCCACCATTAGAGTGTGTGAGATGAACGGCTTCATGGCTGAGCTTATGAGGTCTAACGTGGTAATCTGTCATGCATGCGGTGCAGTGCAGTGTCTCACCTCACAAAGCCATTTCAGCACACATGTGTATTGAGTTACCAAAATAGATACATTTACATGCAGCACAGCACAAATATGCAATATCCATCAATGCATTTTCATAGAGAATGTCCAAAATGCTTAATGAACACAAACATAAACACTCCTGCACATCTGTCATGCTTAAGTATAGCTCTTCAGAATACCAAGACATGTCATGCATGGCTATAACAATTTCACAACTAAATTTTCTAAATCTTTTTGCAAAGTTTTGTACTGAACGACTCTTGTAAGTTTTATGTAATCTCTCACTAGCTAATGATAGCTTTCCATTTATATACAAGTGTAGTATTTTTACTGGATAAATGTAATTGCTCAACACTTTTGTGTAATTGGTGTGCATTTAGTAAGCTATTTTTTTCCTTGAGATACAGCTGACTGTCAGCACCACCTCCTGATGTAGCTTATTTAATAGGGCAGAAAATGTCATCATGTTTTTTGACTTAACAAGCAGTCATCGTTGCAGCGCTCTGAGGTGAGCAGTCCATCAGTATTCAGAACGTTGTTCAGCACAGGTGGCAGGTAGAATGAGTGGGGGACCACTGGATGGTTACCCCTCCTTTGTGGCCGCTGCCACCCTCCAGAACCTTCATCGTAGTTGAGAAAGTCTCCAGAGATATGCAGTTCTAAGTGATGGTTTATGAATTGAGTGCAAATATGTACAGTAGTACAGTAACTGTCTGTCTTCATCTACCCTGACAGCTGGATGCAGAGGCCAGTGATCTGCTAAAGGAGCTGCAGAATAAACTCAACACAGTACTGGATGAACTCAGTGGGGTGTTTGGCTCTAGGTATGTGTTGTGTCTCCAAATGCATGTGCTTGTATTAGATCATGTCTTGTTCTGTAATGGAAATTACCATATACCAAAAGACTGGTTATTTAACAACAGATATGTGCTCAAATTTAATTATCCCAACTCATGCTGTGCATCATTCTTAATGAGAATATCAAGCTGCCAAAGATTTCAGCTTAAACAAAAGACACACATGCTCTTAGCTTTTTAATTATACAACATAAACAGCAGGAGTGAAATGCACTTATTTCAGGTGGTTGCATTTGACCGCTACAGCCTAAAATATAAAGATAAAAAAAACCAAAACTATTTCTGTCGTCACTCAGTTTCAAACCTGTGATCGAGGACTGTGTGAAGCAAATGAACCAAGAACTGGTTCAAATGAAAGGTTCAGCCAAAGGGAGCAATGCTGCCATGGATGCAGAAACGGTCCTCCGGCCTCTGATGGATCTTCTTGATAAAAAGTGGGTATCCGATGAATGTGAGGTGATAACATGCTCTTATAAGCTTTTGACATTTGACATTTCTCTTGCAAATCAGTAAAAGTTCATATTTAAGTGACTGTGAATACATGTGTAGATCAGTTACATAATCACAGCAATTGCAGGGCAAGTGGTGGAAACCATCCACATATTTACAGAGATAATCATTTCCAAAGAAACCAAAAAATCATGTTCTCTGTTGATCATTAATAATCCTGTCCCGCTCTTAATTCCAGCATAGCTCATTTGAGGCACTTAAATAGTAAAAGTAGAAAAGTCAGAATACACATTTCTAGGAAATGTTTAGTAATTCAACTTTTTTTGCCTGTTTTTGTTTTTTTTATTATTTTTTTTGTTGTTTTGTTTTGTTTTTGAGCAGCTTTCTTGAAAGAATGATATGCTCCAGTTAAGCTCTGAAAATGGTTCTCAACCATTTGTCAAGGCAACATTGAGGGCAATGGGGTATTACAGGGAATCCTCTTAATGATATGGAAATACCAAATCCTTCCTCATGTCTCTGCAACCCTGCTTTCACGATGGGGCAAGATTAAAGCATAAAGCAAGCGCATTTATTCTGAGTCACAGGTGTTTTTTTTCCATTTCATTTAATAACATTTATAAAGACGTCATAACTTGAAATCTTCAGCCATGTTATCTCAGGCTGATGCAGACACGTGTTGAATGTATTGACCCGATTTATAACCCTCTCTGCTTTAGTTTGATGCTATTCGCCAAGATTTGTGAGAAGACAGTCCTGAAACGAGTCCTCAAAGAGCTGTGGAAAATTGTTCTGAACACCATTGAGAGAACAATTGTTCTGCCGCCGC
The DNA here is from genome assembly GCA_037177535.1 of Pseudomugil gertrudae. NCBI lineage: Eukaryota > Metazoa > Chordata > Actinopteri > Atheriniformes > Pseudomugilidae > Pseudomugil > Pseudomugil gertrudae. The sequence continues at coordinate 22,583,233 of JBAMHV010000001.1, forward strand.
TGAGTGACCAGAGCGTGAGTTATCTACTTATTTCCTTTATCAATTTCTCTTCTCATTTCAACGTCACCTCTTCTCTCTTGTCTGCATCTATCTCTGTCTTTTATCATTTATAGACAATTTTCTCCTTTTTACAAATAAATTAGTGTAAAAGTAATAAAAAAAGGTGCTCATTTTCAGACACAAATACATTTTTTAAATTTATTTTATTCCGATATTTTTATCCCTCTGTAAGAGTTCTGCTTATATTTATCACTTTTACTGAATTTCCCTCTGGGATGAATAAAGTATTTTTCATTTCATTTCATTTGCTCTGGTTTGCTGCTGATCAGACAGAACCAGTCAGTCACTACTGGTTCTTTTTATACACTAATATTATTACCAAAATACAAAATTGCCCTGATACAGATCAAACACAGTTATTTACCCAACTTGACAAATTATTAGTTATCCTGACTGCAAAGTGATTTGATATCATAATATTAAGTAATCCCCCCCCCTCCCCGCTTTCTGCTTAGCTGATTCATTTGTATGTTAGAGAGTGACAATGGCTATTTTCTTTGTTTATTTGTCCTAATGGAAACATATTTGCTTGTTCAGCAGCAGGGAGCTCAGATGATCTTCAGTGCAGCCAAGGATTTGGGACAGCTGTCCAAACTGAAGGTAATCAGAATTTAGCCTACATATATCACCTTGTATTTTAACGGTGCGTCATTCTGAAAGAGACTCAATGTAAAGTCCAGGTCAGATTCAATATTTCCCATTTATTCAGAGAATGTATAATTATCCCTAACACTGATCTACATGGAGTATAACATCATATCATCAGTACCAGATCATCAGTCTTAAACACTGACAAAGTCTTTCATAAAAGTAGGAACACCAATATTTTAATTGCAAAGAAAGAAAACAATGGTGTGGTATGTAGATGAGTCTGCACAATGAAAGGCTTGACCTGTCCCAAACACACCTCCAACAGCATTGATTGTCACCAATTCATCAACTCAGGAAAATGTCATGAAATAGTGGTTGTCTAGAAAATACTCTTACTTGCTTAGAAATTACATAAATGTTCAATTAATACAGTACTAATCTAAAGAATGGACCTTCCTGTTGAATGTGTGTCCAAAAGCTTACAACTATATGAAACACCAAATATACAGTATAGTAACGTAGTTAAAAATCTAATAAATGAGTCACAGAGCTGCTCTTCTTTCACTAGTTCACTGTCATAGCTGAAAATAACACAACATGTTATCAGAAATTTAAAAAAAGAAAAGACATCGTATATAATCCAGAATCAGGCCACATAAGAGGATGCAGACGGGTATTACAGAGCACAATTCATCAAAACATAACTGTCCGTGTGTTTGACTACTAATGGGTCTGGAGAAGTTCATCCTCTGAGCTTTGGGTAGTGACGCACTACAGTGGAACGTTTGTTATGCTCTGGTTTCACTAACAGCTATGTTACCTCAGAGACGTGTTCCAGTCATGTGGAGGGTGGAATTGTAGTATGGCTGGTATACATACAAACAGGTGTGTGTCATATTTTATTGTGACGTGTGTGGCACATGTCCTGTGTACGATCAGTACCCAGTGTGTGAGATTCTTTCTCTCAAAGCAATAAAGAAAATTGCCATTCTCATGTTATTCATTGTTATAAATGATGATCCTCCTCAGCTGAGTGAGTTTTCTCTGGTCATCCTTAAAACATTTAGTTTAGTGTTATAATTTTGTTGGTCTGTTGTGTATTATTAATGTGTTTACTTTTACATATTCTAGGATAGAATAAACATTGTCAGTTCTGACCCACCTGTTGGTATACATTCACTGGACAAACAGATTAATGATACTTTTTTAGACCGGCATTAAGTCATCACTATGTGTTCTCAGCTTTCTCTAACAGGTCTGGTGTGAAGATAAATATTTTCTAAAAGCATACAAAGATGTGGATTTCTGAGTATGTAATAAGAAATATGTATTCTACACAAGTCAGAATGAGATACTTGTAATCAAAAAGAGCCATCTGATTTATTCTAAACCTTAGCAAATATGTTGAGGTGAAATATGTATCGTCTCTGTTTAACTCATGCAAACAAAACCACCTTTGATTAAATCTATATCCTGATATCTTTAGGAACTTTTTTCACTGCTGACTTTAGGTTCCACAACAAGCACTTTGCACTGTGGTTACATGGACTCGGTCCCACCATCCAAAGCTAAACTCGAGCAAACATTTAGAATCTGGTCAGAAACATGAAGCTGCAGATTAGGAGCAGCAGTTGCAGTAATAAATGTCACATAAAACCTTCATTGGATTTTGGCTACTCCATGTTAGGGAAGCACCTGGGAAATAAGGCATTGCCAGAAGTTATTTACTGCAATCAATTCACAGATCAGGAACGCTCTAATTAGAATTGGCAAACACATGTTTCATGCTATGTGACAACAAGGCTGAAGTTTGACCCCTCAGTGGTTTAGGTTTGCACTTGATTTTAAACAGTTAATATGTGTACATCAAGTGTACCAGGAATCACTCAGTCATTTGCATCTTCTTGGCCATTGCAGCAATTTGTTGTCTGTGATCTTCTTTCAGGAGCATGTAATTCGAGAAGAAGCCAGGAGTCTGACACCACGCCAGTGTGCTGCCATGGACCTTGTGCTTCCCACCATCAAGGTAACATTTTTTCATTGCTTTTACTGCTGACCATAAAGAATATCTAAATTTGACCTTCAGAAGGTAAAGCGGGTGCATAAAGCAGGCAAAGATATACGTATGACCTAATAAGCAGATTGTAAGTCGGGGACACGTTTAATGTTTGTGTAGAGCTTTGAAACTTTGTGACTCTACATCCAAATGAGGTTAGTACCCAAACCCATTTCCTGTTAGACAAAAGAATGTAACATATATCTCAGTTCTACGAAGGTAAAATAAAAGTTATGATGCGGTGTTGCTGGTGAGAGGTTGTGAGAACTGAGCAAACCAACTGGTTTTAGTGTCACCATGGAAACTACCTGCAGGTTTAGATAAATCATGTCTCTGGCCTCCTTTAGTCAGTATTTAAAGTTAAACAGTCACTTAGATCAGTTCAATTAAAGAGATTCAGCCATTAAACAAAGCAATTCAGACACTTATCTGGAGTATCTGCACTATGTTATTCATGTAAATCATGAATGCATCATATTTGTTAAACAAAAAGTGTTGTTAATACAGAGTACTAGAAACAGCAAGGCAACTTGATTTCAGTGATACATTTAGGGATTATAGTTTATCCAGGCTGAAATTTGAACCCAAATAAACTGGCGGGTAAGGTAAAAAGTAAATGCAGCGACTCATAGAGGAGTTCATATGTGGCACAGCATCCCAGTCCCAGTAATGCTTCATTTATCCCTTGCTTTGAATATAACTGGTTCCGATTTCCCACCAATTTTAGCTGCAATGTATGAAATTAAATTATTTGTGCATCAGTTATTTTACTGAATAATATTTTGGTTTAGATGACCTTCATCATCTGTTTTACCTTGTAAATTAGGCAGTTGCTTGTTAGGTGTTTCAAGGACTGCAAAGAAAGAAGTTTACATGGTTTACTTCAACGTGCAATGGACATCAAAACAGAAATATTAAAAGGACAAAACAACAAAGACAGACTATTTAGACATGAGTATAAGTATAACACATAAGTATGTAGGAAAGGTAAGTATGTGGAAGACAAGCCTATATGTAAGAGTTGGACTATTTGGCTCAGGATCTTGCCAGAGGCTGGGCACTGTATTAAGCATGCAGGTGTTGCTTTCTTTGACCCAACTTTTATAATTACATTTGCACGTTTGTGTTTAATGACCCTGTCATGGCATTTTTTCCTCTTTGAATAAGCATAAACTGCACTGTAATGGACATATTATGTATGGCTTGATGAAGATCAGAATATAGAGCAATAAAAACGTGACTTTATGTTGGGGCGTGTCCCGTACATCTGCTACAAATCCCTCCAGAACCTTTGTGTAATCCTACTAACAAACAGAAAAACAATCCACAAAAACCATATAATCTACCTAAGAGAGACAGAAATGCATTAATAATGCATAAACACATGCAAACAGCTTTTAAATCTGTTTTTTTTGTTACAAAAAACATAAAATCAGTGTTTAGAAAACAGGTTTATTCTTTGCCAAAGATTATTATTATGATTATTATGTTTTACACATATTCCTAGTTTGTGTTTGTGTGTTATTTTCTTCTATCATCTGACTCATTCCAGATGACATAGAGTTTATTACAGACATGCCAGTCATGTTTTATAACTTATGACTCATCAATTGAGCAGAAAACAATGCAACTTACTGTGATGAGTCACAGCCTAGTCCTGACACCAATCAAAACAATTTTGCGACACCTTCCTTTGTCATTCTGTCTCATGAAGATAGTTTATCTTTATTAGTGGCTTAGATGCTACCTGCCACTTGCATGGAGCATAGCTGGCTGCTGTTTTTTCTTGTCCATTGTTGGTAAATATACAAGTGATTATTGTGTCCTTACTTTTTTACTTTCCCTGCAAATACATTTGTTTCCTTTTGATGATGATAATAAATGTTACAACTACCATGATTTACCACAGTTGACAGATCATAACATAAAACATAGAAATGGTTCTGAATTTGTCTCCAAGTTCTTAAATTCATGATGTCTTCTTTTTAAAGCTTAATAAGCTCTATCCATGGCCTTCTGCCCACTTTCCTCATGTAGGAGTGGTGACAGCAAATACAAAGAAAGCAAAGCCTTGTCTGTGCCCAGTTATCAGGCTTATCAGCAGATACACATTAACCATCCAGGCAGAATGCTTAGATTCAAATGCCTGGTAATTATCTACAGAAATACCCATTACTGCTGTCTCTTACCAGGTCTAATGCTTTTACAAACGCATACTGCCATACAGTGCTAGAATTCTGGGTCATCTATCAGCCATCTATAACTTCCTGTTGTGCACGAACATGCAAGAGTTATTTGAACAGCTTAAGTCTTCCAGTATAACAAGCTGGTTTATCCCTGTTTTCTTGCAGCAATACTTCCATGCTGGAGGAAATGGGCTGAAAAAAACCTTCCTCGAAAAGAGCCCCGATATGAAGTCCCTCAAATATGCTCTCAGCCTTTACACTCAACCTACAGATGCCTTGATCAAGAAATATATATGCACCCAAACCTCTCAAGGTAAGGACTAAGCCAGGGTTAGGCTCTATTAGAGAGATAGTGGAGTTACTTTGGTCCTCAAATACAGAGATACTTTAGGTTAAGAATGGCTTAACATGCCCGTAAAGTGTTTCAAATGAGTATGTTCAGACCGAAAATGCTTCTTTAAATGTAAAAAGTGGCATTTTTCTCTTTTTCATTTCATGTTATTCACTGTTCATCCAGATGAAAAGTAGACTATTGCAATTGTGTTTTCTTATTTCATCTCAAGTGTAGTTTTGTGGATACGTTCATGCATTCATCCCCTTCACTGCTCAAGTCAAGTTAGTTTTTTTCACAGTGAATAAATAGATAAAAACAAACACATAAACAAAGTTATCTGTGACCTCTTCATCCTATATGCTTGAGGGCTCGATTGCTCGTATACAACTTTCCTTCTCTCTCATTAGAAACAGACAAACAACAAAGGACACTGTCACATTAAATGTGTTAATGTAAGTCTATAAAATTCCCCTTTGTACCTCTGCTTGCTCTTTATCCTCCATCATCACTGACCCACTTTCATACCTTGCTGTCCCATTCATCGGTCTCTATATGGAGCTGTTTTTCTCCATCTCTCCGTAACAAGACAGAAAAGCCCTCAGGTGTCTGAAGAGACCCGAGAGGGAATTCAGCCCAGCGGGGCGTTGAAGCTCTAAGCTTCATGCTGCCTCATTGTGCTCAGCCTTGCAGAACACTGCAGAGGCATGCAGCAGGACAGTGGAAAGGCAGTAGGAGAAGGCTCGTCAGCCAGCAGACCAACCAGCCATGCGGCGCTCACTGACTGGCAGATGTGCATATACATACAGTTTCTCACTGTGTGCTATTTCCAGATTGCTCTGCATTTCTCCAGTCCTTCCTGTTCTGAATCTCTTATCCCATTTATCCCTAATTTCCCACCATGTTGTCACTCTTATCAAAGGTGGTCTTTAAGTGCTGCTTGATGCGCTTTAGGTCAGTAAACACTTTAAAGATGCGCTGATGGCTGATGTAGCTAAGTAGAACGTGATTCATTAATTATAGACCATTATGTCCTGACAGTGACATATTTAGAATGCACTTTGTCTTGGCTTAATCCTACCAAGTGTGCTCTCAGAAGCACATATGTGTTCCTTTTGTTGCGGTGGGCTAAGGTTTTATAGCTGCCTTATGCACATAATCCTTTATGCAATAATTTAACATGAATATTCTGCTGCTTCTTGCCAATAAAGTAATCTGTTGTATAAGTAGCTTAGTGCAAACTAAGGATATCATGTTGTTTGACAGGGGGGGGAAACATTTAATTGAAAAGCTGGCCAATAGCAATTAATGCGAGCAGCGTGTCAATTTTATGTTGTTTTTTTTACTTGGTGATGTGAGCCAGTTCACAGCAGTCTGTGTAAATCTATACCTCTGCTTTCCTTTATCTTCAATGCACACTGTTATCTCATTCCAGCTCTGCTCCTACATGTACTTCAAGTTACCATTTCTGCTGTGTACGCTCTGAACATCTGTTTATGTATTTATGTATCTGGGAGCTATCAGAAAACAGAGAATCTATTAACCTATGCCATTCCATTAGCTGATAGCTGAGCAAACATGCAGTGACAATGCTTTGTGCAGACTGTGCTGCGGCCCTGTTTCTGTCCCCTCCCAGCCTCTTAGGGCATCATTACAATAAATCTTCCGGCTTGTTTCTTCATTACCAGCTATAAAGGCACTGTGTTTGGCAGATATTGATTTGGTATTGGATCAACACTGCCCTTCATCAACCACGCAGGCTTTTGCCTTCCACTGTGCTGAACATCTGTTTGCTGTGGACTGGGTGAAACATGAGACAGCTGGAATGGGCAGGAGTCCCCGTGTCAGGCGAAGTGAGACACATTGTTAGCAATCCTTTTGAGTAGCTTGTCCCGTCATGATGAACTTTAATGAAAGTGTAACTGTCCCAGGTGCTTCCTGTTTCTCATTTTATTCTTATGTTTTCCTTCAGCCTGTACTGTCAAACCTTGTGATATTATATTAATTTGAGCTAAGCAGTTTGGAAGTATAATGGTGGATAGTATTTATTTAGTGGATCATCTTATACAATCTGCCTCCGCTATGACCTTTAAACCAGACAGATTAAAGTATTTCTTGTTTCTATCTCGTTCTATCTCTGAGTTTACTACTCTGTTCCATGGGCGTGAAATCAAGTCGTCCCCCCCTCCACTACTGTTCTTAGATTGAATCTTTTGGTGTTTATAAACAGCTTTTTGGATGTATTTTTACTACTTTGTGTACTAAAAAAAAGCTACTCTTACGGTTTTGGATTGTTTCCCTGAATTGTCTTTTTTAAATTTATTTTCTGTGTGTCCTTGACTACCTCTCTGTCTCTCCTGTATCCTCTGATCTTCATTATGCCTCTTTCCAATTCTCCTGTTGCTGTTTTGGTGTGTGTCCAGGTCAGTCAGCCAGTGGATCAGTAGGAGAGGTGTCAATGCAAGTGAATCTCATCTCTCACCCTGGCACAGGAGAGCACAAAGTCAGCGTGAAGGGTGAGGTTTTTTCTCCCTATTCTCAGGCCTGTTTTTATTCATATATGTTTAAGTTTATTCTCACCTTCTCAAAGACATAATATTTTTTGTGGTAATTCAGTTTTATGACTTACTTACTTAAGCGTGAATAAATGTAACACAGCTAATTCAGCAAAACCATCAGCATTCCCATCACCATCAGCAGTACTTTGTTTGAATTGCTAATTAGCAAATGTTTGATCAAACACATTAAACCAAAGATGAACAGGGCAAACATATTTTCTGTTTAAAGTTAGCATTTAGCTCACACACCAATATTCCTTACCACTACCGATTTGCTGGAGCTTCAGTATGAGCTAAAAGTCATCCACCAAATATTATTAAAAATAAGTCTTTGTATTTATCCAGACTGTAAGTTATCTGTGCTCATTGTTAATTTATTAAAAAAATTTACTATATAATTTATGCTCAGCCTCTGATTTACAATAACATATTAAACTCAACACCCACACAATAGCTCCAATAATATTTTTATGTCTCCTCCAGGCAGCACCATATGCATTACAGCTGGCAAACAGCTATAATCAGTGACCGCATTAACAAAACGAAGTGGCTGGCAATTTGGTTGCTATGGCAATAATTTCTGAATCGCATCTATCAAATGGAGATGTGCTATGAGAGGACAAGGAGTCGCAGTTTACCTTTATTTTTAATAATCCCCTGTATTAAAGATCCAGATTTATGGCTGCACATTACGGTATATAAGGTCTTTGCATTGATTAATTAAACCCTTTATTTTTGTGTCAGTGCAGCAATGAAGTCTATGTTGTATAATCAACTCTTTATTTGTATAATCAGTTAACAAAAAAACTGAAAAATTAATGCATTTTATACATCTCTGTACAAATAAATAAATATATGCATACCTTTCGCCAGGATTCTGCTTTGCTAATGTCTCTACATCATACAGATGCATTTCCTCTTACATTTATTCCCTCTGTATTTCTCAGTGGTTGGAGTGAATAATCTCATCTGGCAGACCAATGCCATGTTCCGACCATTTGTTGAAGTCAATGCCATTGGTCCACACTTGGCTGACAAGAAGCGCAAATTCAGCACCAAGACCAAGAATAACAATTGGTCACCAAAGTACAATGAAACATTCCAGTAGTGAGTATCCTGTGTGTTTCAAGTGGTGGGGAAAAGAGAGTGCACTGAATTATTAGCAGCATCTTATCGCCTTTCATGTATGCAAAACAAAAACAGCCTTTAATCCAGAATTCAGCATGCGATCTGCATTTTCCAGAACTGAGCCAGTCTTATCCCTCTCAAGTACCTGTAACGCTTTACTGAGAAGATCTTTCCGCCTCATCTAAGCTTTGAGAAAATGCTAATTTATTAGAAGCACTTAATGTTTTTTGCTCTGAATTTGCAAAAAAAAAAAATAAAGTCAGTACTTCAACAATCAAATCCCTTCGTTAAAACAGAGCCAAGCCAGCTCAGCTATCCATAGAGCAAAGAAAGCAGTACCAGTGAGAGCAAGCACAGTGATGTCTGCATGCATACTCACCCTTGGCAGTGCCACTTTAATTTCAAAACCTTGTTAAGTTTCTAGGGATAATTAGAAATGGATCTAGAAAATGTCTGGTTAACAATAATGGCTAAATCAAATGAAGGCGTTCATTCTATCAGAGAAATAAGATGGAATTGTCTCATCATAGTCAGGCATACATTGAGGAAGCATTTCACCGGGAAAATGTCATCATGTCAGACTCATTTACTGGCAGCTTATATTCAGCTGCAAAGGAAGCCAAATGTCTGAGTCCAAAGCAACTGCTGTGCTTTCACATGTATAAATCCTGAGACAGTCTTTTCATTTAGTTTTTACAACAAAAATGTGTTTCAAAGTCAAAGGGACTTGCAGTTGACATCATCTGTTTTGATTATGGTGTTAACCCTGCAGTGAACCTTCTACCTCCCATCACCCATGCCAGTTAATGTGTGAGCTTATTAATAATTCATTTCTTACTCTGCATTTTATAAACACATTTGAACTCTCTGGGTTTCACCTCTCTGATCTCTGTGTGCCATTTTCCCAGTGTTCTGAGTAACGAACATGGTCCAGAGGTCTACGAACTTCACGTCTCTGTAAAGGACTACTGCTTTGCCCGTGAGGATCGCATCATCGGCATGACAGTCATCCAGCTCCGAGAGCTGGCAGACAAGGGCAGCTGCTCGGCCTGCTACCCACTGACGAAGAGCGTCGCCATGGACGAAACAGGCCTGACTATCATGAGGATACTGTCTCAAAGGACCAACGATGAGGTGGCCAAAGAGTTTGTGCGTCTGAAGACAGATACACGCTCAGCGGAGGAAGTATCTTAATGTGGAGCAAAATGCAGTATTTAAAAGTTGTGTTGTCTTCAGTGAGAGATAGAAAGAAACGGATGGAGGAAAAGAGAGTGCAGTAGCAAAATCATGTTTTGGGATAGATGCTGTAAACAGCATCAAAATGAGAATGTCCAAAGAGAAGCAAAGGAGGCCCAAATGCAGCAAGGCAGCAGGCGTGAAAGGGTTGTGTTTGTTTGTTTGTTTTTGTGCATGTGTGTAAAACATCTGTTGGAATGTTCATTTTAAAACTACAGTATGTACAAGTGTTTACTTACCGTATGCTTACTATTAAGTATTATATTCTACGAGTTATGTTAATGAGACATGATACCTTTTGTACAACATTTAGTCTTTTTGAACAGAGATTTGTTCCAATAAAGTGCCAAACCAGTGGAAAAAAAGAACAAAATCAACGTATATGAATTATGGTGAAGTTAGTATGTTTGAAATTTGCTTGATTATTTTGTCTGGTGTAAGTCATTTTCTGACCGTGTGGCGTTTTGATTGTCGCAAAGTTGTTCATTTTGCAACCCTTGATTTTTCTTTTGTTTGGCTTCACGTTCTTCCACACTGCACTGTTGTGCATGTCCTCTTCTCGGTCATGTATTTCCCATAATTCCACAGTGACCACCGAGCAGGGTCCTGTCCCCTTGCCTTCAAACTGTTTGTATTTTAAGTCAACCTGAAAATAGACCATGTTTTTTTAAATGGCGATGACTGCTATGTAAACCTTCATAGGTGTTTGTAATTTTATAACCATGACAACAATGACGACAGCCTCCAGTGCTAACAGTCCAAGCAGAAAGGGTGGAAATGTTTACTTTTTCTTGGCTTTTTGTTTTTTTCTTTTTGGCTAATGGCTTCCAGCCTTTCTGAACGACCACTGTGAACATGAGCTTTGGAAGACAAGCTTACACGATATTGCAGACAGTTTGATATTATTGTTTCATATTTTTCCGATAACTTTGTTCCTGATAAACTGCCAAAGTTATATAAAATATTTGTACAAAAGCAATCCATTACATGTATGTAGATATATATGTACATGTGATCTATTACTTTTTCAATGCTTAATATTGGATTGTTGATAGGGTGGTACTAAGATTTTATTTTTTTTATTTACTGTGAAGCTGTAATTATATCAAAGTTGCACATGTTACTTTACACATTAGTTATATCAGCTTCTGTCACCAGATTTATTTTTCTTCATAAAAGAAAGAGTCTAACATTTGGTAAATATGCAACATTCCTATGTATTGCACTGATGGCGAATTGTATGTCATGTAAATATATTTAGTGAGATATTGTACAAAAGTCTACTTTTCTTCTATGTGCATAAAGTATGTGCAAAATGTGATAAAATATCCGGGTCATTTTGAGAAAATTCCAAGTAAGCCTCCATTGTTCACTTAAATATGTATAGTAATAATTTCTCTATTTTTTATATTACAAAGTAAAAAAGGAAGTTGCTCCATTCAGTAAAATGAACTAAGGACTAAGTTATAATCTAGTGCTGTGATGGGTATACCCAGCACAAGCATCAGGAAACATAGTTTAACACAGTAGTTGCTGATCATTTCGCAGATTTAAAGACTTTATATTTATATCTTTGATATTATACTTTGATATTCTTTCTGAAAAAAACATGAATCCATGATTTTTTTCTGCTAGCTTTAGCTTAGCTTTAGCTTTATTTTCAGTTTTATGGGTTGTTGTAATCTGTTGTACACTGAATGTTGTCATGAATCAGACCCAATCATTTAAAGAGCATGTTCCACATTCCTGCCCTACATGTAAGTATCACAGTTGCTGTGACCTGAGCTGTAAAGAGGTTGACATATCCTCAGCGAGTGAATTCCTAGGTCATCTTTATATTTTAAAACACTCATCAGTTTTTGAATAACACCCTATACATTCTTAATATTTTCCTTCCTTCAGCAATGTGATATTTTTTTAATTTACCTCTTTTTTAATCAAGCTTCTATTTACCTACAGGGCCCTATATCACGCAGAAGAATTTGGTATATGCTTTTTTACTAAGGCTCTTATCTGAACTCCTTGATAACTGTAGTTATCAAGACAAAGATGCCAACATAGGCAGCTGTAGCTCAGGTGGAAGAGCAGTTGTCTTTCAACTGGAAGGTTGGGAGTTCAATTCCAGGCTTCCCCTGACTACATGCTGAAGTGTCCTTGGGCAAGACACTGAACCCCAACTAGTCCCCCAATGTGCCTATCGGGGTGTGAGTGTGTGTGTGAATGGGTGAATGTGACTATGTAGTGTAAAGCGCTTTGAGCGATCAGTAAGACTGGAAAAGCGCTATATAAGTATAAGTCCATTTACCATTCCATTTAACATAGTGCTCAGGCATCAGTAAGGGAAGCATCACTTTCAAGGTGGGCTACTAATTTTAATGTGTGACAGCATGATGGACATTTGCCCAGTATACTACAGAAGTCTAAATGACAGAATGTGTTATGTGGAAGGTAAGTTGCTGCAGGAAAGCAACTATGCAACAGAGTAAAGTTAAGAGGAATAGGAAAAGAAGTACAGAAAACCTTTTAAAAAAATTATTTTGTTTTTGTCTCTGAATTGTGATTTCACAGAGCTTTCCCATCTTCTTTTGGTAGACTTGAATATGCTAGATTATGAACAGTTATGATTCAGATGGATGTAAATACTCTGTCTTGCAGATTATCCTGCCTGCAGTGACCGTTCAGTCAAAAAGGAGAGCAAATCCAAAACCAAAGAATGTCTTTTTTAGGTAATTGCTTTTCTAAGAGTACAGAGACCAGCTGCAGACATAAAGGAGGTAATTTTGCCAGCTGTCTTTGCCTTGTTGTTCAGCTATCTAAACCATGGCAGGGTAACAGCAAAAACTATTTCACTTTGTTGCAGATGCCTTACTTTGAACTTTGCTGTTATGGTTCCCAGTTTAAGAAAAAATAGAATGCCACCCTCAGTTATGATTGACAGAAAAGTAGAGTGAATAATTAATGTTTTGTCCTTGGGTGAAAAACACAGGTGCTAGTTGCAAACCTTGAATGGTTTCCTCCCCACCAGCTGGACCGAGTTTTGCAAATGGAGTCTGTGCAATTAGAAATATGATGTCATCTTTTTAATATACTGAACATGCCTCCACATCTGCCTGTGTAAATCCTTCACAAAAGACTATAATCCTTGATAAAAAAAAGCTTGAAGGCTTTATTTATTTTTTTCTAATTCATGGTGCATGAGAGGAGTGTCTTTAGATCAGTCATGCTCTACTTACAGTCAGCATTACAGTCAACATCAAGAGATTTCTGCAGAAGAAAATAACATTGCTGATTTTTATATGAGCCATCTGTTGGATTGAGTCACTGTGTTTGATAGAAAATACTAAAAAAAATCAATGTGTCATTCAAAATTCTTGTTTTATTAGTAGTAGAGTAGTTTTTTTTCGTCAAAGACAGATAAACCTTGGATCTTTTCCAGCTCTAAAGTCCACGAGGTGCATCTGTTCACCTGGAACCAGTAGGAAAGTCAGACAAACTAAGCTCAGTGTTATTGTATACTCTTAAAGTCTGGGGAAAAAGTTAAACTGTTCACTTTTACTGCAGAAAATATGTCAAAGTTCATTGAAAATAAGAAAGGAACTGATTGCATTTAATGAAAATGCCTCAAAAGTTTGTTCAACTCAAAGGCTTCAAAGATAGCTGGCAGAGAATGTGATACCAACATGTCACAAAGTCCAGGATTGTTAAACTGTTCACATGTCTGCATACACATTTAAAGGTTTGTTTATATCTTTCTACGATATCTGTTTCAGGACACACATAATATACAGTTTTACCTTAGAATAGCAACCCAGATCAATGCACCACCGTTTGTTTACCAATCCAGAGGACGTGTTCCAAATCAGTCCGGTTACTTAGTTTATTTTTAACACCACAGAGTTAACTTTGTATACACCTGAATGTTTAGTGTTATTTACTGTTTTAGTATATTGTTTGATTGATTTATTGCTCACTAAGTCCAAAGTTGAGTAAACTTGTGGAGGGATTTCAGCTCTACAAACACTGATGGGAACGTGGGATGCGTGCTAGAAGCATTGGTGCAAATGTAGAAGTCATGTTTTTGGGTCTACCTGTACATTTAGAACAGGTGTTTTCACTAACAGGCTTGCTTACCTGATAGATTAACTCTGCTTAATAAATTTAATTGGTTTGGTGATCAGTTGGAACAGCGGCCAGACAAGATTTCTACTTTCTGGACCAGGAATGTACGCCTCTGTTCAGAAGAAGCATTTCCTTGTAATAAAATCACCTACGTAGATTTAATCAATAGATATCTTATTGTAACTCTATTCAAAGTCTGCTAACTATAAAGCTGTTGAGGGTACAGTGATTGATATCTTCTGAAAGTATAAAAATATTTCTATTTTCCTAAGACATTTGGTTTTGGCGTGTTTTTCTTTATACAACCTGGGAAAGAAGATGTATGAAAAAAGGGAAAAAACATACAGTGAAGAGCAAAATCTGTTGGGGGCATGAAAACACTGTCACGCTTAATTTTATTCTCCCAGAAGGGAAAACACTAACCTGACTCATCTTCCAGTGGAGCTGCCAAGATGCACAATTATATTGACTTACACAACCTCGACCTCTTCTTTGCATACTGTCAACTCCTTCAGGAATTGTTTTGGTCGCTATTTGCTGCATGCTGCATAGGACAGACTGATGGCGATGAACTGTGATCTTCGAGGATGAGTCGGTCGATAGAATTTATGGCAAGATGACAACTTTGTTGTTGAATTAAATCAATAACAACGAGGCGTTATTGAATTTCCAGGAGCAACTAATTGGGCACATGACGGCAGAATAACACAGCACTGAAACACAACGAGAGAAGGATGCGTTATCCAGAAGTTATGGGCCACGGAAACATGTCCATCTGTGTGATAATGTAATGCAGCCAGCTGTTATGTATGAGTAACAGCCTGACAGCCATGAAACCTTCAACCTGGACTTCTCTGTCCTTCAAACAGAGTCCTGTTTGTTTGTCAGGGGGAGATTGATGGAGCTCTCCTTGGGAGAAGGATTACTCTCTAACAGCATGGTTTTGGTTTCAAACCAGGGAGGAGTCCAGCTGTCTGGGCTCACTGTGTACGTTTGATAGAAGAATTTAACATGATTGAAATAACTTGATTTCTACATGTAATATAAAAAAGTTATGAAATAATAACCTTGGTTCACATATACTGTAAACAGTGTAAAATGAATGTGACAGACACACTAAAATATCGACTGCTTACTCATTTGAATATCTCAGGGTTGAAAATAGTTGGTTTTTTTAATTGAATTCCTTATTTTGATTATCCTGTTGCAAACATTTTAGCTCCGTCAAAAAGGAACAATTAGTAGTAGTCATTACCATTTAGGTCCATCAGCATTTAGGAAGAGGTTTATGCTAAAGTATATGTAAAAAGACCCACAAACTTTTCAGCTTTTTGTTTCCCTTCATACAGCAAAAAACTAAAATATGTTGTGACTTGTAGTACAGACAGGACTGAAATACACCATCTTATTGGATCCCTTCATGAATGATTGCATAATAATGTGTCCATCAGACTAAAGTAACTTTTATCCACCCCCCCTCAATTCTCAGGAACAAGCATAAATGTTTCTGTGTTTTGGAGGTGCAGAGATGTGATGGAAGGGCTTGTAAAAGCACTGCCAACCACCAGCTGCTGGCTCAACATCTCTGCCTTCAGCAGAACGAAAACTCCGGTCTTCAAGACCTAGCGTCCTGTGGGTTTTAGTGGTACGACACACTTGACTCAAATTAGAAAAAGTTCTCCAGAAACTTCTTCTGCACTTAGTTATTATTGAGCCATTTATTTGGGTCAGGTGTTTTGCAACGCGGGAAACACTATAACCTGCAGGATGGTAGCTCTCAAGGACCAGCATTAGAGACCACTGTTCAATGTAATTCAAACAGTGTAGAATCACATTTAATTAAATATATTTCACTTTTCAAAATATTATATGATTTACATCAGCTTTCAAATGATACCTGAAGCCCATGTTGTCTAAACATAGTTGCTCAAGGCTTCCAAGCAATGAGGGACACAGTCAAATGTCCAGCTGGAGGTGTCATAACAATTGACAAACTAATTACCTCCTCTTTCAATATACAGTCTATTTCCTACTTTCCTTTTCTTATTTACCCGTGTTGTTCTTCTTGGTCATAATGTTTTGTTTGCACCTTTTTTTATTTTAATTGGCAGCTTTTTGATCATGTTGCATTACACTGCAAACTCCTGCCAAAAATCCAAACCGACAGAGAAAATATGAAAAATAGTTGAGGATTTATGTACACTGTCAAAAGTTTATACTTTATATATATTCATTTTTAATAAGTAAGTGTGCACAAAAGTTTGACTCGTATTCATGAATGAAAAAGTGATTTTGTGACTTACAGTGATGATGACATAATGTGTGAAATTACATGCAGTGTCCTAGTAAAAAAAGAAAATCAGTCAATCCACTCTGGTGAATTCAGAATGTTGATTATGAGCAAATGATTTCACACACAGGTTGTGTCCAAATGTACCCTATGCCCTAACCCCTCCTTTAATACATAGGGCTGCACTACATAGCACACTACATAGTGCCCTAATTCTGTGGGTGATTTGGACATCGAAGCTCACTACATTTGCGCTGTCAGACATTGCGTGATGACCAGCTTTAACAATGGCAATATTTTATTTCTTCACTCTACAGTATATTTAATTCTTTCTTTGCACCATACCTGCTCAATGAAAACGGAATAAAAATGTATGATCAATAGTGTTTTATTAACTTTTTAAAACATGTTCAGCCTTTGTAAGCCACAACCCGCAATGCATTGGGGTCTATATTAACCCGTATAGTGATCGATGCTTACTACTTTTCAAGATGCATTGTGGGTAATTTTGAGGGCACTACTTTTTTCTCAAAGTACAGACACCCTTACAAAATGGCGTGTTCATTATATAGGGCACTATGTAGGGCAGGGGAAGAGAACCTTGGTCCTCGAGAGCCATATTTGCAGATTTTCCATCTATCTCTGATCCAGCACACCTGATTCAAATGAATGAGTCATTCTTGATAAGATCCTGGATCCATTTGATTTGAATCAGGTGTGCTGGGTCAGAGATACATGGAAAATCTGCAGGAAATATGGCTCTCAAGGACCAGGGTTCTCTACCCCTGATGTAGGGCATAGGGTGCATTTTCGAACACAGCCTTCCTTTTCCATTTAGGCTTCCCAGGAGGAAAAGAACCAGTGGAAATAAATAAAATACAAATACTTTTAATCAGAGAAGCCAATGCAGGGTAATAATTGCAAAAGTCAAGCTTCCAAGCTCTGCAACTCTGTATTGAATGTATGTATGGGTGGATGGATGAATAAATAGGTGGATTATGAATGGAAGAGTGAATGGGTGGACAGATGGATGGAGGAAAGTTGGGTCCAGTTCGACACTGTTAAGTATAATTGTAAAAAGTAATCCAGGTCTCAGTCCTGCTTTGTATCCCCACAGGTTTCCTCCCTCCTCTCCTCCTTTCACTGCTCTAATAAATCATCAAGAACACACACATTCTCTATATGTCTACGTGTATCTGTGTGTGCGCATATCTGTGTGTGCGTGCACACTACACAACATATGCTTTTAAAAAATATAGCAACCTGGAAAAACCTGTGGCTTGTGTGCTCAGGAACTATATACAATATGTACTTAATTATGTGCTGTTGTGTGTCCTATGGGTGTACATGTCCTGCCCTTTATTTCTAACCAATCTGAGTGTAATTACAGCTCTATATGTCTCAGTGGACAGAGCTAGCTCTAGATCCTCATTCTCCCTTACTGCCATTGACTAGAGGAAAAAAAGGTCTACAGCCACAACAGGGAAGTAAAAGTCTCCCTGTAGGGCACAGATGTGGTCACTGTACTTGCCCACTAAGTAATGTGCCACCACAGTGGTAGAAACTGAGAAATAAGTCATTAGCCAACACAATGGATTTTTGCTGTGACTTCTTTAGGAGCATCCTGGACAACAGCTCTGTGAATTGGACCCTGATTGATGGGAAGTTGAAGTGAGCCATGACATAGAGCAACCAACCGTTAGCGTGTAGCTGGCTCAAACCAAACTGTAATTGCTTCTGCTTGCTGACAGTTTTATAGGAAACATACGATGGCAAGAGGAAACAAAATGTATTTTCTTCTACCACACAGTCATCGGGGTGTAGTTTCTAGTTGACTGGCACAAATTCATTTTTGCTGCTTTTTAAAATTTATTTCCCATGGTACACAGGTTTTTAGCAGAACTGCTGGAACCTGGAGTCATTTATGTGGCATTTGTAAAGACCTTGCAGCAGCTTATTTAAAAGTTTAATAAATTACCTGAAGGTTTTTGTCTCCTTTAGTCTATAGGCTGTCCATGCCTGATGAATCATCATATTGATATATGTTTCAGCTCCGTCTGCACTGGTCCTCTAAAACAACAAAACAAAGTAGAGGCATTATTTGTATTCCTGGCTCGTAAATCACCTACATTATTTCAAAGAGCGAACAAAGGACAAGGCATGCACAGCAAGCATTTATCCCACTCATGTTTATCTCTAGGGATTCCACAGAAAGACTATGAAAAGCCAGTAGAACATTGAATAGCTTTTCTCTCTCTCTCTCCTGCAGCTGGAAAAAGCTGAATTAAATTAAAACAAAAAAAATAAATAAAAAATTCCAATTTTATGTCTGCCCACATAACTGTATACAGTATGAAATGAATTCTTGCAATAACACACTCACCGTTGAGGCTTAAATCTCTGTGAAGTATACCCCCCACCTTTCCTCTTACTGTGGACAATAATCTATTGTGTAACAATGCTTTGAGAAGGCAAGAGCTCAATGTGCTGTAGGTAGTAGCTCTGAAAGGAGGAGGAATTGAGGAAATAGAGTCCTGCAGCAAGGCCATCTGTTCATGTGTAATTACAGCACTGGACCTCAGTTGGATCGCTCTACTCAGCCTGAGAGCAGGGCCCTCTGACCAACCTATTGCCAGGCTGGTAGTTAAATGAGCATCCAACGCCGCAGCTTATGGTTTTTAGTCAGGATTGCCTCCTAAGTCAGCTTTACTTTGACATGACTCCATGCATAATAATTTATTACAAGCATAGTCTTTTTAAGTTTATTTGTAGGCAATGTTTCTTGGCAGTTTACAGAGTATTTAAATTATTTGCAGTTGTCTCAACCAACCCCTTCACCCATGATCTTTATAATGTCAGCTAAAATTTTGTGTAGCATGACATGTCAATATGACAAGTAGCTAGAACTATATGCATATGGTGCCTCACAAATCCAGCAGATATAGCTTCATAAAGTTGAGCATAATCTTATATGCAGGCACTCAGCCACAGAATTTGCACAGTGACAGTTTTCCTATTAATCATAATCACTATAAGCGCCACCCTTCACACTTACCACACCGTGTTTGCTAGTAGCTCATTTGCCATAGTCAAACATGATGTGATGTGTGTGTATGCATATTTGTGTGCAGGGTTAAGTGCATGTCCGTATGTGCATGAGTCTGTCCAAATGTGTATGTGGGTAAGTGTGGTTGTGCGGCATGACATTTGGGATTCAGGCAATCTATGAGACTTGCAAATATCAGCAGTGACAGTTTAAAAATTTTAAGATGAACAACTTCCTTGTGGCTACAACTCCCAATCTGACCATCAATAACTGGGAAGGGATGAATTTCCCACTTGGAAGCCACGTCTGTCCCTGTTTCTGTCCAGACTTCAGAGGATTGAGGAAAGCCTGATGGCAGATGGTCAGAGAGTTTGCACAAAACTGCTTAAGTATCTCTGCTTATCTAAATGGAGATGTGGCATAACTGTTTCCCACACCAGTCATTTAATACGCTGCAATATGTATTTCCATCCATTATAGTTAAAGTATGAAAAAACTATGTGAAATAATGCTAAGTGGATATATAGTATAATATTTTCTGATCATTTTACTAATATATTCCCTGTTGACATCATTTTGAATATTGAAAATCATTTGTTCACTTACATACATACATAAATCAACAACTTTACGTTTGCTGCTCCATTAACATTATTATATTGATAAACTGTTCAAATACATGTTTAGATGGTGACATTCCCATAAACCTCAGTTTTGCTGAGAAGTTAGGAAGGGCAGGCAGATGTTTCCATGCTGAGATAATAAACTTTGTAGCTGGTTGGTTTGTTAATATTGCACAGCAAACATGTTGCTGACTTGCAGTGAGAGTTGCCTCACTACTTACCAAACTGATACACATTACATTATCTTATGATTACAAACAGCATGCTTTAAATAACTTGATGATTTGTGGTACAGTGAAATTCAAACCTAAATGGCTGTCCAGATCATTTATTTCCATAAGTAGAGGAAATTGCAGTGGTGCATAGGCTATACTTACAAGCTCTTCAGCTCAGATGATCCATTGCCACAAGCAGTCTAGCTCTATGCACACTTATCATTGTTTCCTCATCCGACAGGATCCTACTGGCACCCCAAAGCACTCTGAAAGCTGTGGTAATACAAAAAAGTCTCTTTCTGGCTAACTGCTTAGCTCTTTCAACACAGATAATCACTGCTGTGATCATATGGTTTTAATGTTTATCTAATGACAGATATTTATAAGTTATTGAAATGAACATTTTCACAGTGTCCATCTTGTTGTATGTGAATGCTCAAAATAAAATAACTGTTATTAAGAAGGAAGAGGGAACATAGATAATCATAGTGTCAGGAAAATATTTCCCACAAGTTTGTATAAGCTACCGTAAGTTACCAATAGTAAGCTCACATTTAGCATAGACATGTTGCTTAAATTAACCAATTAAATCTCACCATTAGAGGGTAATAAATTATTATAAATGTTATGCAAAAGAAAGATGCCCAACGTTACTTTTTAACAACATGCTAGCTAAAGTTAAAATGTCACAATACATTAATACATGTCTTAGAGCAGTGTTTCTCAAACTTTTTCAGTCTAAGGACCATTTAACCTTTACAACAAAAACTCAAAGACCACCTAACTCTAAACAGCCCGTGAACATTATGCCAATATAAACCATTCACAAGTTTACAACATAGAATGCAGCTTATATAATATTTTTTATTGTAAAATATCTCAGTTATTTTAATTTTTCTTCTTTTATGTGACCCTGTCCTAAGCCACTGCTCCATTGTTATTTGGATATAAGATGGGTTTGGTGTCGCAAAACTGAATGTGACAACGTTTTCAGTTAATTCAAATAAATGTAGGATTGTCATGTTGTTCACCTTTGCTAACCACCAGGGGTTGCTCGCAGACCATTAATGGTCCGGGGACCACGCTTTGAGAAAGGCTGTCTTAGAGGCAACCCCACGTTAACACACGCGATTCAAATTAATTAACTTTCTCATCAAGTTCTTTGCAGCCTGTTAACGAGCATTTATTCCACTCAGGGGTAAAGTTTAATGATATTTTTAAGTACTTTTTTTTCTCAAATTCCTAATTTTGCACTCATTTTGGAGCTTTTTTGTGTGTTCCCTCGTGGTACTTTTTTTCTATTTTATTAAACACGTAACAGTTTAAAATAAAATAAATAATTTGACATGTATTTTCATATTTTGATATATTTTGGTGACAAGCACTTTTTATTAGCACATTATACTGGGTAAAATATTGTGGTAGTGTTCTAGGATTAATATACTTTGGTCATTACATTAGCGTATGCTATTCATAAGACGTATACCTGATACAATACCAATAATAGGACAATCCCTTAGTTTTAATCTATCTTCAGAGCAACCATTATGTGATTAAAATGTAAACATTATAACATTCACTGGCGTGATAACTTACTAAGGTTAATAAACTTGAGAGAGAGAGAGAGTGAGCGCCAGGTGGTGTGCTGCTAATGAGATGCTGTGAAAGCATCAGTCCAAGCCTCTTGTAAGATAAAATGTCAGAAGCCTAACCACATGATGCTGTATTTTTTTGAGGAATGGAATATAAAGCACAACAAATATTTATGGAAGTCTCCCTGAAATGTCACCAGAATGTGAACTTACAAATCTAGATATCTAAATATAGGACAAAAGTAACTTACACGTTTAATATGTCCTTGCACACCAATCTGTAAGGATTCAAGGTTCTTTATTGTCATTTCAACGCATGTATATACAGTACATGTAAGTACATGTGCTGGAACAAAATTCGTTACCCTGGTCTCAGGTGCAAGCCCAACAACAACAATAGAAAAGAA